>CM076983.1:10576332-10593832 GCA_039105355.1 Benthosema pterotum | reverse complement strand
AAAAATGAAAGTTTAGAAAATCACTCTAGTTCGCTTAATATCCCATGCTGTTTTAGTAAATCAGTCATACATATTCTGAAGAAAACTTTCACTAAATATGGGTTCTTATGATCAATATTAAAACAACGCAACGGTGTGTGGAGCGGAACGCACATATCGATGACCTACATAATAACATCAGTTGTTGTTGAAGTTGCAACAGACACGCAGCATGCATGAAGCTAAAGGTCTGAATCAGTTTTCAATGATGAAATGTTTGCTTAGTGGTGACACAACTGTAGTTAGTAGCAGTAGTGTTTCAAATCTTTTTAAATATAAGCACTTTTATATGAAATGTCTTTGGATTGTTTTGCTATCGTGTTTGGTGGGGCAGACTGGGCATTTAGGGGGGCATTGCCCCCCATGACCATGCCTAGATCTGCCCCTGAGGTGGCGGTGGTTGTGCTTTTAATGAACGTACAGCCAGGGCAGATGTACTTCGTACGCACAGGCCTGCGGTACACAGTCAATCTGCTAAGAGCACCGTTACAAAGGACAAGCTGTGCCGTAAACAATAAATACTGTAGCTATCGGGGGTAGTATGACATCTTGGCTCTTACGTCGCGTAAAATATAAAGCACAGAGATGGATTATCACAAGTTGAATGAATGTATTGGCAATGAGGTTACATCATCAGTAATGAAAACACAAATGTCCTTATTCCTTCCTCGCCACTGTTACTCGACATCATGCGTAAATTACTCTGTAAGTGAAGTCTGTAGTAAGTTATTAAATTGGAGCATTTATATTCCCATGTCACCCATTCCTACGCCCCCCCCCCCTTACCCCCTCCATGCACAACTCTTTCTCCCTCCGTCCTCGCAGACCTCAGTGACCCCCCCCCCTCCCCGCCGATCCGTACAGGTTGTGACCCGGTAGTGGATTAGCGCAGCTCTCCGCAAGCCGGCACCACCACCACCACCGCCGCGGCGGATTTGGATTGACTCTGTGTTCTGACCCATCCTCTTACCGCTAATTGTTTAACCCCGCTAATCCAGCCGGCGGTCAACAATTACACTCTATCCCCCCATGCGGGCAGCTCAGCCCGGCCCGCTGTGGTGGAGCTGAGCCCACGCAGTGCCATGCAGAGGACTAGCTGCTGCCCAGACGCAGAGTTTTATTAGAGCAGCGAGCGTTGAGAATGCATGTAGTTCCGCAGTTGGTCAGCGAGACGCGCGTTGGCTCGATGATTAACACAATTCCTGCTAACGACTTGAATACATGTATCTTATATCAAAACAGTGGACTGCTAAGGACTTGTATAGGGGTCCTTTGGTCTTTCTTTGCTATTAGAGGGGTTACTATTGTTATTGTGATGCCTTCTTTCTGTAACATTTTTCTCTGCAAAGGGCTTACAGACGGCCAGTAACGAATCGCGCCTTCTAGTTCATTTTCAACGGGACAAGGGTGTTCAGTGTTGTTTATGGCACGCCTGCTCGTTTCGTGCACACACGCACAATGCTGTGCTTTTCTTTTTTTCCTACTGTTTTTCTCCTGACTTAAGTCCTCCCATAGTGTGTAGTCACATATATAATAAAAATCGCCAGTCTGATGATGTCTAGGGATAGGCAAAATAAGCCATTGGCTTCAGCCTAAACCCTTTTGGTCATGACAATCCGTTGTACAACTGTCAGATGTATGATGCCATGGAAATGTCCACTGTATGACCAAAATAAAATTGAACTGAACTGAACAATGTTTTTCAAAGCTCAATCCAGTGAGCTTTTTTTTCCACTATTCACTGTTGTAACACTTCTAACATTTATTCTGTAAACTGTCTTCACCTTGCGATGACAATACGAGGTGGTGACGTAGTGAAAGAAAGTTTTACATCATCATAAATAGCTTCCTTGTTCATTAGTGGGTTGCCTGAAGGGCAAAACGTTTTCTCTGTAAACCCTTATTTTGAAACCGTTTTTTTTACAGAATAACCTTTTTTTCACCTCGTGATGATAATATATAATCATTCAATTGGCTAACCAAGATGAACTGATATGATGTTAAAAGTTACTACGTCATCACGCACCTATATTTGGTATGCTAGCGCATCCGTCGTAAAGACACATGTGTCCGGTTAAGACTCAACAGTGATAAGCTAATTATGCCCTCTGTTTCATTGCGAACACAGACAGATATTTCTGCCTGGCTTTCATAGTACATGGCTCACTGTGTGCCACACTCCATACTCGAACAGAATTCGTGCACCAGTAGGACTGGTCTCTGTAGCCTACACTCCCCTACGTAAATCAAGCATTATTACCGTACATGCCGAAAAGAAACGGGTGCATTACTCGATTACTTTTGAATACTGGCTCAACGTAATTGCTTTGCCGTTAGGATTACACAGCCCTATACATGAATCCCGGCTGGAGCACTTCTTGACGCTAATGAAATCTAAGCTTAATGTAGTGTTTCTGCTTCACTGGCAACCCTTACTTACTTACCCTATCAACGGCTCATTCAAGCAATTTGAGAGTATAGAAAAAATGTCTCGGAAGTAACCATAATCAGGGGTGTAGTGGGAGGGGGGCGCCGGGGGCGGCGTCTCCCCACTTCTCTCACATCTAAAATATTTTTGGGGCAAAAGCAGGCCTATGTTTTTTGGCATTGTAAACAATCTTTCTCAATATGCTCTACTTGTTTTAATAGCGTGTCTGTGTGTGTTGCATGTACAATTGTACATTTGTACACTCTCAGAAAAAAGAAAAAGAAAATGGCTGTGTCCCCCCACTTCTAAAAGTCCCACTACAACACTTACCATAAAGTGAAAGGAGGCTCAACAGGTGCTGCTATACTCCACGTTTGGCTTTCAACGTGGCACGTCAGTGACAGTTACATTAGCTAGAGCGGAAATGAGCCAAGTCCAAGATGTGCCTATACACAACCCAGTACACAGAGATCCCGATGCTAAATCAATTAGTGTGATTAGATAATGGAGGGGGAGGGGGCTTCCAACTGTGAGAAATCACAGAGGACAGGTCCTCTGAATGAAGATAAAGCACGCCAGCTCGCCGGATCTCAGGGGCGGATCTACAGTAGGCATGAGCAAGAGGGGGCAATGCCCCCCCTAAATGCCCAGACCGCCCTACCAAACATGATGCAAAACAACCCAAGATATTTCAAATTAAAGTGCTTATATTTAAAATGATTTGAAACACTACTACTGCTACAAAGGAACTACAGTTGTGGCGCCACAAAAACAAAACCATTTCATTATTCAAAACAGAAAACTCTGAATCAGACCTTTAGCTTCATGCATGCTGTGTGTCTGTTGCAACTTCAACAACAACAAACTGATGTTATTGATGCTTACTTGCCGAATAAATGTCCTGTACCTCGCCACAGGCGATGAATCCGCCCCCCATAGCATTTTCGCCTGACCCCCCCCATTGGGAAATGATACATCCGCCCCTGCCGGATCTTAATTACTGCACAGGCCAATGGCATTGTTTTGACTTGTTGTTAGTTAAGACTTTGCCAGTCTTTTCAATTCCAGTTAACCGCATTTAAGACTGAACAGAAAGCGAGGTGCCATCTGTTTCCTCTGGAGGCTGTCAGATAGCATTCAGGAGATGTCAGACACACCCGGTATGCCACGCACGTTCCTTCCTCTCCGGTTGCGTTGAATTTTTTTTTTACCCCGTGGAGGTAAATGGACTACAAATGTATGTAGGGATAATTGATCTGACTGATGTCAAAGACTGCATGCAGGGGCGTATACAAACATCATAGCAATGACTGTGTCTTGTTCACTGTACGGAAACAGGACATGTAGAGCGAATCAGAGCGACATGAATACATGAAGGCTCGGGCCAAGTAATACTTGGACCCGCCGAAATGTGTGACATTTAAAGGTAGGGGAAGTGATTTCACTTTTGTCAGATATCACCACAATTTTTTTTTTCTGTTAAAATGCTCTATTATAAGGTGTGGAAACCATATATGGAGTTTCCCCCTCCCCCACGTTAGCAGAGGAGCTAATGAAAGTTTCCCAGGTGGTGGCGAATTCTCCTCCAATCAGGATCGAGCAGCAGGTTCACATAGTGTAGCTACTGTTGACGCCCCTAGTGCAATAGGCTGGTACTACACCATGAATTTCAAATCACTTACCCTACCTTTAAGGGGTCAAAAAGGGGACAAAAAAATAAGAACATTTCAACATTTTCCTGAGCCGTGTACACAAATATACATTTGTACACTCTCAGAAAAAGATAAATCATTAACATGGTGAACATGGGGGGGGGGGGGGCAGAGAGGGTGTGTATTTGGGCCGAGTCTTCCTGTTACCAGGGAAATGGATGAGCCATCGGAGGGCTAATTAATTGATCAGATGATTTGTGTGCCCGCGTGCATATGCATGCACGTATATACGTCTCCCTGGCCGCGAGCCCCGTGGATCTAAACACATCATGCATCACGACTGATGAGATGCATTAATCAGGATGACGGTGGCGGTGGGGGATTTAAGTGGCTCTTAAATGGACAGCTGTGGCCTCATCTGTCTGCTCTGGGCAGCACCTTTAACCATGACGCCGACCGTGCACGTGATGTGGCGCGTGGTGCCGCCACGCTTGCGGCCGCCTTGGCGGCTCTCCCAAATACATCCATTGTCAGGGGCGGATGTAACATTTGAGGGGGGGAGGCAAGAGGAAAATGGTATGGGTGTTTTTTTTCGACTTCATCGCCGTGGCGCGAAGCGACACGGGCGATGGAAGTCGCACCCATTACCTTGTCGACCATACCTTGTCGACGGCCTATACCCCAGCAGGGGTGTTAGGCGTAAGTAAGTAAAGTATTATAGGTTTTCTTCAGAATAAACAGTATTTCACAGTACGAGTTCCAAGTAGTTAGTGGTTCTCAAATGTTTGATTTGCAGAGACCCTCTTAACTCCAGAAGGGCAGGCCTTATGCAAAGTAAGACTTTTAGGGGAAAAGATGCACTTACAGGTCACGAGGGGGGGGAAAAGTAATATTTAAAGCAAGAAGTAACTAGGGAGTAATAAGTGGTGTAACTTTATTACTTTTTCATAGAGTAATAGGTAATTAATATTTTAACAACAATGACTGGAGGTAATGGTGATAATCCCTGCCCAGGAGTGCACACAGATACACTCCTGTGTGCACTACAGCAGGAACCCCTGACGGACACTGGCGTAGACACGTGGGGAAAAGGGGGACAATTGTAGGGGGGCCCAAAGAGGGGGGCCACTGAAAGCTTGCATTAATAAGGTTTTTATTTGTATTGATTATATCATGAAAAATATTTGATCTCAAAGTGCACCAGATTGAAGCATTTTAAAGGGAAATTCCACCCATTTTCAACATTCTATATGTCATTAGTATAACCTAGAGGTGCTGGATGGACATGATAAAAGCCGTTCTCCCCCCATTCTGTGTTTCCTAGAAATGGAGGTCTGAAGAAACATGATGAAACACATCTTGATGGCATCATCAAGATGTCTTCATGTCATCATGTTAATGGATTTCTATAGACACTTCTTTTTTCTGGAGAGCGTACAAATGGAACCAAATGAACCCGTTAGGGTTCATTTGGTTGCATTTGTACGCTCTCAGAAAAATGTTGAATTGAAAATGGGTAAAATTCTTGTCGCCGCCGGGAAGGGGGGGCGGGCCATGTGGAAAAGCTTTGCAGGGGGCCCAGAATTGCTAGCTACGCCCCTGCTCATGGATAGTGCACTGCGAGCATCATGTGAATGGACGTCACGTAGGTGGTACTAATCCATCATGGCAGTCGGTCATAAAAAGATGTTTTGGAAACTCGGCGGGGATCGAGCTCCGCTCAGATCCAGCAGGCATGAGATTTGACGCTCCAGAGCTTTTTCCTGTTAGGAGACATAATTACCCAGGGTACCTCTGGGTGGCTCAGCACGGCGCCGCCCGCACCTTGTCAGTCGCCAGAACGAGAACAAGTTCTGAATCCCACTCCGTCATGTCTTGCATGCAGGGGCGGATGTCCCATTTGGGGGGCAGGAGAACATGGTTTGGGAGCAGCACCCATACCATATTTCCGTTACATGACTTTATTAATCAAGTAAAAGTCATCAATAATAATAAACATTCAGTTGTTTGTTGTTGGAGTTGCAACAGGACACGCAGCATGCATAAAGCTAAAGGTCTGACTCAGAGAGTTTTCTGTTTTCAATGATGAAATACTGTTGGATTGAGTGGTGACACAGCTGTAGTTAGTTAGTAGTGTTTCACATCATTTTAAATATAAGCACTCTAATTTGAAATATCTTGGGTTGTTTTGCAGGGGCATCGTGTTTGGGGGGCCAGACCTGGGTATTTAGGGGGGGGGCATTGCCCCCCCCCATGCCCATGCCTAGATCCGCCCCTGCTTGCACGTCTCCCCCTCGGTTCCCTGTCCCTCTTTACAGTTTTACCGTGTACAGAAACCGCATAGAACAGGGGTTTTCAACAGGTGGTCCGGGACCACCAGTGGTCCCTGAGAGGGTTCCAGGTGGTCCCCAGGCTAAGTTGGTTGACCAGATGTAACTCTTGAGAACGTAAAAATGAAACCAAATGGACCCTTGCGGGTCCATTTGGTTTCATTTTTACACTCTCAAGAGTTAAAATATGCATCATCTGAATTAGCCCCAAGTCTACACAACTATAGAAGATGGACAAAAGCAAAAGAAATCTTTAGTTTTGGGGTCTGTGCGGCTAAAATGTCCTCAAGTGGTGGTCCGTTGCTCAAATTCTGAAAAAATGGTGGTCCCTGGCATCAAAAAGGTTGAAAACACCTGGCATAGAAGTATCAAATTCACACATGATCTCAGGGGAAACGTTCCCCTTTTAACCTCTCTGATCTCTCTGTCTCTTCACTTCATTATAGAGCTGCGCAGTGACGTCACCGCCCCTGTTCCGGAAGTCTTTTCCCAATTCATTTTTCTCATAGACTTTTCGAAAATAATTTATATCAACTCGATTACGCCGCGGAAAAAGCCAACTCGAGTCGTGACGAATCATGGTGACACACACAAACTTTTGGGACAATAAAATAATTTCTAAGATGAAAAACGAAACAAAAAGTCTTGTATCATGCCGTTTTCTACTTCTTCCTAATTATATATTATATGACGATGTTGTGTTTGTTGTCATGATTTGTCACAACCTGAGTTGGCTTTGGCAGCGGCGCATTCGTGTTTTCATTAACCATTTTCGAAAAGTCTATGAGAAAAATGAATGAGGAAAAGACTTCCGGAACCGGGGCGGTGACGTCAGTGCGCATCTCTATTGGTTGGTCGTTGTCAAAGCGACGGTCTTCAGTGATTGGTTCATACCAACCTATGAGAATATTGGGAAGGCAGAAGTTGGCTAACCAAACAAATACAGCCTGCGAACGTTACTATCATGTAAAAAAAAAAGCAGTAAACTATATGTCGGACGAGGATGTTTATAAAACCTGATGCTTCTTTAAAAAGGCAGGCAACGGATAATGCGGAATTGCCTGGCACCGGCGCCTCCAAATATCGTAATATGCAGGGGCGGATGTACTGTAACATTTCCCAATTGGGGGCGGGGGGCAGGAGAAACCTCCTGTGTCGCAGTGTCGCTTCCCACCATGTGCATGGGAACACCCATACCATTTTTTGCTACAGGACTTTTATTAGTCAAGTAAAGCATCAATAATAACATCAGTTGTTGTTGAAGTTGCAACAGGCACGCAGCAAATTTGGGTTGTTAGCCTGCCATACCACATAAATGGTTTGGTGGCAAAAACCATAGTAAAAAAACAAAACAAACAAACAAACAAAAAAAAACAGAAAAGTCAGGTGCAATGAAAGTGCAATCAAAGTTAAACAGAATGTCTGTATAAAAACATGCAACAACGACGTGACCAGTGACTGGTGTTCTCTTGGGCTTAAAAATGGACCACTGTTACCGGGCATTCCAATTTTCTTCATTATTTCCTACAACACGGGGCGTCGGGATGTATTTACGCTGCTATCCTGTCCTCCTCCCAGATGTATTATCGCCACCTAATTCCTCGGTGTGCCAACAAAGCCGGCGCGCCGCTGCCCTGTTCCATTTAACCTCGGTTTTGTATTCTAAGTGTGGTGATTTGAGTGCTGCGCGCGTATACCTCTTTGTGCTGCACTAAACCTCAGCCCAGTGTGGGTCGCCCTGTCTGTCTCCTAATGGAATATTCCATTAGGAATGCAGAACGGTTTCTCTGCCCCCGCCCCCCCGCTGCCCTTGAGCGAGGAGTATTCAAAAAATAATACTGTGCTGATAGATGCGTTTCCTACGGAGCCCCTAAGGCTTATTAATGTGCCACGGGGCCTGGAGACCATTTGTCTCTGAGTGGTAAATACAGAGAGGAGGAGGAGCGAAACGCGTGGCTATACAGTAGGTGTATGTATGCAGGGGCGTTTTTGCCACTAGGCAGTTGCCTGGAGTGCCAGGGGGATAAATACATTATGGATAATACTTGCGTGTTCTCTATAAAAGGAATTTGATGGAGCCTAGGGCTCCAAATTGCTTAGAAACACCACGGTATGTATAGCATCACTCTTGTCCACAAACTCATGTGTTGGGATTACTTAGGTTCATACATTTATTAATATGGCATATGTTGTATCGCATGACACCCAATATAGCTTATAGCTTGTAACATGCTGCGATGCTTTGCAAACAGATGGGCTATTTTTGAGTGGCGCTAGCCACTCCTATAGACGACAATGTGTGTCCCTGGCTGGGTCTGTCCTTGTATCTGAGTATGGAATTAGTGTTTATTGACGGGCAAGTGTCACTGTTGCATAGGGTGACGGCCTGACGGGTCCAAACTATTCTTTTGAGGGACAGAAGTATCGTTTTTGTGGGGCAAGTGGGAATGGGGGGCAGGACTACGGAATAGATATGTTGCAAGATTTGTAAGCACACAATATATACACGAACAGTTGCAATCTATCTCTTCTCTATACTGTTCCCACTCGAAAGGGGGACATCTGCACACCCTGTTGCACAGCCCACCACATACACAGTCCTACGCGTACACACACGCACACACACAGACATGCACGCACGCACGCACGCACACACACACACACACACACACACACACACACACACACACACACACACACACACACACACACACGTGCGTGCCGTGCGCATGCACGCACACCCGCTATGTCCCAATTTTCTCTGTTGAGAAATGCTTCATTCTAATCCAAGGTCACACTGCATCTATGGTGTCCAGCATTATCTGCAACTACCGAAACGCTCATTCTTCAGGGACGTGGCTAAAATAGTTCTTTGTACTGTAATACATCCTAACTCCAGGATCGGTGAGTTTCATATATTCACTTGCACAATATTCCTTTCAACCTGATGATTAGAATTTCAAAAAATAGTTTGTTTCTGTGAAGAAAACTAGCCTTCAAAATGTCTCTTGCCCTAGGCAAGATTTTCCCCTTACCAAATGGACCCTTACGGGTCCATTTGGTAAGGGGGGGCTCCAGGGAAAATCTGTAAAATGGTGCCCCCAAGGGATAAAACTATGAACTATTTTTAAACTGAAGAACATATTATGCGTTTAAATGTTCAATTCTAGTCATAGAGAATAAGTATAATGTATTTATCCATACTAGGCTTATCCTTTTAAAGCATGTCTGGTAGTTGCCCCCTCCCCTTATGGTCGCCCCCCTCCCTTCATGCCCCCCCCCCCCCCTCTACCCCCAATTTTCCCTGATGGTGGTTATTGCATAAAACATTATTTTCCCTCTGTGTGGTGAATTAACTCTAAGACACCCAGCGTAGTTCCACACAGCCAAAGCTTTCCCATAAAGGGTATGCACATGTTTAAAGTGAGCGGCAAATTGATTGAAACATTGTGTAATGTAATCAGATAAGATTTTTCTATTTTAGATGTGTCTGTCCACCACGGTTTGTTTCTTGCCAGTCATTAGTCATTTCTGCATGGTCCAGCTATGATTTAATGATGCATACAGTACATGCATACTGTACTTTCTATTCAGCGATTGGCTGTGCAAGTATGTTAAAGGTAACTTTTAAGCAAAAATCAAAATAGATATATACGGTAGCTATATTTGTGTTGCCTTTTCCCCTCTTGCTTCTGCTTTGATGCTGCAGCTGTTTCCCTGTAGACAGATACTTGCTTTGTCCTGCAGACGGTCCAGAACTTTGTTGACAACAAGTTGTGAAACAAATCATGAAAACAAAAACATTCGTCGGGCTCAGCTGAGGCGTTGCTGATTCGTGAGGGGGAGGGTTGTGTGTGGTGAGGCAGCACTTTAGCCATTCACAGCGCAGCAGTCTCCAGCAGGGGCAGGGCCAATACTTACGATACCGATATGAACCGATATGGCCGCCCTATGAAAAAAGGGCAGATATATTTTCTAGGGCCGTGTTCAAAAAAATCGATCCACGATCCAATATCGATTCATGCTCAAAAAACACGATATCAATGCAAAAATGTGTGGATCGATCTTCTCCAGGCGACTGGCACTATTTTCTTTTACGCGGAGGCGCACTATAGAAAGCGAGTGCCGGCAAAACGAAATTGAAACCTAAGAAGGCAAAATGGCTGAATCAGCCCGTAATACTTGTATTTTTTGCTAAAATAAATACTTGATACTTGACTCTTCTCTCTCTGTGTCCCTCTTACAACTACACAGATACAATCACCAACACATGGGGCCGTCTTGTCTATTGGACAGTATTTATTTCCATTATGTCTGTAAATAGATCGTTATCGAATCGAATCGTGGATCGAATCGGATTGTGACCTTGTGAATCGAAATCGAATCCATCTAGGGGAATTCGGATCGATTCCCAGCCCTAATATTTTCGGAGCGATACAGTATCGGAACATCCCTAGTTGCAGTCAGCGTTCATGGAAATGTGTTTAATCCATGGTTATTTTCAAGGGGAAGGTGAGATTATATCAGTAGTACGCTATATTGTAAAAAGTATCCATGCTATAGTGTCTGTCTGTCATCTAAAAAGTCTCATTCTGTTGTTGTTGTTGTTTTTTTGTTTGTTCTTTTTTCATTCCTCTGGTGAGCTGCATCCAAGGCAGGGTTTTTGGACGGCCACGTGCTAGTTATTTATTTATTTTTTACAATTTCATTGAGTTATTGCACCCGCAGAGATCATCATCACCCGGCGAGGCTGAGGAGGATCGATCTTCTGTTAAAACGCAGCCATGCGTGGCGGCTGAAGGAGTTATGGGCTGTGCGGCGCTGGGTTATCATGCCTAAGAGGAGGTCCTGCTCCCCCCCACCACACACACAACACACACACCACACACACACACACACACACACACACACACACACGCACACAGTTACCATGTTGTATTCACCACGCAGGCACACGATGTACATTACATACACACACACACTTGCGCTTCTAATAATAATAGGTTGGGTCAACCGAGGAATGTTGCTCAGGCAAGCAAAAATCCCTCCACAGCTGGTTTGGCACTGGACCGACTGCAGAGTCTCTTTGTAATTGCTCCTCTTCTTTTCTGCATTCAGGACTTTGTGTGTTTTAAGCGGAGGAGCACACAAGACAACAGACTAGCGCTGCTGTTTATTTACAAGTTGCTCAGTTAGGGGGTTGTTGTTGGTGTGTGACTTGGACAGCGTCGCTGCTGTGGAATCGGGGGCGGATCTAGGCATGGGCATGGGGGGAAATGCCCCCCCTAAATGCCCAATCTGCCCAGTGTTGCCAACTTGGTGGATTTGTCGCTATATCCAGCTCTTTTCCAGACCCCCCTAGCGCCAAAATTAGTGAAAAACTCCTGGCGGAAAATCTCGTGAGTTGGGGCGGAATTGGTTGACAGGTGCCAGAGAGAAACCCTCGTTTTTCACAATTTTTCCTTCTATGAGTCCTCCTTCCTTCCTAGAAAGGACCATTGGTAACCAAATGGACCCTCATAGAGCTGTGACTCTTGAGATCTTTCTCAAGAACTTAATTTTCAAGATTCTACACATTTAGAAAATGTAGAAGAATTGCTATTTTGACCAACATTTTGCAAGTTATTTCTCCTAAATTAGTCAGAGAGACTAAACTAAACATCAAATGGTGGTCCGTGGCTAAAATGCAGAATAAATAGTGGGCCCTCGTATGAAAATGGTTGAAAACCCACTGCTCTAGCGCATTCTGGTGCATTTTGGAAGTGCCACTATTGCAAACATGATGGCATGCAAAACAACCCAAGATATTTCAAATTAAAGTGCCTTTATTTAAAATGATTTGAAACACACCTACTGCTACTAACTACAGCTGTCTCACCACTAAACCAACAGCATTTCATCATGGAAAATAGAAAACTCTCTGAGTCAGACCTGTAGCTTTATGCATGCAGCGTGTCTGTTGCAAATTCAACAACAACTGATGTTATTATTGATGCTTTACTTGCCTAATAAAAGTCCTGTAACTGAAAATGGCATGGGTGTGACTTCGCACCCATGCCATTTTCTCCTGCCCCCCCACCCCCCCATTGGTAAATGTTACTTCCGCCCCTGTGTGGAATAGATGAGCTGCTGCTGCTGCTGACCTCAGCAATGCAGGGACATGGGAGGATGTAGCTGCTTGTGCCTGGCTGGGATCGTCTCCACGGCCAAAAATATATAGAGGGAAAACAACCCGAAATTGAATCCATGCTTTGTATTAGTGACACACACACATGGGTCCATATTTTGTTCCATGACACTTTCCAGATTAGGATTTTAAGGTTTTACTGTGCAGCAGTGCACTTATACCCCGCTGAGCAATAGTCCGCTAGACCAGTGTTTTTTTTTAACCAGTGGTCCAGGGACCACCAGTGTTCCTTGAGAGGGTTCCAGGTGGTCCGCAGTTAAAATGATGTAAAGTTAGTTAACCAGATGCCACTCTTTGAGAGTGTGAAAATGGTTTCATATAAAATATTCATCTTCTGAATTAGCCCAAGTCTACACAACTAGAGAATGTAGATTAATGGTCATTTTGAACTATTGTTTGCCTGTTTTGTTTCCGGACTAAAGCAAAATAAATCTTTAGTTTTTGGTCTGTGGGGGCCAAAATGTCTTCAAATGGTGGTTTGTGGCTCAAATGCTGAATAAATAGTGGGCCCCGATATCAAAATGGTTGAAGACAAAAAATCTGTCTAAAAATGGTGTGAATACAGTCTAAAAATGAAGGTTTTAAGGGTTAGATTAGATGTTTACACGTTGAATCAAGATTGTTTCAACGTCTAACAACATTTAAACAATATTTATAGATGTCTATAAAAGTAGGCCTACCCTGGATATAATCCACCTTTTAATATAAACCGTCCATAGATGGATGTTAAAACAACATTGATAGACTTTTGAAATAATGTTTCAACTTATAAACGTCTAATTGAACCCTAAAAACAGACAGACATGTTTTACCCCACATATGTCAAACTCAAGGCCCGGGGCCAAATCAGGCCCGTGAATGAATTATCTTCGGCCCGCGGGATGATATTGAATTAATATTAGAACTGGCCCATGATACGAAATGAATGCAACTAATTGTTTTACTTCCTCAACTCAGTCTCATTTACTTTCTCAATTAACTATGAAAGCAGCACTTGGTGAGGATTATAGAAGAAAAAAAAATCCCCGAAAAATAGCAGGTGTTCACGTCTCATAGCGCGCCACAGAGTGGCGCGCTATCAGACGTGAACACCTGCTATTTTTCATTAAAACAGTCTTTAATGCAGGCAGTTTCATCTTTACAATTATCTTGCCATTAAGAGACATTGATTTTTGATGGAAAATTACTTTTTTTGCTGTTTGACAGGGACGTCATGGTAAACCAGTTTTGAAACACAGACCGGTATCTCCGGCCCTCGACTTGTACCAATTTTTCTATTTTGGCCCACTCTGTATTTGGGTTTGACACCCCTGTTTTACCCCATTTTTTTTAGATGTCTAAGCCTACAAGAATACTCGGTGGAGAAGGAAGGATGAGCTGCTAAAATGACTGCAGTGGGAGAGGATTGAAATCACCCCGCGTTGAACCGATGTAGGTGGACTGTATATAGTACTCATATACATGCAACAGGCGTGCGCCTGACTGTGTTGCACATATACATAATGTATACACTCCTCTGTAGGGGCCGCTGAATGCCTGCGAGTTTACTTTGCTGGAATGTGGAGCTATAGGGCTAATCTACACATCTACACCAGCGGTTTTCAACAGCTGGTCCGGGGACCACCAGTGGTCCCTGAGAGGGTTCCAGGTGGTCCTCAGTTAAGTTGGTTAACCAGATGTAACTCTTGAGAACGTAAAAATGAAACCAAATGGACCCTTGTGGGTACATTTGGTTTCATTTTTACACTCTCAAGAGTTAAAATGTTCATCATCTGAATTAGCCATTTTGGAATGTATGTTTGCTTGTTTCGTTTCCCAAAATCCAGCCTGGAAGTGTGTACAAAAGCAAAATAAATCTTTAGTTTTAGGTCTGTGGGGCTAAAATATTCTCCAATGGTGGTCCGTGGCTCAAATCCTGAATAAATGGTGGTCCCTGAGATGAAAAAGGTTGAAAACCCCTGATCTACACCCTTCTCTGAGGGGAAAATCTCTTTGCATTTGTGTACTTTCGCAGTTACAGACGGATGAAAGACACATGGAGGGTTTTACTGTGTGTAAAGAATGTATAGATGCAGGAGCAGAGTACCTGTGTGTACTAACAGATAACTCAGTTATTTTGGCTGTTTTTATCATTTTCTAACAATTTACTGCTGAAATGCAGGTGAAATCACAGGCCTATATGTCATGATCGTATATGTGTGTGTGCAAACAGTGTGCGCCACGATGGAAAGATAACAGCTCCCGTGTGTGTGTGTGTGTGTGTGTGGGGGGGGGGCTTTGTCTGGCAGCGGCCCAGGGGCCCATAATTTCTAGATCCGCCTCTGGTCGTCACCGCATTGCTACAGTAAACACACTATTGTGCACCGTACTGCGCCACACCTTGGCACGCTATGAACATGGAAGTGGGTGAGGGAAAACATGCATATTTGTAGAAACATTTCATTTTTTGTGTGTATAATTCAGATAATTGGGACCATTATTTGCGTTTCCTGCGTCCTGTGCGATGGCGGAAACACTTTCCCTCTCTTGTGTTGTGGTTTCACTGCTGCTTATACTCTCCCCAATGAAGTACTTTTGGCTCCAGCCGTTTTCGTGCTTTTCATGTTCCAGCTTGGCTAAGCAGCGTTTATTCTTGTCGGACTCAATGCAACGCTTTTTGTATCATTCAAGGATCCGGGCAATTCCCAAGGACCGAACGATGCTGTTGGAATTACATATGACATGTTGATTTCCTGTTCTGTCACTGTGCTTCTGAGCCTCGGTGAAAATAAACTGCCAGGGCAGTGGCATTATTTACTCTCCATCCTCAGAATTATACTTTGTGTAAATCAGGGGCGGATGTAACGTTTGCCAATTGGGGGGGGGCAGGAGAAAATTGTATGGGGGTTGGTTTCATCGCTTCAAAAATGGTAAGCCCGTCTCTTACCATTTTTGGTTACAGGACTTTTATTAAGCAATTACGGATCAATAATAACAATAATAACAGCAGTTGTAAAGGTCTTACTTTTCTGAGTTTTCTGTTTTCAATGATGAAATGCTGTTGGTTTAGTGGTGCCGGTTTAGTTAGTAGCAGGAGTAGTGTTTCAAATCATTTTAAATACAAGCACTTTAATTTGAAATATCTTGGGTCTTTTGCATGCCATCTGGTTTGGTGGGCCCCCCACGACTGGGCCCCCCCATGCCCATGCCTAGATCCACCCCTGGTTTCCACCACGTTGGCTGGGCCAACCTGATGCCCCCAACTGCCCCCCCCTCCCCCTCCCTCTCCCCTTTTTTGAGCCATTCATCAAATAGACACAAAGCAAATGGGCCTTCCTTTCTGCGTCTGCCCCTGCTTCCTCCCTGCGTCTGCCCCTGCACCGCTGGGGAATTATGGGCATATCTTCCACCCCAGCTCTTGCTCGGCAGGACGGTCGCTGACGTTGGCATACA
Source organism: Benthosema pterotum (assembly GCA_039105355.1). Taxonomy (NCBI): domain Eukaryota; kingdom Metazoa; phylum Chordata; class Actinopteri; order Myctophiformes; family Myctophidae; genus Benthosema; species Benthosema pterotum. The sequence continues at coordinate 10,577,764 of CM076983.1, read as the reverse complement.
GCGGGGCTGATTCATTTGGTGATCAATACTCTATTATTAGCTTTAATGCACTTATTACTGGGCCCCGGTGGCTATATTATGGCCCCAGGTTTAGCCAGGAGCGGGGAGGTGGACAATGGAGACGGGGAAGGGGGAATATAATGCAAAACAGGGGTTTTCAACCTTTTTCACTCCAGGGACCACCGTTTATTCAGCATTTGAGCCACGGACCACCAATTGAGGATGTTTTTAGACCCACAGCCCCTAAAATTAAAGATTTTTTTTTTTTTGCTTCTGTCCATCCATGACCATTAATCTAGTTGTGTAGATTTGGTCTAATTCGCATGATGTATATTTTAACTCTTGAGAGCGTAAAAATGAAACCAAATGGACACCGTAAGGGTCCATTTGGTTTCATTTTACGTTCTCAAGATTACATCTGGTTAATCAACTTCGCTGGACCACCTGAACCCTCTCAGGGACCACTGGTGGTCCCGGACCACCTGTTGAAAACCCCTGCTGTAAACCAGTGCTGACTTGACTCGTTCAAGACGAACAGAAAATGTCACCCCGATAACCTGAGAGACCTAATAGTTATAGTCTGTTTTTAATTAGAAATAATAGAGGCAACTTTTTAGCCAAGAATCAAAACATTCGTCAGGCTCAGGAAAGGTGGTGCTAAATTGTGAGGGGGAGGGAGGGGGGTTGTGTGGGGGTGAGGCAGCGTTTTAGCCAATCCCAGCACAGCAGTCTCCAACAGTTTCATATAATGAGCCAATAGAGTGGAGGTGAGGTGGAGTTAGATTCTGTTTTAAAACAGATCTTTACAAACACAGTGTTTGTACACCCTAAAGCTGCCTTAATAACCTTTAAAGAGGGGTGCCGTGATTTTTGTATTTTTTTCCAATTTTGTACATGTTTAAGAGTTGACAGTGTGTAAATAGACCCCCCTTGGTGTGTTTTTTATGTGCAATGATGTCTTCCCTTTGTATTTAGGGTTTCTTCCTGGAGGCTGAACCTTTCCAGCCAAACGTGCCAATGAAAAAAACTTCAATATAGTGTCATCATGTGCTCAGCCCCTCCCCTAACTCCTCCCCCTTTATCATGCAACTAAAGCTGTGGTGTGGCTTCAGTTCAGGTGGATCTCCACCCATCACCACCCACCAGGCAAACCAGGCATACTTAATGAACTGGTAGGGTGGAATCATAAAAATGACAGTTTAACAAACACTGTACACTTTTTGGGAAAAAATCTTACTTTCTTCATATGACATTAACACCTGATGATCATGTTTTAGGGTAGAAAAAAATCATGGCACTCCATCTTTAATAAAGCCATGTTTATTTATATAGCACGTTTCAAAGGATACACAAAGTGTGCCTTTCCTTGGAGTGTGTGTCACGCCAATCGTATCAACGGTGACCGCGATTGGCTGTACACAGATGGACAGAC
>CM076983.1:10559824-10575832 GCA_039105355.1 Benthosema pterotum | reverse complement strand
CCCCCCCCATGCCCATGCCTAGATCCGCCCTGGCGTTCTCTGCGCTGCAAACCAGAGCAGACGACGTATGCAAATGGCGTATCGCGAGTTGCATGCTCGCTCTCATGTTACAATCATGCTATGGATGCTCTCTCTCTCTGCCCTCCGTGCTCTCTGCCATGTATCTTACTTGAATCCTCTCATCTCTCCCCCTCTCTGCACTTCTTCAATAATCTATGGACTCTCTCTCTCTGCCTCTCTCTCTGATCTCTGTCTCTCTCTCCCCCGCTCTCGTTTTTTTTTTTTTTGCTCTTCTGGCGTGCCTGTGTCAGATCTGTCTCTCCATCTGCGCGTCTCTCTCTCTCTCTCTCTCTCTCTCTCTCTCTCTCTCTCTTCTCTCTCTCTCTCTTCTCTCTCTCTCTCTCTCTCTCTCTCTCTCTCTCTCTTCTCTCTCTCTCTCTCTCTCTCTCTCTCTCTCTCTCTCTCTCTCTCTTCTCTCTCTCTCCTCACCTCTCTCTCGCTCTCTCTCTCTATCTGGCCTCACCAGCGCAGTCCCAAAGAGATCTATAGTTATACGGCGTGTGTGCTGTGCGTTTGCGTGCGTGTATCTCGCTGATAGGAAGACAGGCCCCCGATTCCCGGGGCTGTTAACCTCACCCCGGGCTCTTCTGCCCCCCCCCCCCCCCTCTAGCAGTGGTGGAGGTGATGTAGAGTTCATTTTAGGGATTACATGTATCTCCTCTCTGCCTGGAACAGGGAGGATCTAGGCATGGGCATGGGGGGCAATCCCCCCCCCCCCCTAAATGCCCTGACTGCCCCACCAAACACGATGGCATGCAAAACAACCCGAGATATTTCAAATTAAACTGCATATTTAAAATGATTTGAAACACACTACCACTGCTACTAACCAACTACAGCACCACTAAAGCAACAGCATGTCATCATTGAAAACAAAAAACTCTGAGTCAGACCTTTAGCTTTATGCATGCTGTTGCAACAACAACAACTGATGTCATTATTGATGCTATACTTGACTAATAAAAGTCCTGTAACCAAAAATGGTTACAGGTGCAACTTCATCGCCTGTGTCGCTTCGCGCCACGGGCGATGAAGTTGCACCATACCATTTTCTCATGCCCCCCCAATTGGGAAATGTTACATCCGCCCCTGGCCTGGAACCTACATAACCGAGGCTGGGAGTGCAGCAGAGCCTGGGCTGCTAACAAAGACAGAATTAAGGGATGGGAATCATCCAGTGTGCAGACGACAAGAGGCTGAGCAGCATCAACCCTGAGCGACTTATACCCTCATGGCGATCCTTAAGGCGGAGAGAGCCCAATCTGCTCTTTGTGTTGCTCTTCTATACCTGAGCCTCCCTCGGATGAGGCAAGTGGGTGGAGATTTAGCGACAGAGGTTGTTATCTAAGGTTCATGAGGGCATTTGTATTTGTTTTAAAAGGAACCCTGCCTATGAGACAAATATGGATAAATACATTATACCATGCCCTCTATAACTAGAATTGAACATTTCAAACACATAGAATGCACTCTTTAGTTTAAAAAATAGTTTGTTTTTATCCCATGGGGGGGGCACCATTTTACTGTGCCTGTCACATGGCCTGACATAGTGATGACGTCACAGAAGATCGCTCCGCAGTATAAGCAATGGCATGCATAAACAACTACATATTTTGTCCCACTATAGCAGGGGTCAGCAACCCGCGGCTCAGGAGCCACATGCGGCTCTAGAACACAGCCCTAGTGGCTCCCTGACTGTAGCATTGTTACATACACAATGGAGCTCTAGAACACAGCCATAGTGGCTCCCTGACTGTAGCATTGTTACATACACAATGGAGCTCTAGAACACAGCCATAGTGGCTCCCTGACTGTAGCATTGTTACATACACAATGGAGCTCTAGAACACAGCCCTAGTGGCTCCCTGACTGTAGCATTGTTACATACACAATGGAGCTCTAGAACACAGCCATAGTGGCTCCCTGACTGTAGCATTGTTACATACACAATGGAGCTCTAGAACACAGCCATAGTGGCTCCCTGACTGTAGCATTGTTACATACACAATGGAGCTCTAGAACACAGCCATAGTGGCTCCCTGACAGTAGCATTATTACATACACACTGGGGTGATCCGCCAACATAATATAAACATTTCAGTCACTGACAGCACCCAACACGCCATGCACTGTCTGACAGTTAACATAGTGCTTGTTGGCCACGCCACAAAAGCCCAGTACGTATGAGAGATCAAGCTTTAATCTGAACCACCCATTTTAAACAGCTTATTATATCATTAATATATCTTTGCGAGGTTGTGTGGACATGATAAAAATGATGTTTCCTAGAAAAGGAGGTCTGAAATAAAAAAAAATCATTAACATGGCGAAACACAGCTTGAGGACATCATCAAGTTGTGTTTCACCATGTTTTCTTTTAGGATTTTTCTTTTAGGACCTTTTTTCTGGGAGTGTACAAATGGAACCAAATGGACCCGCCAGGGTCCATTTGGTTCACATTTGTACACTCTCAGAAAAACATTTTTGCGGCTCCAGACAGATTTTCAATTTAATTTTTGGTCGAAAATGGCTCTTTCAACATCTTGGGTTGCCGACCACTGAGCTATAGTTTTGTTTTATAGTATTTATTTCACCAGTGGGGGTCGCCATTGTCATTACAAACAGAGCAGTGTATATACATTGATGTTTTACGTTGCAATGCTGGTAATCCTGGAACAGCAAAATGACGACTTTTTTTTTTACCCCAGGGACTCACTGGGGACAGCGAGGAACTATGGTCACCACAGAAAATAGTATTTGAATTAAGTGAAATAACTTAGTATAGCTGTTGAAAGTCATAATTTGTGTTTGTGTAGTGATATTTTTGCTGCAATAAGTGGTATAGAGCTCTATATTCCGATAGATAGAAATTTCTTATGTTTAAACCCAAGCAGTTACAGCTGGTTAAACTATATATATATTATATATATATATTATATATATATATATATATATATATTATATATATATATATATATATATATATATATATATATATATATATATATATATATATATATATTAGTAAAATAAAAAGAGATTTTTACCCGAGTTTGTGACCCATATCAACCGTGACCCACAAATAGGTCCCAACTCACTGTTTTGGGATCTACAGTACACTATGGTTACTATCAGAATAGTGCTTTAATATTAACTCTGTCTGTCTTTTACAAACCACGTAGGCTGAATGTTGCTGGTTCCAACACAGACTGGAGAACAGTACCCTCCTGATGCATTGTAAGCAAAAAAAAAACAAAAAACTACTATATATTCTATGTGGCACAATTACAATCCTATTTACTAAAGGTCAACTCCAGATGGCCAGGCTTCTAAACACTGTTTGACTTGGGCTTTGCTCAACGATGCATGTAAGCCACAGTGACCACTAGCGTGTCAGCTGACCTTGAAAACAGATAGCCTTGTTATATTCCACTGTCGTGGTCCGTGGCACGTCCGAGACTATAGCTGGATAGCAGCAGGGGCGGATCTAGGCATGGGCATGGGGGGGCAATGCCCCCCTAAATGCCCAGTCTGCCCCACCAAACAAAATGGCATGCAAAACAACCCAAGATAATTCAAATTAAAGTATTTATATTTAAAATGATTTGAAACACTAGTACTGCTACTAACTAACTACAGCTGTGGCACCACTAAACCAACAGCATTTCAGCATTTCATCATTGAAAACAGAAAATCCTCTGAGTCGGACCTTAAGTTTTGCGCATGCTGCGTGTCTGTTACTTCAACAACTGATGTTATTATTGTTGCTTATACTTGACTAAGTTCTGTAACAGAAAATGGTATGGGTGTGAAAACGGGTAATGAAGCCGCACCCATACCATTTTCTCCTGCCCCCCAAATTGAGAAATGTTACATCCGCCCCTGTTTGCTGACATAATACAGGAGCATGCCTAACAGCAAGTTCTTTCGATGTGCTGGGGTTGGTATGGGGGTGGAAATCTACAATGTACAATTTAAGACCTTTATCAGGCAGACATTCATATCCCCCTTTTGGCTCTTGAGGATATATATTTTCTATATACTCTGTTTCTGATCAGACTGAATGAAATTCATACATTTTCCCATGGTTGTTGATAGCTGACTGGGTGTTTCAATGTCCAACGCACAACAAGCTAGTAACACTTGGTTGTGCAGCTGTTCAGTTGTGTTGTACCTACTCTGTAAGCCCCTCCTCCCCAAACTGCTGTGGTCCAATCACTGCTAAGCAGAACATGTGATAGACAGACCTCTCCACCAATAGTTTTCCTATAGGATAAAACATTGTTTTAATCAAGAAATGTCACACACGCACAAATTTTTTCACTGCATACGCCTTGTTGATCTGGAAGATATTTTGCATACAAACCAGTATTTTTAATATTTAATGTCCATGATATGTCCAACTCATGGTTGGACACTGGGGAGAGTGGGGTGGGGCTTACGGCAAGGTTTATTGGCAAAATCCCTTTCCCATTTGTCACCAGGCACCCCCCCCCCCCCCCCCCCCTGTCAACATGCTCAAGGCAGACGTTGCATATTGCTGCTGACACCAGCAGACAGTGTCACCCTCACTTAGCCCTGACAAAAGAACAAACGTTTCGCAGTAAGTTATCAGGAGGTATACAAATGAAAGCAAAACCCAGGGGGGCGATGTAACATCCCCCAATTGGTGGGGGGGCAGGAGAAAATGGTATGGGTGTGGCAAGCCCTTTTCGGTTACAGGACTTTTATTCTAAAGGCAATTAAGCACCAATATTAACATCAGTTGTTGTTGTTGAAGTTGCAACAGACACACAGCATGCATAAAGCTAAAGGTCTGACTCAGAGTTTTCTGTTATGAATGATGAAATGCTTTTGGTTCAGTGGAACCACAGTTGTTTTGACTACAAAGGGGCAATAACGAAGGAGGTTTAACGTGATGTTTTTGTAGATAAAATGGAGGAAAGTTGGAGGTCGCGGGGAGGCTGAGGGAGGATGAAGGGGAGCAGCCATGCTGCCTCTCCCCATAGGAACAGCTGTCTCTCAGACAGTGACAGATGCAACCACGCGGAGGGTGGAGGAGGAGGAGAGACTGTCCACGGACTCCCATGCGTCTATTCTCCTTGCGAGTAATTCAGGGCCGGATTAAGCCAGCCCTACTAGGGTGGGCTGGAAGAATACCAGAGGATCGCTGACCAGAGTTGGGTGGAACAGCGTTATTGATAACGGCGTTATATAACGAGATTACTTTATTGGTAACGGAATAACCTAACAAGTTATTTTTGAAATTTAGTCGTTACTTACTTAGTTACATTTCCAAAAAGTAACTCGTTACTATAGTTTGCCCCAATTCATTTTTTTTTTTTTTTTTTTTGCTCGATTTAAAAATAATAGAGCCAACACTACCCGGTGTTGTATATTCCTCCTTCTGTGAGTAGCCTAAACCCTGTCTGCGGCTGCGTGTTGACTTCATCCTTATTTCTGTGAGTGATGTGCATAGGTACCCATTTTCTGTCTACACATCATGTAAGTTCACCTAAGAAATAAAAGTACTGTCTATAGTGTCTACTGTCTAGTTACTCTAGTATCAATCTTTTATTTTGAAAAAGGAAGAAAGAGGAAGTTCGTTTCTAGCCTGGTTATTGTTATTGACATGCAGCTGCTAGTGGCATGCTAGTCGGCAGGATTTGGAGTGCGGGTGTTATCCCCAATATACCCGTCTAGGTCCTTGCGGGTCCACATGAGGGACATTGTGTACAGCGGTCCATGGTGTGAAGTGTGAAGCACGAGGACGTGCTCCAAAAGATCAAGGGGGTGAATGTAGCACCCAGCCATGAGCCAGCCACAACAGCTATGCCAATCGGGCTCAGCCCTATTGGCGCGACTTGTTGTGCGTTGGACTGGCGAGTGGGAGTCCCGGGTTCGATCCCTAACATATCAGCGAACAGGAGTTGTTGTAACTTGTCTTCGTCGTTGGTGGTGGTGGTGATGGTTGTAGTGGTTGTGGTTTTCATGTGCCCAACGTGGAGTGTTACTCAGCCGCGAGAATTCAATTGTAGGCCTACGGTATTAAACTGTAGCTTTTCACACGTTTGGGAAGCACATTTCTGGGACAGGGAAGTGGCCGATGGTCGACCATCAGACATTGAAATGCTAATCTAGGTGCCTTTTATTTATCTGCAAGGTATAGCACTGGTAATACGATGTAACTAAATTGTGCATACATTAAAAACAAAAAGAAAAGGGGAGTTTAATTGTGCTGAGTAACAGGAAATAACGGAAAATAATCTATTATAGTTATTTAAGTAATTACTTTAGAAAGTAACGATACCCAACACTGTCGCTGACTAATAAGACAAACATTGCTTAAAACGTTACATTTGCATTTATATAACAAAAATAAACAAATAAAAACACCATTGGCATCTTATTTCTTTCATAAATGGAGAATATTTCACTAAACAGGAACTGCTCCTGTCGCAGGATGATGATGTCAAATGTCCATGGGTGGTCTAGCTCTATGGAATATACGGAATGCACATGCTCAATTGTGACATCATCATCCTGCGACAGGAGCGCCTCCTATTGAGTGAAAGATTCTCTATTTATGAAAGATACGCGGACAAAGCCAACTTGGGTCGTGTCAAATAGGATAGGCAGGATACAACACTTTTTGTTTAGTTTTTCATCTTAGAAATTATTTGATCGTGCCAAAAGATTGTGTGTGCCATCATGATTTGTCACGACACAAGTTGGCTTTGTCCGCGTTGTAATCGTCTTCATATAAATTATTTTCGAAAAGTCTATGAGGAAAATGAATGGGGAAACCACTTCTGGAACCGGGGCGGTGACATCACTGCGCAGGTCTATAGTGAGAAATGCTTTCAATTATCCGGTCCTCCGTTTGTTTGCCTCCCGAAGGAACCTTGATGAATGATAGATCTGGGGGTGGGCTGTACTGATGGAATGCTCTGCCTGGCTGATTCCTTTTGACCACAGAGAGGGTGAGAGCATGGAGGCAAACCTTAAATGGATGCTGTAATCAATAGGTGAGCCAGGGGCGGATCTAGGCATGGGCATGGGGGGGCAATGCCCCCCTAAATGCCCTGACTGACCCACCAAACAGTATGGCATGCAAGCAACCCAAATTTCAAAGATAATTCAAATAAAAAATGATTTGAAACACTATGCCTACTAACTACAGTTGTGGCACCACTAAACCAACAGCATTTCATCATTGAAAACAGAAAACTTTCGGAGTCAGAGCTTTAGCTTTATGCATGCTGCGTGTCTGTTGCCATTTCGACAACTGATATTATTTTTGATTCTTACTTGCCTAATACCTAAGTCCTGTAACCGAAATGGCCGCTAGGGGTGCGGCTTCATCGCCTGTTACGCTTCGCTCCACGGGCGATGAAGCCATCCCCATACCATTTTCTGCCTGCCCCCGTCCCCCAATTGGGAAATGTTACATCCGCCCCTGAGGTGGAGCTGTCTGAAAGACGTCCCGCCTAAACTGAAAGGTTTTTCGCACAGAAACCGTCAAACACTGCGATTCCACTGTGTATTGAGCACACCTACTGAAACCGAACACATTTATACGATACGGTGGATGAGTAGCTCGATAGAAACCCATGATGACGTGAGATAAATCTCTAAAGCCGCACAGCAGCATGGGTATCTGGCTCTGTAGAGTTTGTAGATCAATATTTAATGTGCAGACATGCAGGTCTCGGTTCATATGAATGTCATGTTTTAATGAGAGCTATAAGACTCTTAAGAATCTCGGCTGTCTCAAATCCCAAATAATCTGGCTCTCACGCACAATAGACGATTCTAACCCAGTTTTACACTCACTACTGATGAGCTATTTTCAGTTTCAGGTCCCATTTGGGTGTGTGTGTGTGTGTGTGTGTGTGTGTGTGTGTGTGTGCGTGCGTGTGTGTGTGTTCGCGCACGGTTTGGTGTGTGTATTATTCAATGTAGCAAATTATCTTTTCCATTAATTCCGACATGCCAGCAAATTAGCTTGTACGTAGCTTGGGGCTATATCTACCCGTAAATTAGAACAATTGAGGTAATCCAGAGATTGCAGTGACTTGAGTGACTAAACCTATTCTCGGCTTGAGCAGTCAAATAAAAAGACATTTTCTAAATGAGTTATTTGAGATTATCAAAGAGCCTTTCATGGCAAATGACTAACATGACATTACTAGATAGATTATAACCTGTTTTTCGGCAATCTCATTTCACATTATACTTAAAGCAGGTACTCATGTGATCTCGCTACTAGGTTCAAGGTTCAATGTTTTTTATTTGTCACACCAGTGTATGTCGAGATACACAGGACAAAAGCAGCCGCTTCGACCTCTATCCATCGATTGAATAGACACTTATCAACAGAAATGTTACGATCCAATCGTGCCGGTATAGCAGATATTCAGATACCCGCCGGGCAAGTAGATATTTTGTATTCATTGCATCGGTGGATCACGGATACTACTAGTAGGGCGGGGCGAAGCATAGTTTTACTGAAGTTTTGTTTAGGGTTAGTTACCGCATAAAGCACTGTCTAACCCTAACCCTAGCCTAATCCTAAACCCTAAACATAACCTGAGTAAAACTAGGCTATGCCTACACCTAACCCCAACCCTAAACTTAACCTCAGTAAACTTATGCCTAAACCTAACCTAACCCTAACCATAACTTCAGTAAAACTTCCTTCGCCCCGCCCGACTAGTAGTATCCGTGATCCACCGATGCAATGAATACAAAATATCTACTTGCCCGACGGGTATCTGAATATCTGCTATACCGGCACGATTGGATCGTAACATTTCTGTTGATAAGTGTCTATTCAATCGATGGATAGAGGTCGAAGCGGGTGACAAAAGAATGTTTCCAGCTCTTCCACAGTGCTACTGGACAATACAGAACAGACAACAAGGACAAACTATAGAGCAGTAAGTAACTGTAGTGCAGCAGATGAAGGCAATAAAGCTAACAGAACCTAATGAGGGGCGGATCCAGGCATAGCCATGGGGGGGGGGGGGGGGGCATTCTGCCCCACCAAACATGATGGCATGCATAACAACCCAAGATATTTCAGTGCATATAAGTATTTGAAACACACACACAAATTGTGAAATGTTACATCCGCCCTGAACATAATTATAAAGTGAAGGTGTTCAACCTACAAAGTGGAAAAAGTGACAAGCACTGGCAGGGCACTATGGCCACATTTGGTCCAAAACGGGGGGTGCGATGGCGCTGCTGCCCCACAGCTAGAAGGTGTTTGAATCCCGCTAGGGATGCTGTAGGACGGTGCTGGCAGTGTATCTGCTCCTCCGTGTGCACATGCCTGAGGCGGGGTTGGCCAAAGCATTTGCATGTTCTCCCTGTGTCCCTTGGTTACAAAAAACACACAGTAATCCTGGGTTCTACGTAGACTGCCTCCCTCTGGCCAGTCTGGGTGACTGATGGAGGGGACAGGAAGTCGTTGGATTAACGTGTTCCTTTCACGCGCTACGTCAAACAAGGGAACCCTGTCAGATGAAAAGAAGGCAGCTTGGATTCCTCATGCATGGAAGGAAGCATGAGCCCAGTCTGCATGGGCTCAGGATGTGTATTAAGGATCATATTACAAATTGGCGCTGGGTGATGAAAATGAGTTAAAAAATTGTGAGAATAAAAATTTAGAAAAACAAATAACAAAACAATTTGGTCCAAAAGACTTTCTAAACCTGCTAACAGAGTACTACTACATTCCCAACTGGCTGGATTGCCATCGGCTCTTTTTATCAGCGGGGTTCACACGCGGCATTGACTCTAGGGGGCGCTGCTTTTGTTTATATCTTGGCTCTGTTGTTTCCCCCTGCCCTGCTAGCGTTTCTCCATACAGTTTCTTTATTTATCCCAAATGTTCTCTCTGTCTCTCTTTCTGTCAACTGCCCATTTATTTTTTCTGTGCCTTGCTCCCTCCTAGTCTGCAGTATAAGCGTCTTCACTTGTTAGGCTTGGCTGAGTTCGCCTATAACGAGGTGTGTGTGTGTGTGCGTGTGCGTGTGCGTGCGTGCGTGCGTGCGTGCGTGTGCGTGTGTGGGAGCGACGGACGAACGGACAGACAGGCCAACTCTCCGGAGAACAGTCTGCAGATTTCCAATAGTGTACATCCGACGACTTTTGGTGTCAGCTGTTGCTGGGGCAGATGTAACATTTCCTAATTGGGGGGGCAGTTGAAAATGGTATGGGGGTGACTTCATCGCCCGTGGTGCGAAAGCCTCACCCATACCATTTTCAGTTACAAGACTTGTATTAGGCAAGTATAAGCATAAATAATAACATCAGTTGTTGTTGAAGTTGCAACAGACATGCAGCATGTGTAAAGCTAAAGGTCTGACTCAGAGAGTTTTCAATGATGAAATGCTATTGGTTTAGTGGTGACACAGATGTAGTATGTTAGTAGCAGTAGTAGTGTTTCAAATCATTTTAAATATAGTAAGCATTTTCATTTGAAATATCTTGGGTTGTTTTGTTATGCCATCGTGACAGGGCATTTAGGGGGGCATTGCCCCCCCATGCCTCGATCCGCCCCTGAGCTGAGCTGAGACTGTATATCAGGGGTGTCAAACTCAGATACAGAGTGGGCCAAAATTTAAAACTGAACAAAGCCGCGGGCCAAGTTTGAACAAACTAACCCTTTAAAGGGGAATTCCACCCATTTTCAAAATTTTCCTGAGAGGGTACAAATGTGAACCAAATGGACCCTAGCGGGTCCATTTGGTTCCATTTGTACCCTCTCAGGAAAAATGGGTCTGAAAGAAAAATCATTAACATGGTGAAATACATCTTGGTGATGTCAACAGATGTATTTCACCATGTTAATGATTTTTTCAGACCTCCATTTTTAGGAAATACAGAATTGGGGGAACTTTTGTTTTATCATGTCCACATACACAACATCTCTAAGGTATATTAATGACATATTAAAATGTTGAAAATTGGTGGTCTTCCCATTTAAGTTGATAATGTCTCAAGGGCCAAATTAAATTACGTGTAATTTCATTTGGCCCTTGAGTCATTTGGGCCAGAGTTTGACACCCCTGCTCTATATGCAGCCCCTGTGACTTGAAATTCACCGTGGCCCATGTGGTTCGCAGTATAGGAGCCCAGGGAGTGTATATGGGTGTTAACAAGAGCACTGTGCTGCACGCTTGTTAGAGAAAATGTTTGGCAGGCCTCTGGTGTGCTGTCCTACAGTAAAGACATGATGTGGCCATGCAATACACTGACACCGCGTGGTGTCATCAAACGTTGGCTCCGCCCCCGTAGGGTAAAGAAAATGTTGCTCTCGTTGACTGCAGTGTTATGCACGGCGATTTCAAAATGGAATATTTCACACAATATGATGTTTTAAACTGTTTACGATGTCTTATCTTGATCCACTACTGCTCGTGGACATGGCACAATATCTTAACAAGTTAAACAACATCGGAATAGATAGCTGTCCGTATGTTATTAAAGGGGAAGACCACTGATTTTCAACACTGAACTATGTTGTTAATATGTGTTAAGGACTGGACTGGACATTTATCTGGTCGAGTTGCCTGGTGAGAAACAACTTTAGGCTAAATTTTCTATAGGCTATCTATGATGAATTAAAGTTACCATAATGTTAAACACCAAGGGCCAGTACTGACTTAGTTTTGTTCATAGAACTCATCTTTAATAAATTACAAGCACCATGTTCTACACACTATATGAACACTGTTGGTATTTTAATGTAGAGTATTTTTTTACCCACATGGCTTTGTTTATTGGTGTCATTATCTTATTATACTATAGTCTACTGTTTTGTGGCCATGTGTACCTGTGTCACCACCTCAATTGGTAGTTACTAACACCTAGAACACGTTTTTAATTACAGACTTAATTGTAGACTGCTGGAAGATCATAATATGCCCAGAAATGGGTTGTTTGTCATATGCAATTTATGCTCATCTCTTTCTATATACTTTTTAACTGCAATAATGAGCATGCACAACTAAGTTTCTCCACCTACCTTAATTGTACTGTGATGTGACGATATACTGCTGAATAAAAGGGTTAGAATTATGAATATGTGCCATATTATCATGCAGGTGTCTATTCAAAAGGCACTATGAAGAACTGGAGGTCCCTGGATGACGGAGGTCCCTGGATGACGATGAGTGGATATGTGGGGGTTGAATACCCACCTCGCAGACTCCATCTCAGCCCATAGCACTTGTAATACATATCAACCCACAGTACTTGCAGCAGTGACTTATATGCAAAGTCTAATGTATTAACCATGTTTTAGTGCTTACATTGTACAGTATATTGTAAATTCTGCTTAAATTGTAAACTTTTGTTGTTTTCCATAAACTAACACCAGGCACTGAAAACGTTTTAATGCATTGTAAAGTCAAACCATCATGGAGAACCACTAGAAGCCCCCACTGCACCTGGGTTTCTGGCTTGCTGTGCATACTTACAGTACATTGTGACCGCAAGACGGGATGAACTTGGATGCAGTTAATACAGAGATCATGTTTTATTAAATAAAAAACATTATAAAATAGTATGATTATATATTTAGTGATATGAAAATGTATCTCTATTGTATAATGACATACTCAACATAGGAAGGTCAGGCTGACAGTGGTTAAAATAGTCAAAACTATGAAACCACATATCTCAATAATGAATACAATACGCATTGTTGCATTATGCATTTGATGATTTGTGTTTTTAAAAACGTTGGTGAATCATGCTCCCATGCAGCTGCGGTACTATGCAAAGTAGAGGCTTGTATTAGACTGGATCTCCTCATGAAGCTGTTTCAACAACGTCTCAATATTACACCATCTTGAAGACTGACTGGGGCTAATTCTTCAGGTTGTGCTTGATGCTCTGGAGAAGGCACTGGTGTTGCTTCCTGGCTACTGGAGTGACAGCTTTAGGCTGAGATTGTTGAGACTGCTGTGTCTTCTTGTGGTTCACCCTTAAACATTTGATGCAGCTGATGATTGTGATTTTGGGAGATTTTTCAGGAAACATGAGGGGTATGTAGTCTGGATGTGTTTCGTCCTCATGTTCAACCCTACAGAAAGACATGGTGGTAATTAATACTTCTATACTACTACACAAGCTAAATTTAAACACATCTCAAATCCAAATTATTTTACATTTAAACGTGCTTGAGAAAGAAATGCCATTATTAGTTCCAAAATGTTCTTAGTATTAAAAAGCTTTTTGACTTCCTGTGTGAATAATATAACAAAATTATATGACTTGACATTTGGTCTGAGTCCATTTGGTCCCATTTGTACACCCTCTGATTGGCACCGATTTTACAGTATAACTTGCTGGTCCCAGGGTTCACTTAAATAGACTAATGCATGTCAGGCTGGGGTCCTTGTTGTGAAAAAAGTTTGGGGACCACTGATTTAAGCCATTGTTAAAGGGGAAACCCCATTTTCAACATTGTATTGTCATTAATATACATTACAGATGTTGTGTGGACATGATAAAGAAAAAGTTCCCCCAATTCTAAAAATGGAGGTCTGAAAGAAATCATTAACATGGTGAAATACATCTGATGACATCCATCATCAAGATGTATTTCATCATGTTAATGTTTTTTTTCCTGAGAGGTGCAAATGGTACACATTTGTATCCTCTCAGAAACTTTTGAAAATGTGTAGAATTCCCCTTTAAGTCCTCTGTTGAAGACGATATGTTGCGTTGTGGGTAAAGCTGAGCTAAATATAAACAAACGGCACTTTATAAGATCTATGTATTAATAATCACGAGATCAATAACGCTATATTTTCCACATTGTTATACAGTTACAACAACTTGGTAACCTTCAATATTTGCGTTCACTAACTTACCAGTAACAAAGTGGAGACTGCAGATGTAAACAGGCTTTGTAGTAGGGCTCCACAGCCTTCCGAATTCATCCTCTCGGCGGATGGTTTGAAGCTATTTTGTCCTTCTAACTGTATGTTACTTTTGATGGCAAACGTATAAATATTAATTCGGGATTTTTTTTGTTATTGGTTTTGCAAAAAGTAAAACAGCAGTCGGCATTGCACTATCTGCATCATCGCGCATTGATATCTAATGGAGACGAAGCCAAAGTTTACCCCACGCCAGAAACCGGAAGTGCGTTCCTGTCTTAAGCGGTGTCGATGTATAGGCTTGTGTTTCTGAATCATGTTGTGGAATGGAGTTCATATCATTGTGTTAAACTATTTTGGACAGGAACGTGTATTGGTGTTCTAAGCATTACTAGCATTATTAGCATTACTTAGCATTATAAGCATTTTCACAATACTTAGCATTACTTAGAACTATTAACAATACTTAGCATTAGCACTACTTAGCATTACTTGGCATTATTACCATTACACAGCATTATTAACATGATTTTCTTTTAATGTTCGGTTTATTAATTTTTAAGTTGACAATTGCAGACATAACTTGAGAAATACAGAATAAGAAATAATGTGACGCATTATTAACATGATTAACAATGCATTGGCATTACTAGCATTAGCATTATTACCATTACACACAGTTTCATTGCTTTAGAGCATTGCCCTAAAAAATAAATAATAATAATAATACTTTGGCGCCCCCTAGTGGCCACAAAAACACGGGAAACAAGGGTTTGGCAGTGAAGCTGTTAAGACAGAAATTGATTAAAGGCCTATACTTCAGACACCGTTCTGCTGTGTTGACCTCAAGCGTTGGGAGCGTTGCACAACTCTATAGTTTGGCGCTGAGAAGGCTTTTTTCCCCCGTGGTGTGGCTCTCTTCACATCTGCAGTCATGCCATATTACTGATGTTGTGACAGCGGAGCTCACACATGTCAGGGGAGTTCAGCCTTCCACCATGTGTTGTAACTTCTTTTTTGCTTTTATCCCCCAGTTTATCCACCCGGGGACGCCACAGGAAGTTAAAGAGTTGTGGCAGACTAGTGTATATACCGTTACGACTGAGTCGCATGGCACCGAGTATGACCCGTCGGTAACCCTCCGGCTTTATGACGATTTGAAGCCCTTTGAACTTTGCACTTCGTTTGTTGTCCGTTCACAAACAGTGTGAACTCTGTTGACTTAATGTATTTTGGCAAGCCTTGGTACTGTCACAATGGCAACTTTTTGAGCTTGTACTGTAGGTCTAGGTCGGTTAATTTCAGCATGCAACCAAATAAAATGTATATTTACTGGATCTCTTCTCCACTCTCTCCCTAACATTTTAGCATAGTTATTTTGGTTGGTGAAAATCCAGTCTGCATTTGGGTACAAAAGCAAAATAAATCTTTAGTTTTGGGGTCTGTGGGGCTAAAATGTCATCAAATGGTGGTCCTCCATGGCTCAAATGCAGAATAAATAGTGGGCCCTGGCGTCAAAAAGGTTGAAAACCACTGCTTCATATGAAAAACTTTGGAGTTGCCCACCCTGCCATTTTTCCAGCCCACCTTTATAGGTCTGGCTAAATCCGGCCCTGGATGCCGGCACTATATTTTTGCTTTGATTTGCACTCCCTCGTATATGGTTGAAGTAGATTTAATGAGTGAATGTGCGATGTCAGATCAATTTTCAACCTACAGAGGAGAGATATTGACGAGGAGACAGAAATATGGAGTTTTCAATGTTTTATACGTGATTTATGATTTATTTTGTGTTTCTCCCGACGGAGAGAGCCCTGAATGATGTCAGAGTTACACCAACAACAGCAACAATGTGAATATGCCACGTTTATTTAGCTTTTGCTCTTTATTAGTTTTAAGATAACAGAGGCCACTTTTTAGCCAAGAATCAAAATAGAGATACAGTATGTGTATGTTTGACTGTTTTTCCCCCAAATCCTGACTGCTATTGTAGACAAAAGCAAAGGGAATCTTTAGTTTTGGGGTCTGTGGGGATAAAATGTCA
>CM076983.1:10477324-10554824 GCA_039105355.1 Benthosema pterotum | reverse complement strand
GCTCTGAGAGCTTGTAGATGTGGTTCCCAGCTGTGAAACACGACTGAATCCTGTGTTCATTAGAGCGCTGTTTCCCAGGCAGCGGGTCGGGACTCATATGTGGCTCAGAGAGGGACCGATTTTCTCAGATGGATTGTGGGTGACTTCCCCTTCATGTATTATTTTGAAATTCCTTAGTAAAAAAACAAAAAGAATCAGACAGACAAGTCAAATCAAGCTGTAATGACGCGCCGATGGTTGGATTATGATCATGATGAACATATGACCTCGCGTGCAAGCGTGCACCAGATGATTTTGGCCATTTCTAAGTGAGTAGTACCTGTCATTAGCCGATCATGCTAAAAAAATGCTAATTATAATGTCACAATCACTGGGAATTAAATGAAGCGTCAAGAAAGCGTCAAGGGCAATAAGAGAGTTAAAGAAGACGTGAAAATAGCAGATCTACAAGCCCACCGCATGCTGTGGTGCTGGTAGATGTGTTGTGGGCTTGTAGATATGCTATTTTTCCCTAGCTTTGGGTATAGAGGGAGATATTAAAGTTCTCTTTTGTGTCTCGTTTAGGAAGCACTGCCGTGATTAGAACTCCTGGACAAGCTGGAAGCATCATGAAGGATTCTCCATGTGAAGAATAGGAATTCTACCCAGGCCCCTGCAGGACCCCCTGCCTGGTCTATGATGCTTAAGGCAAAATATAATAAAGCAGATGTGACAGGTATGTGACATACCTGTGGACTGTACCTATTATTTACAGTTCACTAACTGGCCACCAGGCACCACTGCATGGCCAGGAACTCTCCAAAGGCCTTTCAACTGTGTCCAAGTCGTGAGAACACAGTGATGGAAGGAATCAAAGGATAAAGCAGTGTCTGACTTTGTGTGAAAATAGTGGTGATGATTGTGATGTGGATGGATAATGACAATGATGAACAGTTACACCAGGGATGTCAAAATCTAATTTACAGCGGGCCAAAATAGAAAAATTCTAGTCGAGGGCTACAGTTTCAACACACAGGCACAAGGCTGACTCAGGAACACCCCACCTCCTGTACTATGATCCTCACCAAACACTGCTTTCATAGTAAAATGAAAAAGTCTGTGTTGCAAAAGTAAAACATTTAACTCTATTCATTTGTTATTATGACGTGTTCAGTATAACAGAGGGCCAGTTCAAATAGTAAATAAATATGATCCCACGGGCCGAAGAGAATTCTTTCAGGGGCCTGATTCGGCCCCTGGGCCTTAAGTTTGGCATATATGGGCTAAAGTAATGTTCCTCAAAAATCATGAATGCCCCTTAAATAGCAAGATAAATGCAAAGATGTAACTGCATGCATTCTGGTTGCATTATTAAAGCTCAGTTCCTTGTTCCTCACCAATTAGTTCCATCCATGGTGTGTGCAATATACCACAGGGACAGTTCTAATAATAGCTAAATATCATCCCGCAGGCCTGATTTGGCCCCCGGGCCTTGAGTTTGACATATGTGAGTTCACTAAACACTGACCTAAACCACTAAACTGACCTACTTTACAATTCTGTGACAGATTTGCCTATAAGGCAAGCCCCAAGTAGAGATACAGTACCATCAGTGCTTAACTATATAGTATTATGGTTCATTGACACACTTCAGCTCAGATTGACCAAACCATTTATTGCAAAGCTTTTGCATGTTAGTATGGCGGAGTGGCTCTGCCCATGAGATAACAGATCTATGAACCGGACATAGATCTGATATCTCGTTTGATATGGCATCCTGTGAACCGAGCACAGCTCTGATATCAAACCCCCCCTGAGCAGAGCCGTTTAACAATACAGCATCAGTACATGATGAGCAATATGGAACACAACATAACACCATAACATGAACATGAGAACAAATCCAGCGAGTACAACTCAATACCGAAGACACTGGGTGAGAACAAGGGGGAGGAGGTCGGGGAGGAGGGGGTTCAAAATTTCACAGAGCTGGGGAGCATCTGAATGAATGAATGAATGAATGAATGAATGAATGAATGAATGAATGTATGAATGAATGAATGAAATTTTTATTAACAGAGATGAGAGTTAAAGTACAAGTCAAGTACACACTGCTACAAAACTGATAGCAGCTTGGAGAATTACAGTACAAATTCAAGTACAACTGCATCAAATCTGAAAAAGCTGATTGGACACACTAGTTAAGCATACACTTGTTTACAATAGTGGCCAACTTGTTCATTTCATTGAGGCATTCAAATACCGTACATACCAAACAACTACTTCAGTAAAATCAGAAGCAGCAAATCATGGAGGTAAAATCATAGTGGAGGTAAAAAAGGGAAAAGAGAAATGTACAATGAGGAGAGGCGGGGTGGGTGGGGAGATTTTATATACATTTTTGTTTTACAGAGGCCAGTTTCGAATTGCAGCCATCTGTAGGTGCCCTTTGAGAGCGGTTTTGAAGGAGTCAAGGGATTCACATGCCTTTATGACTGTTGGTAGGGCATTCCACATTTTGGTGGCATATGAGCGGACAGCTGACAGCTCTGACAGCTCAGTGAGAGAGTTGAATAGTGTACCGGGGCTGCTTAAGAAGCCTGCCTGAATTGAACTATGGGAAAGGTGGGCGTGAATGAAATGGCTGTAGCGAATAGGGGAGGGGGATGACGTAGGGAAGCTGCAGATTTAAAGGGACAGGTCTAGGCGGAGGGGAAGGATGGAGCATAATACACTAACACCAATCTGCCTTCCGTGCCTCCATGAACTATCGCTTACGCTGGATTTCATCATTATTGTTATCCGTCAAGAATCTCTATCTACTGTAAATCCTCTCCATCCTCCAACGTACTATAGGACTCTATGAGACATGGACTTGGAGATCCAACGGTGACGCCTACCATCAGCTCCCAGTACCCAAACTGGTTACCCCACCACCATTGTCAGGCCTATGCTGGGTTGCCTGTGGACATAACTGAGGTAAGTGCTCTGTCGAGTCCAGCTACGCAGTCCCAGGGGTGGATCTAGGCATGGGCATGGGGGGGCAATGCCCCCCTAAATGCCCAGTCTGCCCCACCAAACACGATGGCATGCAAAACAACCCAAGATATTTCAAATTAAAGTGCCTATATTTAAAATGAGTTGAAACACTAGTACTACTGCTACTAACTAACTACAGCTGTGGCACCACTAAACCAACGGCATTTCATCCTTGAAAACAGAAAACTCTCCCCCATACCATTTTCTCCTGCCCCCCCCTCCCCCCCATTGGGAAATGTTAGATCCGCCCCTGCCCAGTCCCAGACAAACGAATGCATTTGGACTTGATCCGATGAGTCATAAACGCACTCTTGTAAAGCGTTATGATTATATCGCTGCATGTGAATTATTCTAATGCAATTCTGACGTGGAAGCTGTTCTGAGAGAAGGAGGTCTGGGCCCCTGCCTTCTGTTGAGCCCCCCACCCCCCTTTTTGCCAGAAAGATAATCCCCAACACCCATAGCAGCTCATTAGAACTGGCCTTGGTCTCCCACCGGTGCTGCGAGACACTCCTAACCCCGACGCTGGCACACTCTTCTTCTTCACGTAGGACCCCTATACCAACCACACACACACACACACACACACACACACACACACACACACACACACACACACACACACACACACACACACACACACACACACACTCTTAACTAACCACCCCACCAGGGAGAGACCGAGAGACAGAGCAAAAGAGAGCGAGGCGTGCACACACACACACACACACACACACACACACACACACACACACACACACACACACACACACACACACACACACACACACACCGGTACAAGTCGTGCAGGAAGCAGCGGGCTCAGAATATAATGAGAAAGTTGAACAGTTGCCTCGACAAAATCGATGTAGAAATCAATAAGCTCGCACCCTGCGAGCTCTGCTGCTGCTGCTGCTGCTGCTGCTGCTGCTGCTGCTGCTGCTGCTGCTGCTGCTGCTGCTGCTGCTGCTGCTGCTGCTGCTGCTGCTGCTGCTGCGCAGGTGAGCTCATAGAAGAATGAAGCTGCCTCCATTACGGATACACATTTGTTTGCTTCGTGTTTTGTACCCTTTTTTTATTTTTTGGGTTGCGAGGTGGCCCCAAAAGATAGCCCTCTGCAGGCGTAACAGGGGCAACTATTAGGCAGGGGCCTGGGGCGGGGGGGGGGGGGAGGGGCGACCACCAGACATGGTTTAAAAGGATCCCAGGCTAATAAGCCTCAGATGGATAAATACAATATACTTGTCCTCTATAACTGCAATTTAACGTTTAAAACACACATAACACCAAATATGGAGTGTGTGACACATGCACACACAGGCATCTAACATCTGGTGATTAGTATATCTTAGGGTTTCATTTCATACAGCCTATATTTACATGACAATCTAATGAGTGTGACATGATGATCTCCATGTGTCTGTTTGTTATGGCTTCTACCTTACATGGCGAGGTAGAAAAAAAAAACCTGGTCCTATGTTACTGGCAAATTCCGCAAATTCCAGGTACATCAAATCCTTTAATCCTCAAATCCTCATCAAAATCCTTTTGTGATTGCTCCATTTATGGTAATTGGTACGGTAAATTAGTTTGTAAATTGGGTATTTTGCAGGCTTGCTGTGATCAGCAACATTTTTATTCAAATCAGTCTGGTTTCATTATAGCTACAGCAGTCACGGATGTTTAGTATTTCAAAAAATACTGGGATTCTATTCATGGATGATTTTTGAATGAAACTTGAATTGAATTGTTGAATTGTTGAATGAATTGTCTGCTTTTGAGAGGCGCTGGCCCTTAATTCCAATGCCTGGCTTTTGAAATGATGTAACATCAGTGTGTATGATGTCATGTGGCAGCCACAGTGGGCAGCCCTCACTTCACACAAGTGTGATTTTTGTTTCCATCTCCATTCTCTCCACACAGTCCTCGGCAGCACACTTCCGAGTGCATGTTTACAGTGTAGCAGCGTGCATATGCGGGGACGGATGTAACATTTCCCAATTGGGGGGGCAGGACAAAATGGTATGGTGGCGGCTTCATCGCCCGTGTCGCTTCGCACCACGGGCGATGAAGACGCACTTATATTAGTCAAGTAAACATCAATAGTAACATCATGCATAAAGCTAAAGTTCTGACTCAGAGTTTTCTGTTTTCAATGATGAAATGCTGTTGGTTTAGTGGTGCCACAATTAGAGTTAGTTAGTAGCAGTAGTAGTGTTTCAAATTATTTTAAATATAAGTACTTTAATTTGAAATGCGTTGGGTTGTTTTGCTTGCCATCGTGTTTGGTGGGGCAGTCAGGGCATTTAGGGGGGGCATTGCCCCCCCATGCCCATGCCTATATCTGCCCCTGTGATGTGTGTCATTTCCGGCGTTCAGTTCAGAAGACCGTCGCCACGGACTCCGGCAGTATCATTTGCATGTAAATTACTTCTTCTTACTCTCCTTTCCTTTTCTAAGGCCAGCTTTACATCTGAACTCAACCTTGAATTTAGTATTTAGTATTTCAATATTTTCATAAGCCTCTTTCTCTGCGGGACCAATTGATACGGTGCTTATTTGGGGTATTTTAAAACCCTGGCCTTTACTTACTGTATGGGGGGGCGATTCAACAGGGGGCATTGCAGAATGGCTGATTGAGATGTGGTTTCAGTTCAACGTTACTTACTTAAGGGAAAGCATGGGCTGAAACTCATAAATAGTGACAAGTTGGAGTAGTGGATGGTTAGAAACATTGCCTGACCTCTCCTGCAGGCTGGGCGTCACGGGACTGCATGTTTTAGAAAACCAATTCCCCCCGCAGAAACCCGTGACCTACGCAGCCCAGCTGGGGACGGACCACCCGGCCTGGCAGAGATTCACTATGCACCAGGGGCGGATGTAACATTTCCCAATTGGAGGGGCAGGAGAAAATGGCATGGGGGTTGCTTCATCGCCATGGGTGATGAAGTTGCACCCATACCATTTTTGGTTGCAGGACTTATTAGGCAAGTAAAACATCAATAATATCAGTTGTTGTTGAAGTTGCAACAGACACACAGCCTGCATAAAGCTAAAGGTCTGACTCAAGAGTTTTCGGTTTTCAATGATAAAATTGCTGTTGGTTTAGTGGTGACACAACTGTAGTTAGTCAATAGCAGCATTAGTGTTTCAAATCATTTTAAATATAAGCACTTTAATTTGAAATATCTTGGGTTGTTTTGCATGCCATCGTATTTGGTGGTTCCGACTGGGCATTTAAGTGGGCATTGCCCCCCCATGCCCATGCCTAGATCCGCCCCTGCTATGCACTCCACTCTGCATCCCTTTCTACGTCTGGAACTACTGGTCTACAAGTTACGGTGTTTCAGCGTAAGGCGTGTTTACCGCTGCACCACTTTTCAACCTATATAATTGGTCCTCACTATAATGTACAGTATATGATGAAATACCACTATTTTTTTATTTATTTTTTTCGGTCTGTGTCTCACAGGACAGGTGTGGGCAGTACACAAACCCGTCTTTCACGTGCTTCATCGTACAGCATCATTTTTAAAATATTTTTTGAGGAAAGATATTTTCAGGAATAGAAAGCCTGCGGTTTCTATTAGCTTGGATTCCACATCAATGATACGCATTGATGATTTTAGTTTTTCTTCTAAAACACCTTAAACAGTTGCGTTTTAATTGCATTGCATTGAGTTTCGAGAATTGTTTAGAGTTTGCACTTGACTACATGGAGTAGGAATGCCGTATCAAGACAGCAAATATGTAGCCTCCGATCGGCCTGAGGGAGAAAATAAACAAATAGAATAAAAGTGGCTGTAACTGTTCCTGGAATAATTCATACTACTACTATACTCGGTAATAGCAAGCCCATTCATGGAAATCTACATAACAATGATGGACTTTATTACAGCAAATCTTGTACATAAAATCAGCTCATAAAGCTTTCGACAAACAGCAGCGGGAACCAACACAAATGCATAAAAACACGCAGGGTATACACATCCTCTTCCCTCCTCTAATCTGGCCTCTGGAGACAAGGGATTTGCTTCAGTGTGATCCTGCATATGTTAGCCACCTCTGCATGAAGCTAGCTGTTTGGTGTAAGATAGATTCACATCTTCAGGGAATGGCTTTGCTTGCGTTACGTGTCAGTCGTGATAGTGGCTGGCTATGGCGTCGTAACCCTACACATCTTTGCAGTCTGTACAAGATGGGCGTTCAAGAGCAGTCTGTCGCAGAGTAACGGCCACAAGAGCTGCTTTTGCCTCTACTTAAAAGCCCTAATAGGACTATATACCTTGTTGACTCCCCCAGGGCGGGGTCCGGGCCCTTGCTTTTTGAGAGGCACTATCTCCACGCTAACGCATGGCATGGCTTAGGAAGATGTACGTACTGCCAAGTCTATGAGTTTGTAATGTTTCGAGCCCTTCAGTCGTTTGCCGGCCAAGAGTATGGACTATGAGGATATTACAGTTTTTGTTTAGAGCACGGCGTAATGGCATTACTGTTACTAATGTTTGCATAGGGCACGTAAGATGCCATGTGTTTACATGTCTGTTTGAAAATGTGCTCCACACAGTCCAGTTGTGTGCTTTTTCGTACACTGTGAGCTAGACCTTTTCAACAACCTCTATAAGACAAAGCATTGGCCTGTGGAGAAGAATCCCAATTGAATATTGATCGCTACTATTTAGTGCTGGAGCGCAGCAAGACTCCTGCAAGCTATTGACGTTAGACTGGCTGCAACACTATAAGGAATAACTTTTAATATAACTTCACATTTGCTCTGATCAGGGATTCGTGAGCTTGTAGACTGGATGTTTTCCGTGACAACATCTGGGATAAAAGGAACTCACCTAGAGCCCTGAACTGCCCATAACTCAGACATCCCATTATTGCGACTATGTGGCTTTGTGTGTGGTCTTGACTAATGACGTGGTTAACAAAATAATTCACATTTGTGAGGCATAGTAAATTGACATGCAGCATTTCCACTATTCAGGCCTGTAATATTGTTCAATCTTGCAAACAGATCAGGGGCGTTTTTGCCATTAGGCAGACTAGGCAGTTGCCTAGGGGGCCATGAGGGGAGGGGGCGACCACGAGACATGCTTTAAAAGGATACCAGGCTAATAAGCCTAATATGGAAAATATATTCTACTTTACCTCTATAACTAGAATTTAAAATGCTCATATGAGCCCCCCTTTCCAAATGGACCCATAAGGGTCCATTTGGTAAGGGGCCGGGCTCCAGGGAAAATCTTGCCTAGGGCTCCAAATCGCTTAGGAACGCCACTGGATGATATTTACTGTTGTTAACACTGTTGTGCAGTTGCAAAATCTGTTCCGATGCTCCTCACCACCACCTGCCCCGCGAAACTGTGCACTGGGCACAGCATGAAGCAAAGCACAAGCCAAAGCATCTCACACAAACACAGCTGTGGAAGCAGTTGAGGCAATCCCAGCAGGTTGGGAGGAGGAGGACTCATACTAGAAACCAGGGGCGGATTGGCCATCTGGAGTACAGGGAGTTTTCCCGGTGGCCTGCGCCACCTAGTGGCCTGGACAAGATCCAAAATGCACTAGTGGCACTTCCAAAATGCACTAGAATGTGCTAGATGCTCGCCTGGAACATACAGATCAAAATGACCATTAATCTTCTACATTCTCTATAGTTGTGTAGACTAAGTTGGGCTAATTCACATGATGAATATTTTAACTCTTGAGGGTGTAAAAATGAAACCAAATGGACCCGCAAGGGTCCATTTGGTTTCATTTTTACGCTCTCAAAGAGTTACATCTGGTTAACCAGCTGCCCCCCCATGGGTGGCCTGGCAAAGGCAAAATTGTCCCGGTGGGAAAATATGTGCCAATCCGCCCCTGCTAGAAACAGACTTGCAGGGGATGTGAAAATGCTGCAGGGCAATGTTTCATCTGGAATGGGACCAATAGTGTTTATCTTGTAACTTTTAAGAAGGAGGAGCGGGTGGGGAAATATAGCAAACAAAGCCAGAGGAAGTATGGAATCATTGTGTTGTGTTTGTCTGTATTTCTGTCAGGGCCATTTCCGTATACAGTCCAGAAAAGAAAATGAGTTTTCTTATCTGCCAATGCAAAATGTGTTGCCTTCAGCGAGCGACCTTGGCTTCTACGGATTAGATAGGGTGTTGTGTATAGTGTACGTTTTTTGAAGGGAATTAATTTGGAGCCGCTGCTTAAGTTTTGCGCTACCCGCGCGGAGAGGGAAAATGTTTAGATTAGGGCTTTATTCAGCGGCGAGATACCTCGTCTCGTCCGTTGGGCCGCACAATAGTTTACATTTGACCGTAACAAGGGAGAATATCTTAACATCGACTCAAATACCGCTTCTGTGAATGTGCGCGGTGCCTCCCCCCGCGGAAAAGCATTTGTTCATGCATTTAAATAGGAATATTATTGTAATGACGGATACGTTCCACTTATGGACGGGGATATTATTATGCCAGTCTGTTTAACTCTTCCGCGTGTCATTGAATATTAGTCTGCAGTTGGTTCGAGGGTGTTGAAGGCATGCAGAGAAAATGAGCTCAAACGTTTGACCCCTCAGTGCTCTGTGTCGGCGGAAGTTCCAGATGATTCCGCCGTCGATCTCCTACAGGACATCACAGATGGACCATTAGAGCTGTAGAGATACGTTACATAATATGTTAGGAACATATTATGTTTGAATTAGGGATGTTGAATGATTAAAATTTTTAATCAAATTAATCACAGCTTCAAAATTAATTTAATCATGATTAATCACCATTCGAACTATGTCCAAAATATGCATGTTTTCCGAAAAAAACAACAGAATCTGTGAAAAAAATAACCATATATCTTTAAAATATTTATCAAAATAGGCGATCTACAAGCCCTCAATGCTTGTAGATCCTCCAGCTATACTCTATGGCTCTGGTTACAGGGAGACACAGCTATAAGTCTCCGTAAAACCCTGCTCTACCCATTTCTTTCAATGAGAAAATGCCCCCCTACATACCCAGTCGCCCCCCCAAACACGATGCCATGCAAAACAACCCAAGATATTTCAAATTAAAGTGCCTATATTTAAAATGATTTGAAACACTACTACTGTTACACAACTACAATTTTGGCACCACTAAACCTACAGCATTTCATCATTGAAAACAGACCTTTAGCTTTATGCATACTGCGTGTCTGTTGCAACTGACGTGAAGCGACACGGGCGATGAAGCCGCCCCCATACCATTTTCTCTTGCCCCTCCAACATGTTCTTTCCCCCCCAAATGGGACATGTTATATCCGCCCATCGGTCACCAATATGTCCTTTATTCATAACACCCACTTGCTGCAATGTCCAGTCTCCAGGTTTTTCTTTAGAATGTATGATTTACGGCACTATGGCACATTAGGAGTCCACTATAGGCCAGTGGTTTTCAACCTTTTTCATACCAGGGCCCACTATTTATTCTGAATTTGAGCCACGGACCACCATTTGTGGACATTTTAGCCCCACAGACCCCAAAACTAAAGCTTTCTTTTGCTTTTGTCCACAATACCAGGCTGGTTTTGGGAAACAAAACAGTCAAACATACAGATCAAAATGACCAGTTGTGTAGACTTGGGCTAAGTTACATGATGAATATTTTATATTTCATACTCTTGAGAGTGTAAACATGAAACCAAATGTTTACACTCTCAAAAGGTTACATCTGGTTAACCAATTGTCCATCATTTAGTCTGGGGACCACCTGGAATCCTCCCAGGGACCACTAGTGATCGGGACCACCTGTTGAAAACCCCTGCACTAGAGAATCGTTTTCAAATGCAAAATGTGCAAGCACCCCCATAACATAATATAAGAATGT
This sequence comes from Benthosema pterotum, assembly GCA_039105355.1. NCBI lineage: Eukaryota > Metazoa > Chordata > Actinopteri > Myctophiformes > Myctophidae > Benthosema > Benthosema pterotum. Next base: position 10,543,950 of record CM076983.1, on the reverse strand, counting down.
GCGTACAAATGGGATCAACTGGACCATTTGGTTTAATTTGGTTTAATTTTTAGGGTCATTCTTTGTGTTTCTGATATTATTGTCCACTCATTTTGTGTGTTGTTGGTGGTCACAAAATACAAGCCATGACCAGTGAAAGTGAGTGCTTTTCAGGCCACCAAGCGTGAGGACATCAACCTCAACCTACTGTGAACTTTCAAAACTTTCAGAAGTTCATTAGCACTTGCTGAATAGATTAATGAATAAAACAACATCTCAGACGCAGCTTCTAAAGTCAGTCCAGAGATGGTGCTTAAGGCAAACAGTACAGTATGCCCTACCAGCACCACCACTACTGGGATCAAACAGCATCTCTCAGCCTGGACGCCAGGCTCCCATGGCCTGCTTCATGAAAGCATTTGGAAGTTCAGAAATGTGTGCACGTGCATGTGCATGCACTCGTTCCAAGGGATTAGTTATAGAGAAGACTTTCAGGTGCCCAGGGCTTTTTGAAAAGCTGAAGCTACAGCAGATCATGTAAGCATAAAATTGGATATTAAACGTGATGTCTGACTTGCGTGCTATCTGCTGGGATGGGTGGCACCAAACCGGGATCGCTCTAGCCTAGAAGGCATACCATTTTGGCGTTTTTGATCCAGAGGGGGATGATAATAAATTGTGAAGTCATGCTTTGGTCTAGTTGTTAAGATGTTGGACTTTCACACGGGAGACCCGGGTTCGAATCCCGGGCGTTACTTTGGTGCCGTGACCCGAATCGGGTTTCCCCGTGGAAGGATCTTAAGAGGGAGGTGAGTGTAGCAGGTGGCTACAGCCTCTGTCGTGATGGCCTCCAAAGTCTAGTATCTGCCCCCGGACCAAGGGGATGTCCCTTTGGTCTAATGGTTAAGATGAGTTCGAATTCCGGGCGTTACACAGGCCTGGTGATGGCGAGGTTAGGGCCGACTGCATATGGTGGATATTTTATCCGGTATAAATGATAGATTGGGCCTATTTCCCTCAGCCCAAAATTGTGAGGGACTAATCAGAGCCCCCTATTCAAAGTGAGACTTGTTTTTGCTTTACAGAGGCGGATCTAGAGATGGTCATGGGGGGGGGGGTGGGCTGCGCAATGCACCTCTAAATGCCCAGATTGCCCCACCAAACATGTTTGCTTTAAAAACAACCCAAGATATTTCAAATTAAAGTGCTTATATATTTTATATATATATATATATATATATATATATATATATATATATATATATATATATATATATATATATATATATATATATATATATATATATATATATATATATATATATATATATATATATATATATATATAAACACTACTACTGCTACCAACTGACTACAGTTGTATCACCACTAAACCAACAGGATTCCATCATTGAAAACAGAAAACTCTCTGAGTCAGACCTTTAGCTTTATGCATGCTGCCTGCGTGTCTGTTGCAACTTCAACAACAACTGATGTTATTATTGATGCTTTACTTGCCTAATAAAAGTCATGTAACCGAAGCCGCCCCCATGCCATTTTCTCCTGCCCCCCAATTGGGAAATGTTACATCCGCCCCTGTTTTGCTATAACTTTGGGATCTAGTTGGACCTGTGTGCAGTGATATTAGACTGGTCCATGCCAGGCTCTACAGGAGATGTTGCTCTATCACAGTTCTATTAGAATCCTATACTACATCTGATAACCTACCGGTAATAATATTCCAATCCTTATACTGTGTGTGTGTGTGTGTGTGTGTGTGTGTGTGTGTGTGTGTGTGTGTGTGTGTGTGTGTGTGTGTGTGTGTGTGTGTGTGTGTGTGTGTGTGTGTGTGTGTGTGTGTGTGTGTGTGTGTGTGTGTGTGTGTGTGTGTGTGTGCGTGCGCATGCGCGTGTGCGTGATGCCTCTTACATTATACACAGGCACTTCAGTTGATCACTTCTTTTTATTTCATGACAACATCCTCTCCTCCTTGGATGGTGTTTTGGGCAATTTAAATTTAACATTTCTCCATTTAAATTAACCTGGATTCATACTGCAATATTCCTAGTGAATTCTTGTGTGATAGGGTTAGAGAGAGAGAGAGAGAGAGAGAGAGAGAGAGAGAGAGAGAGAGAGAGAGAGAGAGAGAGAGAGAGAGAGAGAGAGAGAGAGAGAGAGAGAGAGAGAGAGAGAGAGAGAGAGAGAGAGAGAGAGAGAGAGAGAGAGAGAGAGAGAGAGAGAGAGAGAGAGAGAGAGAGAGAGAGAGAGAGAGAGAGAGAGAGAGAGAGAGAGAGAGAGACAGAGACAGAGAGACAGAGACACAGACAGAGACAGAGACAGAGACAGAGACAGAGACAGAGACAGAGAGACAGAGAGACAGACAGACAGAGAGACAGACAGACAGACAGACAGACAGACAGACAGACAGACAGAATTCACTCTGTAAACGGTGTAATAATGTCAGACAGAGTATGCTGGAGTCTCTGGAGATATACAGAGGATGTGTTTTTCTATCTCTGGTTGTACATCTGTGACTGATATTTGAGATTGTATTCCGTCGTGTTCCTAAAAGCCTCTCCAGGTGTCTCATATAATTGCGTGACAGAAGACCCCAGGAAGATTGTGTGTGGATGTGGATTGAAATGCCTCATTTGAATAAAAGGTTCTAGTAGAGTTTTCCAAGCTGAGCAAATGCAATCTTTGATCAAGCTATTACCTATCTCTGTTTCATTTATCAGTGCATTTGGTTTTACTTGTGAAGTTAAATGCTGGCCGTGCGTTGGAATTACTTATGTCTTTTATCGAATCTATATTCTGTCATTATTCTCATGGCCTGTTCTGAAATATTATTATAATATTGCAATTCTACAACAGTAACTCTAATACTTAAACAAAAAAACTTAAACATAGTTACTGTGATAACAAAATTGTCCCAAGAAAGTAGCTAGTCTGGCCACGAAGCAGGCCCGGATGTAACATTTCCCACTTGGGGGGGGGGATGGTATGGGGGCGAGGTCACCTGGCCTGCCCTGACCTCACCAAGTAGATCTAAACATTAAAAACATTAAAATTCCCCCCATTTTCAAAAATATTCCTGAGAAGATACAAATGTGAAGCAAATTCCATTTGTACCCTCTCAGGAAAAAGGGGCCTGAAAGAAAAATCATTAACATGGTGAAATACATCTTGATGATGTCATCAGATGTATTTTTCACCATGTTAATGATTTTTTCAGACCTCCATTTTTAGGAAATACAGAATTGGGGGAACCTTTTTATCATGTCCACACAACATCTCTAAGGTATATTATATTAAAATGTTGAAAATGGGTGGAGTTCCCCTTTAATTTCAAGGACCTCCTGTCTGACGTGCATAAGACCACCAATTTGGTGTCATTTCTATCTCTGGGACCCCCAATTTATACTGTCAAGATCATTGTAACTTTAACTCTGAGAGTATACAAAATGAACATTCTCAGAGTTATACAGTCCCATAAGGCTCCTTTTGATTCCAAAATATCGTTTAGCTGGGGGTCCCCTCGAGAACCCCTGGAGGTCCTCAGAGCCCACTTCCATGTCCATGTCTGTAGTTTATATTTTGGCCTGATACAACGATTAATGATACATGAATATCTGGCCATTTTACTTAAACGTCTCAAAGCCATCTTATAGCATGTTATAGCAGGGCTTGACACTAACACTTGCCCGCTTGCCCGGGGCAAGTAAAAAAAATGTGCGTCTTAGTGCGCTATAACACAACACAAGATATATTTGTCTTGAAGGCGGTCATTATGGAAAATAGCATTGCACTCTACCTCTGTGTCTTTCCCTGCTTTCTAGCTGTCCACAATTCCAGGCTGGATTTGGGAAACAAAACAGGCAAATTAACATACACATCAAAATGACCATTAATCTTCTACATTCTCTAGTTGTGTAGACTTGGGGCTAATTAAGATGATGAATTTTAACTCTTGAGAGTGTAAAAATGAAACCAAATGGACCCGCAAGGGTCCATTTGGTTTCATTTTTACGTTCTCAAGAGTTACATCTGGTTAACCAACTTAACTGTGGACCACCTGGAACCCTCTCAGGGACCACTGGTGGTCCCCGGACCACCTGTTGAAAACCCCTGGTTTAAAGCACCCAAGTAGGAAGTAAACTTAAATGCAAAATTTAGAATATATTTTTGGGGGGCAAGTGACCATGACCTGAGGGCAAGTAGAACCTGACTTGCACTTGCCCGATGGGCAAGTGCCTCGGAGACCAACCCCTGTATAGGTGTTTATAAGACATTCATTCGTTTAATAAACACATTGGTTATAATGCATTATGATGTATCATTTCTATTTGTGCCTCTATAACAGACTAAGTGATGGTAGTTACGTATATTGTGCCGTTCCTTTGAGCATAATAATGCATTGTTGCTAACAGTTATAATACGTTATAATTGTAGCTATGAGGAGCTGTTATACATGGTTATACATGGACATTTATAACAAGTCTAATAATGCATTATGAATGTATTATACTGCATTATGGATGGGTTTATAATGCATTATGAAGGTGACATTCAAGTAAAGTGTTACCGATTTCTTTCTCACCAACTATAAGGTGTGTTGATCAGGGCCGGATTTAGCGAGCCCTACGAGGGGGAGCTGGAAAAATGGCAGGGTGGGCAACTCCAAAGTTTTTTCATATGAAGCAGTGGTTTTCTCTCTTTTTGACATCAGGGCCCACTATTTATTCGGCATTTGAGCCATGGACCGCCATTTGAGAACATTTTAGCCCCACACAACTCTGGTTGGTTAACAGACATTCTCACCAACAACTCTGGTTGGTTAACCAGAGTTACATCTGTTTAACCAACTTTCCACCATTTAGCTGGGGACCACTTGGAACTCTCTCAAGGACTGGTGGTCTCCAGACCACTGGTTGAAAAACACTGATACCACAGAATACCAAATAACAGCCCTTACTCAAACAACCGTCCACTATCAAATAACAGCCCAGGCTTCAAACAGATTTAACAGCCCGGGCTACTGTTTGGTATTTTACGGTATTACCTTTCATTGGGTGGGCAGGATGCACGTTTGGGTGGGCTCTGCCCACCCCTGTCCCCCTCTAGATCCGGTCCTGACTATAAGGTGTGTTGATATCATTGTGTTCCACAAGGTCAAATGCTCTGGGGCCTGTTCATTAGAATAACCCGTATCACAAACCTGGGCGCCATCACAGACGTTTTCTCCTTCCGTTTGAGTGCAGATTTATTGCTGTGTGCCTCAGCGGCTGTGTCTAATGGATCTTTTGTCTGCCATTCGAAGGAGGGGGGGCATGCTGCCGAATGACGGACTGGACACTCAACCTAAATCTCTAAGCCTATTATACTCTGCAGCACAAGAGCGTATACCGGTAAGTGATTTTTGGCAAGTGACACTTGTGCAATGGAGTAAGGCTTCAGTGCCGTCGCTACATTGGCCCCAAAATTAAAGTGTTATATATTTAAAATGATTTGAAACACTATTGCTACAATTGTGGCGCCAGTAAACCAACAGCATTTCATCATTGAAAACGAAAAACTCTGCGTCAGACCTTTAGCTTTATGCATGCTGCGTGTCTGTTGCAACTTCAACAACAACTGATGTTATTATTGATGCTTTACTTGCCTAATAAAATTCTTGTAACAGAAAATGGTATGGTTGTGGCGATGACGCCGGCCCCATACCATTTTATAGGGCAACACATCAGGGAAGGGGCGTTGTCCTCACAAATGCCGAAAGTAAGGGGGATCTGTGCAAATATCCTACAAGTAGGGCAACCAAATGGTCTGTTACGTGTTTGTCTTTATGCTTAGTATTTATTCTTAGCTGTAGTATAGACACCGTTTTGAGACAATGGGCCCTATTTTGATTGTCTTATCTATCAGGTTTTAAGTCTTAAAAAAACAAATAAAGCAAAATAACAAAAAGATCTGTAGTTATTTTTATGGATCATCAGCTACAGAAGACTCAACAGGGTGTATCAAAAGGATTTATCACAATGCATTAGCCACAAATGTGTATATGAATCCATATTTTAATCCTATAGCGATGGAACACTGACCACAAACCTAAAATAATATTACATTTGAGAGAAAAGAGAGAGTTTTGAGGAAATCAATTTCTCTCAATAAGAATCTAGAAAGTGTTATCGTCTGACGACCTGAGGGCTGCCGCTTAAAAAGGAAAGTACAATAGTTTAATTGTGAGATCAATTATTTAGTCTGAGAACATTTTCAAATTATTACATTTTTTGCGGGGTCGGTGGTGGTGGTGGTGATGGTGTGGGGGTGGGGTCTAAAGATAGCGGCTCCTTTCAGAAAACTGCAATGATTAATTCTTCTCAAATCACCTAGTTTTAATTAAGAAGGAAAAAGAGGTCCATGAAAAGAAAAAGAGGGCTAATCTTTATTAATTGGGCTTCTTGCACTAGCGACTCGCTGGAGGATCGTTATAAAACGCTCTCCGAAGTCACATGACGGTTCATTTATCAAGCCCTCCCTTCAGCGCACGGATATACGCTCACGTGCACTGTCTGGGGAACGCAAAGACACACACATTTACGCACCCACGCACGTGCACACGCATGCCAAGATGGACTGGAAAACTGAAATTGTTGTGGGGCAACACTGAGGAAGGATTATCGGGTCTAAATGGGTCCGTGGTTTGGTCATATCAGAGATAAATAAACCATGTAATAGGGGCGGATCTAGGCATGGGAGGGGGCAATGCCCCCCTAAATGCCCAGACTGCCCCACCAAACTGACATGCAAAACAACCCAAGATATTTCAGGGCTTATATTTCAAAGTAGTTGAAACACTACTATACTGCTACTAACTAACTACAATCGTCTCACCACTAAACCAACAGCATTTCATCATTGAAAACAGAACACTCTCTGAGTCAGACCTTTAGCTTTATGCATGCTGCGTGTCTGTTGCAACTTCAACAACTGATGTTATTATTGATGCTTAATTGCCTAATAAAAGTCCTGTAACCGAAAATGGCACCATTTTCTCACCATGCCCCTCCCCCAATTGGGAAATGTTACGTCCGCCACTTCATGTATTAACGTAATGTAACCATGTGTGTTGGCTGGGATTTGTGTTTTGGCTGGGATTTACCTTCCGATACGATATCAATACGATATCTATCGGGTCTCTATACTCAGGATAACGATACACTGTATGAAAGGTTAAGACTATGAAAGCTTAGGACTATGAAAGGTTCAATCATATACTAGAACATTTTGAAGCCGTTTTTAAATGATATAGAACAGTGGTTTTCAACTAATTTGATACCAGGGCCCACTATTTATCCAGCATTTGTGCTTCGGACCACCATTTGAGGACATTTGAGGACAAAAGCAAAAGAAATCTTTGTTTGATTTGTTTTGCTTTTGTCCACAATACCAGGATGCATTTTCGAGATCAAAAATGCACAAATAAAAATCGATTCAATATTACAATATTATCGTGACGTTACATGTCACACCATATCCCTGAATCGTATTTTTGCCCACCCCTATTGGCTATTTGTCCGCTAACACGGTACATAAATTCCACACCTTTGTTCAAGACCCCGTCCTGCAGGTCCCACACCGCCTTTATTGATTTGATTACAGGCACCGGTGCGATTCGTCTGCGTCCTTAACAATGAAACGGCCTGTAATGGCCCTCCAAAGTGCTCTCATCCCAGGCGGCTCATCGGTCAGATTTAAGTCGGCAGGTTCTGGGCAGTAAAGCCCCCCCCCCCAATACCAGGGGCGGATGTAACATGTCCCCTTTGGGGGGGCAATAATACATGTTGGAGGTGCAAGAGAAAATGGTATGGGGGCGGCTTCATCGCCCGTGTCGCTTCGCGCCACGGGCGATGAAACCGCACCCATACCATTTTCGGTTTGCAGGACTTTTATTAGTCAAGTAAAGCATAAAAAAATAACATCAAGTTGCAACAGACATGCAACATGCATAAAGCTAAAGGTCTGACTCAGAGTTTTCTGTTTTCAATCGTGAAATGCTGTTAGTTTAGTGGTGCCAAAATTGTAGTTAGTAGCAGTAGTAGTGTTTCAAATCATTTTAAATATAAGCACTTTAATTTGAAATATCTTGGGTTGTTTTGCATGGCATTGTGTTTGGGGGGGCAGACTGGGTATTTAGGGGGGCATTGCCCCCCCCATGCCCATGTCTAGATCCGACCCTGCCCCAATACCTCGGGGTGCCATTGTGCTCTGAAGGCAGTCATAGATCACAGAGGTGATGTGTGACTGTAGCTCAGATTGTCTTTACTCAACACCTCCCCGTCAGCGACGCCTGCTAAGGCTGACCTACAGACCCCTCCAGATTATCCCCTCCATCTGTAATTAAAGGCAGCCGAGGAGAACAGGGGATAGGGGAGGAGAGGAGGGAGCACGGGGGCATCCATATTTTATCAGCTGGCAGATTAGCAAACCGCATTATACGAGTTACTCCAGTCTGACTGAATATCTCAGTCGTTAACCACCAGAGCAGGGGTTTTCAACCTTTTTGCCACCAGGGACCACCATTTATTCAGGATTTGAGCCACGGACCACCATTTGAGGACACTTTAGCCCCACAGACCCAAAAACTAAAGATTTATTTTGTTTTTGTCCTGGATTTCAGAACCAAAACAGGCAAACATAGATTAAAAAACGACCAATAATCTTCTATTTCTCTAGTTGTGTTCATTCAGATAAGGAATGTTTTAACTCTTGAGAGTGTAAAAATGAAACCAAATGGACCCGCAAGGGTCCATTTGGTTTCATTATTACGCTCTCAAAGAGTTACATGTGGTTAACTAACTTTCTATCATTTAGCCTGGGGACCACCTGGAACCTTCTCAGGGACCACTGGTGGTCCCCGGACCACCTGTTGAAAACCCCTGCACCAGAGCCATACATTTTACTTTCTCCAAATAGCAGAGCTATACGCGCGTCACTTGCAACCCGTCACATAGCTGTAGCAACACATTGTGAGCTTGTGGATCTGCTATTTTTGAACGATTATTTTACACCCTACGGAATAATCATCACGGGCCGAAAATGGGGAAGGGATACGCCAGGTTTGAAAGCGGTTAAAATCGACACATGCAGCGACTATAAACTCTTAAGTGGACAATGCAATACGGCTGCGCCCATTATGTATGCATGACAGGCAGAGCGAAGAGAAACGAAGCAGTGATTTCGGGAGCCAGCCAGAACGTGTGGATGCAGTGTCAAGGTTGATTTGTTTTGGCAGGAAACGACATGCGCCGTGAAAGTAATTACTGTCTGTTTGGAGAGGGGCTCAAATGCCTCCGCATACACTTTCCATACAATACAAAAGAGAGAAATAATAGGGCACAGGCCGCGTTCATTTTTCCGTGTATACATATCGACACTTAAAGTTGCATATCTCCATTTGCCAGCAGCCTTGTGCTGTGCATTTGCATATATACCGGTACATATAATCCCCCTTTTTGTGGATGTGGTTGGTTGGCACACACACACGCACGCGCCTACACATGCTAATTGCCAGCAAAGCACCCCAAGATCCCTGAGATGGCAGATCAGCAGAGCGGACCGGAGGAATAATAAAAAAAAAAGATATTCCTCTCGATCGCGGCTCCTCGCCCTGGGTCACGGACGCTCTTCAACCCTCATCTGCAGCACTGCAAACACAGGCCATGGATTAGAGAGGTCTTATGAAAGGCAATAGAGGCTACTTTAGTGAGCAGAACACTGTTTGTAAACAGATTTGTTCAAAAACAGAATCTAACTCCACCTCACCTCCATTCTAGTGGCTCATTATGAAACTGCTGGAGACTGCTGTGCTGTGATTGGCTAAAACGCTGCCTCACCCCCACGCAACCCCCCTCCCTCCCCCTCACAAATGAGCACCACCTTTCTTGAGCCCAGGACGAAACAAGTGTCTGTCTGCAGGGAAACAGCTGCGGCATCCAAGTAAAAGCAACATAGAAGCGAAAAGCCCCAAAAAATATAGCTATAATATATCTATTTTGTCTTTTGGCTAAAAGGTTGCTTCTATTACCTTTAACCACAGGAACCCTATTTAGGGAAATGTTATAAAAATGGGCAAATATTCAGTGTTAGTAGGCGAACATTGAGTAAAACAGATCGGAGATCCACAAGATCTCGGGGCCATATCACACACAGGGCCATATGACAGGAAGAGAATTTAGTATTTATTTATTTTTATGTATCCCCTATCCCAGGGGTCAGCAACCTGCGGCTCCAGAACACAGCCCTAGTGGCTCAGTGGCTGTAGCATTATTACATACACACACTGGGGTGATCCACACCAACATAATATAAACATTTCAGTCACCCAAAACCCGTTGCGCTGTCTGACAGTTGCCAGTTAAAGTAGCACTTGGCCATGTCAAAAAAGCCCAGCAGTTATCAGAGGTGGAGCTTTCAATCTGAACCACCCATTTTCAAAGGTTTACTCAGTTTACTATGTCATTAATATACCTTAGAGATGTTGTGTGGACTAGAAATGGAGTTATGTAAAACTTTAGAAACTCCATTTCTGAAGAAAGGTTGTGTTTCACCATGTTAATGATTTTTCTTTGAGGACCAAATGGACCCTGGAGGGTCCATTTGGTTCACATTTGCACACTCTCAGGAAAAAATAATAATAAAATGCGGCTCCAGACAGATTTTGAATTTAATTTTGGGTCGAAAATGGCTCTTTCAACATCTTGGGTTGCCGACCCCTGCCCTATCCCATAGCCTACATGAGCTACTGGCGGCAGTGGGAGCACGTGGTCTCCACCTTCAACTTAATGCGGTTAATATTGAAATATGTGGTGGGCACATGCAGCATGAATAGCAGATCTACGAGCAACATGTCACAGTCTGAGCTTGTAGATCAGTCATTTTTTACTATAGGCTATATTCATTGTGAAAAAGTGTGAAATATAGTGGTCCTCTCCATCAAAGTTGCCCACCACTGCCACTGCTCAATCAAACTGTTGTCCACACCGCAGTAAAGATGATGATAGAAGATGATTTTCATTGCAAATTTGAAATTCATTTGAAATGAAAATGCACAGGGGCTTCATTAAATTTAGTGAAGAGGTTTGGTTTAGATTTTAGAAATAGGATGGGGGCATATAAACCCCTAGGGGACCGATATGGGCTCCTGGGGGTCGGTCCCTTTGTCAAACAAAGTATAGGGTTTAAGTGGTTAAAGCACCTCCAGTGACTGGAACCTTATCCCCCATTATTACATTACCCAATGGACCGCTACGCTGTCCATTTGGTACCGTTTCCGCACCATTCTCTGTTAGCGTCCCATTTGGTTTGATTTGTTCCCCCTTCAGAGTAGAGTTACATTTAACGAGGGTTTTTTTTTATTACCAAATGTAAAAGGAATGCTTTTCCCTGTTTAAACCGGTCAAAACAACAACAACAACATCAACAACAGTGTCGGTCCTTAACAGTTGATGACATCGTGACCCCGTTGAAGGAGAATTGCTTTATTACTTGGAAGGTTGAACACGTTTTTCCTGAAAGCGCCATAGCTCCCTCCCCTCGCCTCACCTCATAATGTTTTCAGTTCATTAACCTGCCAGCCGAGTTTATTCGTCTCGGCGCAAGCATAACAATGAATGTTTAAGTGCTGATTTTTATTGTGCGAGTCATTTTAATTAGCCCTGTCAGTATTGTATATACCGCTGCTGCTAATTTGACCTCTTTCCACGTGCGTCCTGTAGACAGGCACTCAATTCATATTGGACTGCATGCACCGAGGGCAGTGAATTCATCAAGCAGGATGCATCTGCTCTACGCACCGTCAATCTATAGGTGGATGCATTATTATTATACATTAGGCGACACTCTCCTTTTTTTTCAACTATTCCTAGCATCGTGGAGCACTCCGACTCTGTAATCAGTGTTCCCAACTGCCAAAATCCAAAATGCACTAGTGGCACTTCCAAAATGCACTAAATGCGCTAGAGCAGTGGTTTTCAACCATTTTCATGCCAGGGCCCATTATTTATTCTGAATTTGACCGCCATTTGATCTCGGGCTAATTTAGGAGAAATAACTGGCAAAATGTTGGTCAAAATAGCAAGGCTTCTGAATTTTCTAAATGTGTAGATTCTTTAAAATTAATTTAGATTTAATTAGATTTAATTAAATGTTTATTTAGAGTAAACATTGTAATATGTTATGGTCTCGATCTGGCGCTCCCAGTTGATGGCAAATCGGAAAATAATCTGCACCCGGCCAGCCTGTCTGTTCCACGCAAAGTAAAGGCGTCTTGCCGCAGTCTGATTAGACACGTGTCCGCCATTGTCCACGCTGGCGACCGCACCACGCCTTTGTAATTGCGTCCGCGTGAAGACGAGACGGGAGCAGGGGCGGATATAACATGTCCCATTTGGGGGGGGCAAGAGAACATGTTGGAGGGGCAAGAGGAAAATGGTATGGGCGCGGCTTCATCGCCCGTGGCGCGAAGCCACGGGGCAATGAAGCCGCCCACGGGCGATGAAGCCGGGCGAAGAAGTCGCACCCATACCATTTTCTGTTACAGGACTTTTATTACGCAATTAAGCATCAATAATAACACCAGTTGTTGTTGAAGTTGCAACAGACACGCAGCATGCATAAAGCTAAAGGTCTGACTCAGAGAGTTTTCTGTTTTCAATGATGAAATGCTGTTGGTTTAGTGGTACCACAGCTGTAGTTAGTTAAGTTAGTAGCAGTAGTAGTGTTTCAAATCATTGTAAATATAAGCACTTTAATTTGAAATATCTTGGGTTGTTTTGCTTGCCATCATGTTTGGTGGGGCAGACTGGGCATTTAGGGGGGCATTGGCCCCCCCATGCCCATGCCTAGATCTGCACCTGGACGGGAGTGAACGGGCGACTAGTGGCAACCGAACTGAATGACTGCCACAGGTTGGCTTTGGCTTAATGGATTCTGTCGGTTGATGTGACTGACAAGTTGCCCCGTGGCTCATGTGCTTAGACCTGCACAAATTCATTGCATTTGAACCACCCTGTGCCGCCAGTCACCGGCCGGTCCCACCCCTTCCTTTCAACCCTGCCACGCTTTGGTCTCAGAGGTGTTTATGTTCAGTGATATTGAGCTGCCAGTGGTCGGGCTACTGGTCTCAGTGCGTGCGTGTGCGTGCGTGTGTGTATGTGTGTGTGTGTGTGTGTGTGTGTGTGTGTGTGTGTACGCGCGCATGTGTGGGCGCACATTACCTCAGGGGACTGGAACCCAGCCAGCTGTGTGTAATTAAAAGAGCATAAAGGCAAATCAAGCTCTACACTCCCACTCTCTCTCTCTCTCTCTCTCTCTGTTCAATTCTGCCTGAAAGCTGCATGGGAAAGAATTCATTGCATCGTTCCAGGCCATCAAAATCGCCAAGGGCAGGTCCTGTGCATTTTCTTCTAGGTGTATAAAAAAATACAAGATGTTGAATTGCTATCATTAATTGCGTCCCTGGACAGTAAAATTTGTGGGGTTTTTTTTAGTCCTCTTCTTCTTCGCATATACTCTCCTCAACTTTGCATAATCTTCCATTTAAGCCGACCTCTATAGACCTGCGCAGTGACGTCACCGCCCCAGTTCCAGAAGTGTTTTCCCCATTCATTTTTCTCATAGACTTTTCGAAAATAATTTATATAAAGACGATTACAACGTGGACAAAGCCAACTCGGGTCGTGACAAATCATGATGACATACACAATCTTTTGGGACGATCAAATAATTTCTAAGATGAAAAACGAAACAAAAAGTGTTGTATCCCACTGTTTTGTACTTCTTGCTAATTAGATATCATATGATGATATCGTGTGTGTCATCATGATTTGTCACGACCCGAGTTGGCTTTGTCCGCGTTGTAATTGCCTTTATATAAATTATTTTCGATATTTTGTCTATGAGAAAAATGAATGGGGAGAACGCTTCTGGAACCGGGGCGGTGACGTCACTGCAGAGGTCTATTTGAAATCCCTCATTTCCCATGTGTTTTTTCTTTTCCTTCCTCCACGCTGCGTTTGGCTCGGTGTGTTTTTAGGATACGAAATTTTGGGGGATTGGTTTTGGGAGACCTTCCTGTCATCATGATAAACGCATGCAGGCCAGCAGCAGCACTGGGACGTTTGCCAGATTAATATCAGACCCGTGTTCCATGCAGTCTTTATATATGCAGAAAGGACAGGCTGGGCCCAGGGGAAATGTTCCCTTAAGCCTTGATTTATACTTGGCCGCGTGTCGTTTCGTCTTGCACCCGAAAATAGCAGATCCATAAGCTGTGCAAACGTGTTGCAGCCTGGCGGCGACGCTTCGTTTGAGAAACGTGTAGATCGGCTATTTTGGGAGCGAGACGACCGACTGCTCCTTTTTTTGACTGTGCTATACCGAACACAGACAAATCCTCTTGTTATAAATTTAACTCTGAGAGTGTCGAATGTCCATTTTGTTCGGGTGAGTGAGAATGAACACACTGAGGATTTTACGGTGAATTCTTAAGGCTGCCAGCAGCGTGTGATGATGCACAGCAGGGGCGGATGTAACATTTCCCAATTTGGGGGGCAAGAGAAAATGGTATGGGTGTGGCTTCAACCGCTTCATCGTCTGTGTCGCTTCACGCCACGGGCGATGAAGTCGCACCCATACCATTTTCGGTTACAGGACTTTTATTAGGCAAGTAAAGCATCAATAATAACATCAGTTGTTGTTGAAGTTGCAACAGACACGCAGCATGCATAAAGCTAAAGGTCTGACTCAGAGAGTTTTCTGTTTTCAATGATGAAATGCTGTTGGTTTAGTGGTGACACAACTGTAGTTAGTTAGTAGCAGCAGTAGTGTTTCAAATCATTAAATGATTTGAAACACTACTGCTGCTACTAACTAACTATATTTACATTTTTTAAATATAAGCACTTTCATTTGAAATATCTTGGGTTGTTTTGTATCCCATCATGTTTGGTGGGGCAGCCTGGGCAGTAGGGGGGCATTGCCCCCACATGCCCATGCCTAGATCCGCCCCGATGCACAGTCTAGGGGAATATCAGCCAGAGAGAGAGAGAGAGAGAGAGTGAGAGTGAAGGATTGTGGAGAGAAGTGATGCAATTTCTGGTGGACCGGAGTAATCCAGATATAATGGGCGGCGCAGCATAAATTTAATTCGAGGTGTCATGAACTCTGGATGGTAAGTGATGGTAATGATTGTAAACATTTACTGTCTGCCTGCAAGGTAGCTAATGTGAACTCGTGGCTAATGTACTAATCTTGATATTAAAGCAATAATAGACGTTGCAGTACTTAATCCTTGCCCTCTCCCCACAGTGTCTAACCATGGGTTGGACATTTTCCAGTCAGGCTCTCTCATGCCAGTGTCAATAACAGCACACATTAAATTACATATTAAAAGATCTGAACCAGATCTTCAAGGTACCTCCCGAAAAACGTCAACAAGACCTGCCGTATGCAGTGGAAAAATGTGTGTGACATTTATTTATTTACAACGTATTTGTTTATTTATTCGTTTTATATAGGAAAACATTGGTGGAGAGGTTTGTCTATCGCATGTTATGCTTAGCTGTGATTGGACGGTAGCTGTTTGGGGAGGGGCTTACTGTTGATGATTATAGCCAGGCTCAATTTCAGGGGTGAACAGTATGCTGCATTGGCCAACGATACATGCATTCATTCATGCATTGACTAACATTTTAAACAGTGTGTACTTTGTATATCCCCAGGGTTCCTGTGTATTATAAACTGAGCCTCGATCTTTAGCACAGGGGTTTTCAACCAGTGGTCGGGGACCACCAGTGGTCCTTGTCAGGGTTCCAGGTGGTCCCCAGATAAGTTGGTTAACCAGATGTAACTCTTGAGAACGTAAAAATGAAACCAAATGGACCCTCTCGCGTCCATTTGGTTTCATTTTTACACTCTCAAGAGTTAAAATATTATCATCATTTTGATCTGTGTTGGACTGTTTTGTTTCCCAAATCCAGCCTGGAATTGTGGACAAAAGCAAAATAAATCTTTAGTTTTTGGGGTCTGTGGGGCTAAAATGTCATCAAATGGTGGTCCGTGGCTCAAATACTGAATGAATGGTGGGCCCTGCTATGAAAAAGGTTGAAAACCCCTGCTTTAGCAGAAAAGCAGCAGTCAAAAAACAGCCACTGCTATTGTCACTGGACCTGTTTTTGCCAAATGCCTGACTCAATGTGTTTAATATATTGAATTAAAAGCAAAAGAGCGGAGAAAACAGAGGCTTTGTGTGGTTGCTTTGGAGGTCAGGGATCGCCTGTGTGCAGCACAAACCCAAACAAACAGCTCAGGCTTCCTTCTATTTTAACCATCGTCCGTGGTTTGGCGTTTTTATTTTTATTTATGCATCCATCTCGGTCTTGCTGGCACCCAGGCTCCACACAGCTCTCTCTCTCTGACAGATAGCACCCAGGAAAAACCCCCGGCCCAGAAACCGACCATCCACGACCTTCGCCGCGCTGCTGCCGCATATAGGTGCACAGGAGAAAAAAAGCCATTCTCTGCTTCGAAGAGTTTTAAAATTGAGGTCTTGGAAAGGTTTTAACCTTGAAATCTGGAGCAAAAAAAAAGAAAGCCTAAATGTATTTGTCATCAGAAAAAAACTTAAACACAAAGCTCCCATTGCCGGTTTTCCCGTCTTAGAAGAACCTGTGAGGACAGCTATAAGCATACCACGGCGTTGTCAGTAGTAGAACTGTCATGCCTTCTGTGTTTCTGTATCTATCATGCCCTCTGGCAGTGTCTAATGGAGATTTTTCTTCCCTCAACCTGCCTCAGTCACACTGTCCTTCTTCTCCATGAATACATTGAAAAGTACATACATATTTACCAGCGTTCACCAGCGCTGAATGGTGCAGACTCCATCGCTCACGCTCCACATTTACCAGCACTAATGCTCAGTCTCTTTCTGATTTTTATTAAGTGGAGGTTATGGAGGTGGTTATTGATGTGGCAAATGGCTCTCTCCTGCCTCCAGGGCAATACCAGTACACATAATGTACAGAGGAACAGGACTGCTTTATGACACGGCCCTCCCGCACACACTACTACTTGGTTTATATGGCAACAAAGTCATAATGTTAACTCTTTTGGCAATAAAACAATATATTAAGCCATACCTCTTTTGGCTCAGGAGGTAGAGCGGGTCGTCCAATGACCCATGGGTCGGCGGTTCGAATCCCGGCTCCTCCTGTCTATGTGCCGAAGTGTCCTTGGGCAAGACACTGAACCCAAATTGCCTCCAATGAGTTGGTTGGTGTGAGCTGGCCACCATTGGTGTGTGAATGTGGGAAGTGGGGACGCTGGCGTCGACTGTTCGCCGCTCTACTTCCCAATGTATGGATGAATGGACCATTGTAAAGCGCTTTGAGCACTTGGAAAAGCGCTATAAAAATGCAATCCATTATACCTCTTTTGGCAATAAAACAATATATTAAGCCATACAGTCTGGAGGGACGACAGCTGGCATAAGTCTTAGCAAATCTATTCTGCGCAAAACTCTCTAATCTTGAGGGGAGCTGTACTAAAAATCCATCCATCCATATTCAACCGCTTATCTGTGGTCGGGTCGCGGGGGCAACATCTCCACCAGACTTCCCTCTCCAGAGCAACATTAGAGATTTGAGCGGTCCCGAGATGATCCACGCCCACTGAGTTGATGTAGTCCCTCTACTGTATCTGGGGGGCTTCCTCCCAGTGGGATGTGCCTCGAGGAAATCCTTATAGGGAGAGGCTCGAGAGGCATCCTAACCAGATGCCCGAACAACCTAAGCTGGCTCCTTTTCCGGGCGAAGAAGCAGCTGCTCTACTCGGAGTCTCTCCCGCATGACTTTTGGACCCACACCTTCATGACACTAAATATATTCTAAAATTCACACAAGGCACCAGCAGGAAATGTCCATACAGGCTCAAATGCATAGACTTGAATCGGAAGATAACATGCATGGTGTTTTGTTATCCTTACAATGGGATCCATTAAAACAGTAGATCACTACGTAATGCACAAACCAGGATTAATCCTGCAGTTCCGATCACTGGCTACCAGCTAGGCAGGGCCGTGCTGTACAGCAACCCAACAGCAAGACCTCCTCTTGAGGCTGGGGCAGGCCGGGCCGGGGCCCACCCCTGACAGAGCCCCCCCTGCCATGGAAACATGATGGCAATCCTGGCACTGCCTGCCGCACACGCCGAGTCCAAGCACCGTAGCGGCGGCACCGGCTCTCCGCTTCCATCTGTCACTCTTGTCCCATAATCCCCTTGTAGCACTAGTGTCACTGTAACACAGGCAACTAGGGTTGTATACTACTGGACTAGTATGGGCGCTCTAGGTTCGTAAGGAGTGGCATGCAATAATAAGCCAACAACAACAATAATAATAGTAGTAATAGACCAGGACAAGAGCTTGTTGAAAATAAGCCGGCAAGTTTTACTGAAGGTAGTAGCAAAGGAAGTGGTATGCATACGAACTATTTACAATGGAGGTAGGCAGGTAGGTAATTATCATGGAAGAAAAACCCTTTAGTTGTCATGTGAGAAAAACCTTTTAGTTGTCCCTTTTCTTAGTAGACTAGGCTTTTAGGTTTAGTAATATTAGTTCAGCAACTAAAATAAGAGTTTAGATCCTATTTAGTTTATCAACTAAATGTTGAGTTTAGTTTACTTTAATAAAACTAATATTAGTTCTGTTTTATGATTTATGACCGGTCAGTGTAGTTCTATTTTAAACAGCTAATTTTAAGAGGTAGGTCCTATTTAAAATGTATGCTATTTTATCCTTTTTCTGAGTTAACTCTATTTATTTCAGGTAATAGGTAAGTAACCTTTTAGCTTTTTTTCCACAGGTAGCAGGTAAGTAGTTTAAACCCTTTTAACCTATTTTCTTTTCACAGGTAACAGGTAAGTAGTTTAAACCCTTTTAACCTATTTTCTTTTCACAGCTTCAAGGTAAGTAAAAACAAAAAACAAAATAACAAATTCCCTTCTTCAGGTAACCAGGTATGGTAATAACCTTAAATACTTAAATTGTCCCTTAATCTACTGAGGTAAATCAGGTAAGTAAAAATACAAAAAAAAAAATGTCCTTGTTAGGAAAAATACCAAATGGCAAAATATCAATCAAAAAATGTCTTTCCTTCGAGAAAAATCAAGTAAGTAGAAGTACCTTTAAACTCCCCTTTTCAAAGATAAATTTCCTTTAAATTCGACCTTTATAGAAAAAAGTACAAATCAAAATACCCAAAAACAAAACAATCAATGACTCAAAAATAGTGCAATATTGTCAACAATACTGTTCAATGAGATTCACAATATGACGTGTTCTTTTCTTTTTTTCCTTGTAGGTTTCAATATATTCAGTCAATGAATGAGCAAAACGAAAAATAAAAAAAATGTTCAGTTCCTTTCCCAAATAGTCCCTTTTGGAAAAAAAAATGTATCCCTGTTCAAAGATGTGTCCTTTTCAAAACTGTCCGAAACGTTCAAAAAAATGTATTCCCCAGAGTCAATTCAATCCGTTTTCAATTCAGTGAATGTTCAACTTTCCAAACGCGAGAACGAGAGTCAATGCAGTTAATGCAGCCCAAACGAGTTCAAGTTCAAACGACCGTAATCCGTACGAGTGAGTGAGACAGTGTAGTGTGGTGATTTGCAAAGAAAACCTTCCAGAGATTCAAACCGTAATCTTGGTGTGACTCCTCGGTTTTGCAGATCGTTATCCTGGTTTAGCTCGCCATCCAATGTCCATGCACGTGCGTGTCGCCCAGGGCTAAGCTACACACAGTATGCACACGGTAGCATCCATCTTGTACACACTGTTCCAGAACGTTCTCCGTGATAATCTTCACCCTGTTCGTTAGTTTCAACCAAGCACAAAGTACGTTTCTTCTCTTCTTCTTTCCGATTATACTGACTCAAACAACTCACTAGACTTTAACTCACACACGAGTGCAAAAAATAAGACTTGAACTGGTACAAATATGACTTTAAAACAACTTTACAACAATCGTGTTTCTTTTTTCTCTTCTCTGCTGCGGTGCTGCTGCTGCTCGCTCTCTCTCTGCGCGCGAATGACAGTAAAAAAAAAAAAGAAAAGGCTCCTAAAGGGGCAATACACTGTTTTCACCAGGAGTGCTCTTAAAGGCAAATACGTCTTTTTTAACCTCCTACAGAAAACGTTTTTAGACCTTCTAAAGGATATTGCACAAGATTTCAACTTTTTAAAGACTATTCATTACCATGAATCAACAAACTATTTATTGTTGTTTTTTGAAATAATAGTATTAGATACCATGTATTGACAAACAGTCTGTTTTAGTGCAGTAAGGCTTTTATACTGTTTTGGTTGACTTTTATATTCATAGTTATTTCACTATTTGGAACGTGGGTTACATGCTCCCCTCCTTTCCTCATGTACGTCCCCGTACATGATACCAACAGACTACATTATGTCTGACTCTACAGGATTCCAGGGAACATTTAAGGAATCTGTAATCACTGTGCTTAAGCTTTGGAACAGTGACTGGACAACGGTAACTAACGGGTTACCTAACTGAGGGTAAGTAAGAATTTTGGGTGGTTCCCTATGTCTGCTAGACATTCTAGTGGGTTGTGGATCTTTGCAGGTTCTGTCTGTATCTTCTTCTGTCTGTGCAGGATCAGGAACAGCATCGGGAACTGCATTCACTTGTTGCTCTGCATCTTCTTCGGTTTGTGGAACGTCAGGAACAACATCCTCTTGTTCCTTTTCCACTTCTGTTTCAGGTTGATCTGCATCAGTTGTTTCATCAGGTAAGGTAGTATCTTCAGGATTCGTGTCAGGTAATGTCTGTTCAGGTAAGTTGCTTCCAGCAGGATTCGTTTCAGGTAAGTTGCTCTCGGCAGGACTCGTTTCAGGTAAGTTGCTCTCGGCAGGACTCACTTCAGGTAAGTTGCTCTCGGCAGTGGTCACTGGTTCTGGTTGTGACTCAGTATTCTTGGTGACGGATTCGACCGTTTTGGGGACAAGATCGAAACTCTGGGTCTCCACTACTGGGACTTCATGACCGTACAGGTAAGTGAGGTCATAATCGTCCAGGTCAGACTCTTGTCTTTCAGATTCATCTGAGGCTTCATCTCTTGTGCTCTGACGAGTTCTTGGTCGACGGGGTCTCTTTTCTGTGGTTGTTTCGTCTTCAACTGGAGTTGTAGGAAGGAAACCACATGGCAGTAACAGGTCTCTGTGAAGTGTTCGTAGTGGACCTTCTTTGGTTTCAGGTCTCACAACGTAGACTGGAACATCTCCGGACTGTTTCACTACGATGTATATGTCTGGTTCCCACTTGTCTGCCAACTTGTGCTTGCCTCGAAGTCGGACATTCCGAACCAAGACTCGATCGCCTTCTTCCAAGGTGGATTCCACAACATATTTGTCGAATCTTGCTTTGTTGCGGTCGGCTGTCTTCTTGGCATTCTCCATCGCCACTTTGTAGCTTGCTTCAAGTTGGGATTTCAGGTTGCGGACGTATTGTGAGTGTGAGCCTGGCTGGTAATTGGCTGGCAAGCCATAGGCTATGTCCACTGGCAGCCTCGGTTGTCGTCCGAACATCAGTTCGTACGGCGTAAATCCAGTAACTTCATTTTTTGTACAATTGTAGGCGTGTACTAAAGGCTTGACATGCTCTTTCCAGTGGCTCTTTTTCTTGTTCTCGAGGGTACCAAGCATATTCAACAAAGTCCTGTTGAAACGCTCTACAGGGTTCCCTCTTGGGTGATAAGGAGTAGTTCGAATCTTTTGGACTCCAGCTAGTTCACACAACTCCTTTATGGTGCGGGACTCGAAATCTCTGCCCTGATCGCTGTGGAGTCTCTCTGGAATTCCGTAGTGGACGATGAATTGGTCCCACAGGCATTTGGCTACGGTCCGGGCCTTCTGGTTAGAGGTGGGGATGGCTACCGCATACTTCGTAAAATGGTCTGTAATGACCAGAATGTCTTTGGTGTTGCTGGAATCTGGCTCCAGCTGAGAAAGTCCATGCACACCAACTCGAGAGGTCTCGTGGCTGTGATGTTCACGAGGGGTGCAGCCTTCTGAGGTAAGACCTTTCGACGTATGCAGCGGTTGCAGGTTCTAATCTTCGTCTCCACCTCTGCAGCCATCTTGGGCCAATAGAACCGTTTCCGAACAAGATCCAGGGTTCTCTCCACACCCATGTGACCCATATCATCGTGTAGACTCTTCAGGACTGAGGGTCTCAGGTCTTCAGGCAACACAAGCTGGTAGTAACTTTGTGCACCCTCTTGTCGTTTCCGATACAGGACTCCATCCAAGACTTCAAGTTTGTTCATCTCTCTCAACAAGAGGTAGAGCTCGGGAGTTCTTTTCTGAGGGATGGTGGCGGGTTCTCTCCCGTCTCCAGCTGCTTGAGCACTTCTCGAATACAGGTGTCTGCCTGCTGCTTATCTCTCAACTCAGCTGGTGTAAACAGGGGGATAACAGGTAAGCCACCAAACTGATCCTCCTCTTCAAAGCTTTCTGGGAGAGCATCGGGATGGTGGGCAAGTGACACGACCAGCGTAGTGTTGGGTGTTGTCTCCCCGGAGTCACTGTTGGTCACTTGGTGGACTGAGTGCTTCTCGCAGATGGCCTTGACTGTGTCTCCATTCACGTGTTCAGGTAAGTGTCTTTTGGTGAACTGTTCTATCCTCTCCAACTCTTTCTGTGATGCTTCATCGTCAGGTAATCTGCTGTGTGGGCGTCTGGACAACCCATCTGCGTCCTGATTTTGCTTCCCGGCTCTGTATTGTAGCTGGAAATCGAACGTCGACAGAGCGGCCAACCATCTGTAGCTCGTAGCGTCGAGTTTAGCAGAGGTGAGGATGTACGTTAGTGGGTTGCTATCAGTGACGACTTGGAATGAGCATCCGTAGAGGTAGTCCTGGAACTTTTCAGTTACTGCCCACTTGAGGGCAAGAAACTCCAACTTGTGAGCAGGATACCTTGACTCGCAGCTTGACAGACCACGGCTCGCGTAGGCGATGACTCGCTTCTCCCCTTGTTTGCTCTTGGTAGAGTGCAGCACCGAGGCCTGAGGTGCTTGCATCAGTGTGTAAGACGTAGGGCAACTTGGGATCGGCGAACCCGAGGACAGGAGCGGTTGTCAGCTTTTCGATTATGGTCTCGAATGCCGTCTGGCAATCAGAGGTCCATCTGTCGTTGAAGAGGTCTTTCGGGTTGTGGTATGTCTTAGTACTTGCTGTGGCGTTGGTGCGTTTCCTCAGTGGTGGGTAACCGGCTGTCAGTTCGTTGAGCGGCTTGACAATCTTCGAGTAGTCCTTCACGTACCTGCGGAAGTTAGCCACAGAATCCAAGGAACGTTCTCAGTTCTTTGAGCTTGTTGGGTCTTGGCCAGGTGCTCAGCGCTGCGATCTTCTCAGGATCTGTCTCAATACCCTTCTCGACACGATGTGACCTAGATACTTTACAGAGCTCTGGAAGAACTTGCACTTCTCTGGCGAAAGTTTGAGGCCATACTCTTTCAGTTGGTTGATCACACGCATCAGCCTTTTCTTCATGTTCTTCTAGTGTTGAAGAGAAGACTATGACATCATCCAGAAAAAAACTAGGGCTTGTTTCAAGTTCAGCTCTCCTATACAGCGCTCCATAAGCCTCTGGAACGTGCTAGGGGCGTTTGTTATCCCTTGAGGCATCCTGTTGAACTCGAAGAAGCCTAGTGGACAGACAAAGGCTGTTTTTTTGTTTGTCCGCTTCCTCCATTTCGATCTGGTAGAAACCAGACTTGAGGTCCAACACTGAGAACCATTTGGATCCCGTCAACTTGGAGAATGACTCCTCAAGGTTGGGTAATGCGTAGGAATCTTTCACCGTCTGCAGGTTCAGTTTTCTGTAGTCAACGCACAGTCTGACGTCGCCACTCTTTTTCCGGACAACTACAATTTGTGAGGAGAAAAGGTGTTTCAGACTCGCGGATGACTTCTGCATCGAGGAGTTGCTGGATGTGGTTGCGTACAACCTCTATGTCTTGCGGGTGTATGGGCCTCGCTCTGTGTTTGAACGGTGTCTCATCACTGAGGTTTATATGGTGCTTTATTTTGTCGGTGCTGCGAACGAAGTCGAGATCATGTAAGGCGAACACCTCTGGCATTGAATTCAGCTTCTGTGTGATCCTCTCTTTCCACTCGCTGGGTACTGGAGAGTCTCCGAAGTCGGGGTTGAAGTTTGGCTTGTGGTCAGGTTTTGTCGGAGAATCTGAGCGAAGAGACTTGATGGACTGGACACCTTGGATGGTATGTATCTCTGCTATGACAGCCTTTGGATGCAGTGTAATGTCGTGGTCTGACTCGTTCTTCAATATGACAGGTATGCGGTGTGACTTTTTGGACGGTAAACTTGTCAGGCCATTCGATACCAGCATGCCACCTGGCAGGGAAGCTGATGTTGGGGACTCCACTGTCACCCATGTCACTGCATCCGATATCTTGCAGCTTACGGATCCTTCCAGGACCTTGGTCTGACCAGCTGCAACAGTCTCGGGGTCTCTGCCGTGCAGCCTGACTTCTCCCATACTGGAGTTTTCAGACTGTACTTTTCTCACTTGAAGGGTCTTCAAGACGACCTTGTAGCCGTATGGCAGTGACTCGTAGTTCTGAGGTGCGATCTCTGCGTACCGTTCGTACAGAACATCCAAGGCGTTGGTGCCTATCAGTACTGACGATAAGGTGGAACATATGTCAGGCACAATCAGAGCTAATGTGGGGACTTCGATGTCTACTCCAAGTACACTCTCTGGGAACGTGATGGTAACTTCGACGTAGCCAAGGTACGGGACATCTTGCCCATTAGCTCCTTCCACTTCAAGCAGGTTGTTCAACGAGTGGATAGGTAGGTGGGACAGGTTTCTTGGTAGAATGAGTTGGGAATAGTCGTGACTTGAGAACCTGTATCAAACAAGCAGCTGCAATCTTGGTCACTTATGACCACTTGTGCGGTGCACTTAGCTCCAATCAGTCCCTTAGGGATAGTTACTGAGTGTCGCTTGGTGCTGGAGCACTTGTTGATGTAGCGGTGCTTCTGGTTGGGACACTTCTGTGTTCCAGTTCCTGTCGGTCCCTCAACAGGAACTGCCTCTAGTTTAAATCATCAGGCGTTGAGGCACTGTTTTCGGCATCCCATGCTTGCTGCTTTTCTGTCAGCTGCTTTCTTTTTGAGGAAACAGAGTGGGGTTTAGTTCGTTTCTCACATTGAGGTTTGGTATGCCCATCCTCTCCACATCTGAAGCAATACCAGGGGTTTTGGCCTTTTGCTTGTGTCTTTTCTTTGCATCACGCCTTTGAGACTGTGGTTTCTGAGGTGAGGGAGAGTTGACATGACATGAGGCTCTGTAGTAGCTGACTTCGGAGTTGCCGATTTGTTTTGTTTCTTGTTGCCGCCTTTCTGGGTGATTTTCGTGAGCTGAGATTGCAGACTTGCGATTTGTCTTTTCAGATCTTCGATCTCAGAACCGGAATCAGGCGCCCATTGTGTAGAGTGTAGTCTTCGCACTGCACACTAGCACCTTGGTACTGGGATGTTACTTTTGGCTTTGTCGCTGTACTGAAATGCTGCTTCATGCGTGTGGCTTTGGACATTCTCTTGTTTTCTGCTGTGCGAAGTAACAGGAGAAGTTCAGCAAACGTGGGTGGGTTCTCTTTCTTTTGGTGAGTATCCAGTTGCAGTTCAGACAGTAGGGCGTTATCCCAGCAACCTCTGACAAACTGCCCCAGGAGTTGCCGGTCAAGGTCGTTTGCAGATACACCTCCCCTCCTGAAGGTGGTGTTTAGCATCACCTGCAGCCTCTGAAGATAAGCCGATGGTGTTTCACCAGCTGGTTCTTGCCACGTATTCAAGTACTTTGCGAAGAGGTCATCTCCGTCTTCAACGGTGCTGAAGGCAGAGTCCAATATCTCCAAATATACATTTGGGGGAGATTCCGGTGGTAGGTGTTTCACCAAGTCAATGGCAGGTGAGCACAGGCTTTCGAGGAGCTTACGTGACTTGTGTAGGTCTGACTGTTTCATGTCTTTCAGAAGGAGCTCGACGTTGGAACGCCATGTCTCGTAACCACTTCATGGTTGGGCAGAGGGCGTCGCCCAGAGAAGGGTCTCAGTCTCAGGGGTGTGTGCACCTGCATTGCAGAGTCTTCATTTCTCACTATGTGCTCAACTATCACTTTCTGTACCTCGGGTGGGTTTGACCAGGAGAGGTTTAGAGAAGACTGGATCTTTTCTTTGGTGGGAGCTGGTGATGAAGACCAGTTCCGGGCTGGGTGAGCCCGTTGCTCTGTGGCTGTGCTGGTCTGTTCAGCACTTTCTGGAGCATGTCGCTCTTCAGTGTCAGGTGAAGAGACGTCTTCACTGAGGGCTCCTGTGTCGTCGATGTGGACAGCTTTTCACCGATGACAGACAGTTCTTCTTTGAGGACAGCAGCAAAGTCCTTACCTGTCAGCCTAGCTATCTGCTTTAACTCTGAGAGGTAAGTTTTGGGTAGCTGTCTTGCTAACTGTTGGCGTATAAACGTCTGCTAAGGCCCTGATCTGGATTGTGAGGTCAGGCTCGATTTCGCTTTGGAAGCTATGGGGCAATGGCTGAAGTGACAGCAGGGCTGAACCACTTGAGTATTCCACTATGGCGTATTTATGGAATTTTGAATCGGGGTTGTCTATTTGAATTGTTCTCTCAACCTGGCCATGCTCGTTTAGAAATTTTTTCAGCTCTTCATCAACGTCTTTGTTGGTGTGAATTCGGCATTGAATAGAATGCAGTTAGGGATTTTTACACCTGACGTCTGGATTACCTCCTCCATTGTTAAACGGTTTAATGTCGCTGGTCTCTAAGTTAACTGCTAGCTTAAATGCTATTAGCCACTCCTGGCTAGCTCGCCAAGGTTTATGTAGCACTAGTGTCACTGTAACACAGGCAACTAGGGTTGTATACTACTGGACTAGTATGGGCGCTCTAGGTTCGTAAGGAGTGGCATGCAATAATAAGCAAACAACAACAATAATAATAGTAATAGACCAGGACAAGAGCTTGTTGAAAAATAAGCCGGCAAGTTTTTACTGAAGGTAAGTAGCAAGGAAGTGGTATGCATACGAACTATTTACAATGGAGTAGGCAGGTAGGTAATTATCATGGAGGAAAACCCTTTAGTTGTCATGTGAGAAAAACCTTTTAGTTGTCCCTTTTCTTAGTAGACTAGGCTTTTAGGTTTAGTAATATTAGTTCAGCAACTAAAATAAGAGTTTAGATCCTATTTAGTTTATCAACTAATGTTGAGTTTAGTTTACTTTAATAAAACTAATATTAGTTCTGTTTTATGATTTATGACCGGTCAGTGTAGTTCTATTTTAAACAGCTAATTTTAAGAGGTAGGTCCTATTTAAAATGTATGCTATTTTATCCTTTTTCTGAGTTAACTCTTTTTATTTCAGGTAATAGGTAAGTAACCTTTTAGCTTTTTTTTCACAGGTAGCAGGTAAGTAGTTTAAACCCTTTTAACCTATTTTCTTTTCACAGGTAACAGGTAAGTAGTTTAAACCTTTTTACCTATTTTCTTTTCACAGCTTCAAGGTAAGTAAAAAAACAAAAAACAAAATAACAAATTCCCTTCTTCAGGTAACCAGGTATGGTAATAACC
Source organism: Benthosema pterotum (assembly GCA_039105355.1). NCBI lineage: Eukaryota > Metazoa > Chordata > Actinopteri > Myctophiformes > Myctophidae > Benthosema > Benthosema pterotum. The sequence continues at coordinate 10,516,226 of CM076983.1, read as the reverse complement.
TTAAATACTTAAATTGTACCTTAATCTACTGAGGTAAATCAGGTAAGTAAAAATACAAAAAAAAAATGTCCTTGTTAGGAAAAATACCAAATGGCAAAATATCAATCAAAAAATGTCTTTCCTTCGAGAAAAATCAAGTAAGTAGAAGTACCTTTAAACTCCCCTTTTCAAAGATAAATTTCCTTTAAATTCGACCTTATAGAAAAAAGTACAAATCAAAATACCCAAAAACAAAACAATCAATGACTCAAAATAGTGCAATATTGTCAACAATACTGTTCAATGAGATTCACAATATAGACGTGTTCTTTTCTTTTTTTCCTTGTAGGTTTCAATATATTCAGTCAATGAATGAGCAAAACGAAAAATAAAAAAAATGTTCAGTTCCTTTCCCAAATAGTCCCTTTTGGAAAAAAAATGTATCCCTGTTCAAGATGTGTCCCTTTTCAAAACTGTCCGAAACGTTTCAAAAAATGTATTCCCCAGAGTCAATTCAATCCGTTTTCAATTCAGTGAATGTTCAACTTTCCAAACGCGAGAACGAGAGTCAATGCAGTTAATGCAGCCCAAACGAGTTCAAGTTCAAACGACCGTAATCCGTACGAGTGAGTGAGACAGTGTAGTGTGGTGATTTGCAAAGAAAACCTTCCAGAGATTCAAACCGTAATCTTGGTGTGACTCCTCGGTTTTGCAGATCGTTATCCTGGTTTAGCTCGCCATCCAATGTCCATGCACGTGCGTGTCGCCCAGGGCTAAGCTACACACAGTATGCACACGGTAGCATCCATCTTGTACACACTGTTCCGAACGTTCTCCGTGATAATCTTCACCCTGTTCGTTAGTTTCAACCAAGCACAAAGTACGTTTCTTTCTCTTCTTCTTCCGATTATACTGACTCAAACAACTCACTAGACTTTAACTCACACACGAGTGCAAAAAATAAGACTTGAACTGGTCAAAAATATGACTTTAAAACAACTTTACAACAATCGTGTTTCTTTTTTCTCTTCTCTGCTGCGGTGCTGCTGCTGCGCGCTCTCTCTCTCTTTGCCCGCGAATGACAGTAAAAAAAAAAAAGAAAGGCTCCTAAAGGGGCAATACACTGTTTCACCAGGAGTGCTCTTAAAGGCAAATACGTCTTTTTTAACCTCCTACAGAAAACGTTTTTAGACCTTCTAAAGGATATTGCACAAGATTTCAACTTTTTAAAGACTATTCATTACCATGAATCAACAAACTATTTATTGTTGTTTTTTGAAATAATAGTATTAGATACCATGTATTGACAAACAGTCTGTTTTAAGTGCAGTAAGGCTTTTATACCGTTTTGGTTGACTTTTATATTCATAGTTATTTCACTATTTTGGAACGTGGGTTACACCCTGTTCCTGCAACAGAGCCGATGACATATCTGCCCCCCCCCCCCCCCCCGCAACCGCGGAGGGGAGGTACGTGTGACTGCGTTTCTTAATCCCACATAAGCGAGGCAGGACAACTGACACGGCCAGTATTCACACAGTGAATTCTAAAGTGAGCGTTTGTCATTTAATTTCGCCCACCAAAATGCGCACACACACACACACATACGCCCAGGGGCGGATATAACATTTCCCAATTGGGGGGACAGAAGAAAATGGTAAGGGAGCAGCTTCATCGCCCGTGTCGCTTCGCGACACGGGCGATGAAGCGTCCCCATACCATTTTCAGTAGTGTTTCAAATACTTTTAAATATAACCACTGAAATATCTTGGGTTGTTTTGCATGCCATCATGTTTGGTGGGGCAGACTGGGCATTTAGGGGGGCATTGCCCCCCCAAATGCCTATGCCTAGGTCCGCCCCTGCACACGCCTCCTTTTGGTCTGCCGATCAGCCATCCACCCAAACGCTTATCTGTAGTCGGGTTGCAGGGGCGACATCTCCACAGAGAAACTCCAGACTCCCCCCACCATGGTCTGCTGCATCACCTGTGTAGTCGGCCGGGAGGCGAACCCGGGACCTATAAATACAAGCCGCGGTACGTTACCAATCACGCCAAAGAGCCATGGCCCAATGGGCAAGTAGTAACGCAGCCACCTATAGCCTACACCTGTACTGTAATGTGATGACAGGGAAAATGTAAATCCATGCACTGGAATCATGGCATGTATAAACAAGTAATTCGCCTTTGGCGTCCATGCGACTGACAGCTGACTGACTGACTGACTGACTGACTGACTGAATACATTTGATTTGTGGTTCCCTGGGGATAAAGGCTTTTTTTGCTGTCATTGCAAAGAGTATAGAGTGGACCTGGGCGGTATGCTGATGCAAATATCACTTTGCTTACGTTTGATCTTTTCTGGGAATAAAGAATCACAGATCTTTCCCTTCTGTCTGGCAGGGCTGCACGTTGACGCGCGTGTTGGCAGGGGCGGATATAACATTTCCCAATTGGGGGGGGGGGGGGGGGGGGGGGGCATTTCCCAATTGGTGCGGCTTCATCGCCCATAGCGATGAAGCCGCACCCATACCATTTTCAGTTACAGGACTTTTATTAGGCAAGTAAAGCATCAATAATAACATCAGTTGTTGTTGAAGTTGCAACAGACACGCAGCATGCATAAAGCTAAAGGTCTGACTCAGAGATTTTTCCGTTTTCAATGATGAAATGCTGTTGGTTTAGTGGTGACACAAAGTTAGTTAGTAGCAGCAGTAGTAGTGTTTCTAATCATTTTAAATATAAGCACTTTAATTTGAAATACCTTGGGTTGTTTTGCATGCCATCATGTTTGGTGGGGCAGTCTGGGCATTTAGGGCCCAGACTAGGCCCCCCCCATGCCCATGCCTAGATCCGCCCCTGTGTGTCAGTGTTGGCAGTGTGTCTGATGTTTCTCCTCTTTTTGGAGGGGGGAGGGTTTGTTTGATATGCTTCTCCACTCCTCCCTGACTGCTGTCAGTGTGTTTGTTGTTGCCTATGCCTACTACTATACAGGGGCGGATTGGCCATCTGGAGTACAGGGAGTTTTCCCGGTGGCCTGCGCCACCTAGTGGCCTGGACAAGATCCAAAATGCACTAGTGGCACTTCCAAAATGCACTAGAATGCGCTAGATGCTCGCCTGGAACATACAGATCGAAATGACCATTAATCTTCTACATTCTCTAGTTGTGTAGACTAAGTTGGGCTAATTCACATGATGAATATTTTAACTCTTGAGGGTGTAAAAATGAAACCAAATGGACCCGCAAGGGTCCATTTGGTTTCATTTTTACGCTCTCAAAGAGTTACATCTGGTTAACCAGCTGCCCCCCCCCCCCGGTGGAAAATATGTGCCAATCCGCCCCTGCTACTATACCCTGCTGCATGTCATAATGGGCCGTGGCAAATCACTCGCAGCGGACGGGGGGAGGGGGGGGGGGGGGGGGGGGGGGGGTCTGCAGCAGCGGTGATTGTTCCAAACTGACCCCATAACAAGCTGTCGGCTCCCATTTTACACAGCATGCATCATGAGCCTGAGTGACGAGGCGTTTGGACAGAAGAGAAGGAGGACCGGTCCTGTTCAAGACCGCGTCCCTTTAATTGCATCCTCATGTGTGTAGTGTTCCATAATATACAGCTAGTCTACATGAGCCGTCTATATTCACATAGACTGGTGAATGCATTTGGTCTGCAGTGTTAAGAACTTGAAAAAAAATGTCAAATGCTGCACGGGGCCCCTTTAAATATACAAAATAATCACACACCGACTGTGTGAGCTAAGTGGTGCTGTGTGTAGCCTACCCTTTATGGGTAAAACAGCGCCACCTGTTGGTACGATAAACATGCGTCAGACATGTGTACAGGTGGGTGGACATGTTGACAAAGCCAAGCCTTTAGAGTGGTTGCACCACTCAAAAATATAGTCCTATATAGCCCATGAGAAAACTGACGCATGCGCAACATATGACATGCTGCCATTATGTTAGGGCATGATGGACACATTTTAAATTATAATTAAATAAAAAACGAATTGTAGGCTATGCTATAACATGATGAACCTTACTACCTTTTTTGTTTTGTTTTTCTTTTGCAGGAATGCATGTTATATAAGAATAACATGTATGTGTTTGTATTCTCCCAAATGATTCCCAACACGGGCCAAGAGACACAAATAATGAACATTCACGTCCCACTGTTGCAACAAAAGCCAATCAACAAAAGGAAAGTGATCAAATAATTAACGAGTAATTTAGCGTGTACTGCAATTACCCTATTACATCAGCCCCAGCGAGCGCCCTCTTTCCTTTCAGTAGCCTTTATACCCCTGTCGGCACATAGAGGGAGCTGCTGGGCGGTGAGAAATTTTTGAAGCCCATGGAAATACTCGGAGCCGTCTAGTGTCAGCGTGGCGACATTGAGGGGTCAGACTCCTCGAGCTGCTGTTCGTGCAGCCCGGGTAGGGACAGACTGGAGTTGGTATTTGGAAGTGCAACGTGTTTTCAACGAAGGCGGCGGCAAATAGGAGCTTTTTTAAGCATTTTAAGTGTGTGCTACATGACAACTGTTTATCGCAGGGGGTTTCAACATGAGAGGATTCCAGTGGTCCCCAGGCTTAATGATGGAAAGTTGATTAACCAGATGGTAAAGTTGGAAACCAACTTCATGTTCATGTTTACACTCTCAAGAGTGAAAATATTCACCATCTGAATCAACCCAAGTCTGCACAACAAGAGAATGTAGAAGATTAATGGTCATTTTGATCTGTACACCCTCTATAATGTTCTCGTCTGGAATAAAGGGATTTTAAGATCATTAAAGCCGAAGCCCCCTATTGTTTGTCCCCATTCTCAATATCTAGTCTATGGAAAAGAGCCGCCATGGGGCTGGCCCCAGGAAGAGAACGGAGTTGGCGCAACTCTGTCTACATATACGCTATGGCTCTTGAAACGCTGAATGAGTGAGATAGTGAGAGAGGCGAGATAGAGAGCGAGAGGGACATACATCACACCGAAGGAGAGAGAGCGAGAACGGAGGGAGGTGGGGGGAACGTGAAAACAAATCAGAAATCCAGGCTGCTCTTTTGACGTGGTGTGTATGTCTATGTGTGTGTGTGTGTGTGTCACTTTATTTTGCGCTCTCGATCTAGTTCCCCCGATCAACTTTTGCATGCGAGTCGGAACCGGGCAGTCAGATCGGAAGGGGGGAAAGGAGAATAGGAATTCCATCACTATTTTTAAATCGGAGCTTCTTGGATTGGTGGGCGTGGATCGGATGGCAGAGGGACAGTTACGCGCGGCGGCGGCGGCGGTGGTGGTGGTGGTGGCGGTGGTGGCTGCATGTGTTGGCTGCGTGGATGCGGTGCGCTGTGGTGCCTGCGCCGGCTTGGACAGCTCGTAGACGCGGCGCGGCGGCTCTCGGCTGGAACTGGAAGCGATCGCTGCATGTGCGGTCTGTGCTTGTCTGTCTCTCGACTCGTGTACGGTTTCCCCGTGCCAACCAACCGGCTTTTTTGGATCGGCTTTGCTTCTCGCTAATTCAAACAACGGATCCGATTATTGCGGCGTGTGTGAGAAGAAACAAGGGGGCAACGTTTTGGGGGAAAAGCTTTAAAGGGCGAAACGTTTTTTCTTGACGTGCGTAAACACTTTTAGAGGATTTTACCATTCATTTTTTCCAGAGGAGATTGTTAAACGCATGGTACAACGTGGGGGCGATGAGCATCGATGACATCCGGGATTTGAAAGGCTGTCTCCACTCTCTCCACGGGAACTGAAGTGATCTCCTTCGTTTGTAAATATTGACAGGTGTGTCTCATTGACGAGGAGTAGTAGTAGGCTACTAATCTTTTAACGAGCTGATCTCCACCGGTAAGGCTTCCATTTTCCACGCAACTCGGACATAAGCACATGGACATAAACCTGCGGACCTTTTATCATGATGGATAATGATACGAACTCTTTATAGCCTGGCTGGTTGTTGTTGTTAACCCAGTCGCTCTTTTGGACATTATATTTCGTACCCCAATACAACCAGTAGCTTAAAACTTGCGGTTGGAAGGGGGGATAAAAGCTTTATAATGCGATTCAAAGGTGGAATGGGAGAGTAATCCTCACTTTTTAGTGTCCTCCTCCGGACTCCTCTTAACCATTCCGTTCCGGGTACACATATCGCACCGACTCGAGCGAGATCCACGATGACAAGCAGCGGACCTGTCATCGTCTTCGAGTGGCTGAAGACCCTCCAGCTCGCCCAGTACGTCGAGGCGTTCGTGGACAACGGCTACGACGACCTGGAGGTCTGCAAGCAGATCGGGGACCCCGACCTGGACGCCATCGGCGTCTACATCCCGCACCACCGGCAGCGGGTGCACGACGCGGTCAAGCGGCTGAAAGACGAGGACAAAGACGCCGCCGGCGCCGGGCTCTACTTCACGCTGGAGCCGATGCCCCCGGCCCCACCAGCCGAGATGATCTACGCCGCGGATCACCAGTCCAAGCACCAACTCCTGCGGGGATCGAAGTCCTGGACCACCGAGGCTCATAACGGCGACAGGATTCACGGTGGTGTCGGTGGTGGTGGTGGGCGCAACGGCGGCGGCGTTTACGCGCAGGGCGCGCAGCAGTCCAGGAACCTGACCCTGGGCAACAACCACAACCACCAGCAGCAGCAGCAGCAGCAGCAGCAGCGCAGAGAGCTGGTGGTGTATCCCAAGCTCAAGCTGAAGATCATGATCAGGGATAAACTCATCCGAGATGGCATCAACCTCGCCCGGCCGCCCTACTCTAACAAGGTAAGAACACGTTGAACCAAGTGACATGATGGGTGCACGATGGGCCCTGGCCCCATAGCTTCATTGCTGCACTGCAATCATAGAAGCAGTGTGGATCCATGGACCAGAGCTATAGGCAGTTATCATTTCCCCACAGCAGTGGTTTTCAACCTTTTTCATACCAGGGCCCACTATTGATTCAGCATTTGATCCACGGGCCACTATTTGGTGACCTTTTTTGCCCCACACACCCCGCAGTACTAAAGATTTCTTTTGCTTTTGTCCACTTGGGAAACAAAACGGCCAAACATACAGATCAGAATGACCATTAATCTTCTACGTTCTCTAGTTGTGTAGACTTGGCTAATTCACATGATGGCTATTTTAACTCTTAAAGAGTTACATCTGGTTAACCAACTGTCCATCATTTAGTTGGGGACCCCCTGGAATTCTCTCAGGGACCACTGGTGGTCCCCGGAAGTAACACCGCTGTTCTAGTTCATCAAAGGGAGCACCTTCACCTGTACCATGCAAACAAAAAGACCCGTGTAATTCAGGGCACAATGCACGAGGAATGTGATATTAACGTTGGACCGATGTGCTTTTGCATCAGGTGCGTACTAGGATGATCTCTGGGTTGTTCTGCGTGTAGTGGATGCTGCTGCACAAGTCAAGTATGCTCCACCGTCTAGACGTCTAGATCAATGAGCAGGAGGAGCTGAGACTGATGAATTCTCATTTATAGGTCTGATTTCCTGTAGAGAGAGAGAGAATCAGACAGATTAATCATTAATCACACGCTCACGGTGGAGATTGCTTGCAATTTCACAATAGATATGTAGGTAGGCCTATCACGACACAGAGCCAACGATACGATTGTACTGTATGTCGACATATATCGACCACACACTTGTTCGTTTTTTTCAAAAATAACAACCGCGTTGCACAAATACAATAAAATACTCTCAGGCTCAGAGAGATCTTTAAATGAACAAACTCTCTAAAGTCCTTGTAAGCTATGAGAAGGGAGTGTATTTCGACTTGCAACTAGGGGGGACTTGATAATCAAATCCCCCCTAGACAGGTATGTTTGTCCAAACCGATCACCAGATGATTCATTCCGTTTATTATCGATACAGCAACCTCTCGATCGATATATTGCGATATTGATATATTTAATACTACACTGCACGCGTGCACACGTGATTTCCAGTAGGTAGAACATGAAGTCACACACAAACACAGAAGACACCCGCCTGGGCATGTCAGGTGAACATTCTGTGAGAATGGCAGATCCATAAGCTCACAGTTTGAGCTTATGGATTTGAGCTTATGGACTGGCTATCTTTAGCTATCTAACTTACAACAAAGTATACGTTTAATAATGACCGATCCCGCCTTCACCTGTCAGTGTCGCTTTACCTCCGTCCTCCGGGGGGCAATAGAACAAGAGCACGTAGGTAAGGGTAGGTGGGTAGGTGGATCAACCTCGCCCCGTGGCATTCGAGCAAGACACATCAGGGCCAGGCAGGGGCCTGGGCTGGCAGTTTGCTGTGATGAATGGGCAACGGGCTGTATCGATTGCAAAGGGGTCTTCTAAATGAGTGCCCGGCAGGGCTGGCTGGCTATCGCTGGTTGGCTGGCCGTGGAAGTGCTCGCGCGGAGCCAGCCAGCAGTATGAGAGTGCCTCTTGTTTTCACAGGGTGACGGTGAACCCTTCTGTTCGAGTGTCTGTGTGTGAATCATCGTGCGCCTGCCAGCTTCTCTCCACTGTTCACTTAACTCAGGGCTGTGTGTGTGTGTGGATGAAAACAGAAAGTCTGCCTAAAGGCTATTGCTTGTTTGTCAGACACAATGGCGTGCATTTAACTGTAAAATGCAAAACTCACCTCACAACACCGATGATATTATTATTATTATTATCATTAATCCAACCCTTGATACATTTATGGCCTGGCTCACACACACACACACACACACACACACACACACACACACACACAAACGGCACATTCCGAATTGCGATATTCACACGCTGAGTTCCAGCCACACTCTTAAAACCCTATAATTCCCTCTCCCTTCATTGTAGTCGCTGCCATAAATGGGAATACCACCAGAGAGTTGAGATTTGTAAGGGATTATCCGCTAACTTGGGAGTGAAAACAAAGTGTTGGTTGCGCAGGGTTACACTACGCCCCCCCTCCCCTTCCTCCTGCTCCTCCTCCTCCTTTGAAGGCTTGTGTTTATTTAGAGCTGGACGATCCTCGACATTGAAGCTTTTGGAGGGGGTATATGAACAGGTCAAGGGCTCTCTCTCTCTCCCTCTTTCTCCCTTTCTCTCCTTCTCCCAGCAGCCCTACCCTCTACCGCTGTGTGTGTATGTCTGTCAGGGCCGGATCTAGAGGGGACCAGGGGTGGGCAGAGCCCACCCAAACATGCATCCCTCTGCCCACCTAATGAAAGGTAATATCAGTGGTTTTCAACCAGTGGTGGTCCGGGGACCACCAGATGGTCCTTGAGAGGGTTCCATGTGGTCCCCAGGCTAAATGGTGGAAAGTTGGTTAACCAGATGTAACTCTTTGAGAGCGTAAAAATGATACCAAAATGGACCCTTAAATGTTCATCATCTGAATTAGCCAAAGTCTACACAACTAGAGAATGTAGAAGATTAATGGTCATTTTGATCTGTATGACTGCCCCCCCCCCCCCCCCCCCCCCCCCCCCAAATTCAGCCTGGGAGTGTGGACAAAAGCAAAACAAATCTTTGGGTTTTGGGGTCTGTGGGATTAAAATGACATCAAATCTCATCTGTGGCTAAAATGCCGAATACATAGTGGGCCCTGGTGTCAAAAGGTTGAAAACCACCACTTCATATGAAAAACTTTGGAGTTGGCCTGCCCACCCTGCCATTCTTCACCCAGCCCACCCTAGTAGGGCTGAATAAATCCGGCCCTGGTGTGTCTGTGTAGTTTTGACCCTCTAGTTTGGAGTTGGCTTCAGCCCAGTGCCTTTCTCCCCAGGAGGAGTGAGTATGAGGGGGAAAAAAAGTGTGAGAGCTCAGCAACGGAGCTGTGACCAGCTGGCCTCTGATTGGCCCGGGGTGTAACGACTCTCCTCTCTGCCCTTGAGACGAACGAGATGCTTCTCAACCCCCCCCCCCCCCTCCCAATTGAGGCATATGGACCTGGGGAGGGCAGAGGACTGGACAGGGCAGACCTGGAGCGAAAAGTGACAGCAGGCAGCAGCGTCAGTCCCGAGAGAGAGATTGTGATTACATATCTCACAATTGTTTGAGTTTACCAAGATCCATCCGCTGTATGATTAGCTTGTCTTTTTTCGTGGCACAGTGTCTCTTGACAAAACCACAACTCCCTATCTTCAGTGGAGATTTGGCAGTGGTTTGGCAGTGGGTTCCTTGGCTTGCTCTTATTATATGGCTTGTTTCGTCAGAAACGGCGGGGCTGCGCGTAGCGGATTTAGCAGTGACAGAGATCGTCTAAATAGGGTAAGGTTCGGCCCGAGTAACACTAGGACCAGCCGGAATGTGACAACATTGAGGGGTCAGAAAACTGAGCTCTCTGGAAGGCTGTTGCAACCTAAAAGAGACACATTTCCAAAATTCCACATTTCAAAAATGTACACATTTGTACACTCTCAGAAAAAAAGCTCCTAATAGAAAAATCATTAACGTGGTGAAACACAACTTGATTGATCTTTACTTGTATTTGCTGATGATTTATTGCCCAGAAAAGTGGTCTAGTTGTTTTTGTGTGGGGGAAAGACAAATCCTTATTGGATGTTTCTTGGACAAAGTTTGTGACAGCGTAACTCTGTATACTCAGAGAGGAAATCATGCAAGGCATGCTCATTGGCTGCAATCAGGGGTTTGTTGTCTTGCTCAAGGACACTTCGACACTAACTCTGGGGATCGAACTGCGAACCTCATCCGATTTCCCAGGCCGCTCTACCATTGAGGCACTGCTTCTCCGTCTAGTCAGTCTTTGTCCTCCTGAGATGGCCCATATAATCCAACGCTTAATTGCGAAGGGGTCTACTGGGAGCAATAAATACCCATGATCCTTATCTAGGGCTACTAGAGACCCCCAGCTTGTCTGACAGAGACTATTATTTCTCCCCGACGCTAAACAAATTCTTTGCTTTACGGACCTCGCGTTTTTCTAGATCCTCTCATCACAGGGGAGCAATACAAGCATACGTGAAAGACGAAGGCTTTTCTTTCCTGGCTCCATATTGTTCTACGCAGCCGACGTTTCTATTCGTTTTGTAACCCGTTTAATGCTTCTAAACCCTGCGCAGATATTTGCTGACTCAGGGAGACTTAATGGCACACTGAGAGAAAGGAGAAGCCGTATGTACAGTATGAGCTCAAATTATCTTTTCTTTCTTTCTTTCTATGTCAGTGTTTTGATGCCTAGCCTTGCACCAGGCCTGCAATTACATCAGATTTACGTTGCTGCGAGAGAGAGAGAGAGAGAGAGAGAGAGACAGAGAGAGAGAGGGAGTGTAAACGGTGTTTGGGAGCAACCCGTCCCTTCTCTCCGGCTTGTGGTGACACTTGCTGTCATGCTAAGACAAGGAAAAAGGGCTTATCCGTCCATGTCCTAATTAATCATCCGGTGACATTTCTGCCAGAGACGTTGTTTGAGGATTCTGCAACATAACGTAATAGCGAGGGAAAACCCGCGCACGCGCCACAGAAACGCCGTCGTGGGGGCAGAAGAGGGGAAGCCATGGTGGTGGATCTCTGTCTAGACGTTTATCCACTGTTATTTAGAGATTTGTGCCGGAGTGGATGGGTGGAATGGATGGCTGCCCGCCCGTCGGAGGTTCCTCTTTGCAAATTAGAGGATATACACAGGCAGCGATGAAGAGTATGCATGCAGTATGGAAAGAAAGGGGGTTTAGGTTTTCAACCGTCGCACTGTAATCTCAGCCACAGTGGTACTGGAATGTCTTTAAAATGAGAATTTCACCCGAGAAGGCTTTCCTCTTGCCTTTATTTGCAGTTGATTTATTTCCCCCAAAAGTGTCCCAGTTATTTTTGTTGGGGGATAAATACATAAATGAATAAATATTGGCTGTTTCCCCTACCCCCACCATAAGCCTATAGAATGGGGCTGTGGGATCTTGTTTAAATTCATCTATTTGTTCCAAAATGCATGTTTTGCTATATATTGTCTCTCCACTACATCAATAGTGTGCTGATACGCATACTTTTACCCCACACCCTCCCCTCTTGAGACAGCTGAACCACGTGTCACTTTTGACATGGTGGAGAGAACCTATAGCAACAAATTCCATTTTGGAGCAATGGAAATGGGCGAGTTTGAAAACCATCCCATAGACCCATTATGAGGTTAGGGTTCCATATTTCCCCCACACAAAATAACAACTAGGCCACTTTTCTGGGCAATAAATCATCAGCAAATACAAGTAAAGAAAGCCTTCTGGCGTAGAATTCTCCTTTAAAGATGGAGTGCCATGATTTTTTTCCCCACTCTAAAACATAAACATGAGGTATTATTGTTATATTTGGTGGAAGAATTGTTTCAAAAAGTGTACAGCATTTGTTGAAATGTTGTTTTTATGTGAGCACCCCCAACGGTTCATTAAGTATGCCTGGTTGGGTGGTGATGGGTGGAACTGAAGCCACACCCACAGCTTTAGTTGTATGATAAAGGGGGAGGAGTTAGGGGAGGGGCTGGTGTGTGATGTCACTATATTACATTTTTCTCCATTGGCACGTTTGACTGGTAAGGTTTCAGCCCCCAGGAAGAAACCTCAAATACATAGGGAAGACATCATTGCACATAAAAACTACACCAAAGGGTCCAATTAAATTCTGTCACCTCTTAAACATGTACAAAATACAGATATAGAAAAAATAAATACAAAAGTCACGGCACTTCATCTTTAAAGTTCACATTCAAGCCTTGAGGTGTTCGCGTGTCGCTATATATACACACACGGCCCGTCGTGGCGACATTGCGGGGGGTGGAATTCCTGTGCTTTTCAGAGATGGGTGGCAGTTTGCTGACAGTCTCTATCATAATAGTAGCCTCATTGTTTTCGCTGCGTGTCGCGAGGAAGTGAGGGCCCAAACACGCAGAGATTCTCCATTGTTTGCCTGGGGGCTGACGGAGCCACTTGTCCTTTCACCAGCAGCCTGTTTTGCATTCCCAATTTCCGTCCATTGAAATGGACAGAGGAGGCAAGTGTCCAGCATTGTGCTGATGATGATGATGATGAGTGAGTGATAAGGACCTGAGTGTCTTGCAGAGAAAGGGAGGATTGTAAATAGATGGGTACATTGTTTTTTTTTTCCTTTGCAAGCCAAACATAGAGGATGGAGTCGGCAGTCGGAGTGCACAGGGGAAAACAAAAGTGGACTGTGTCTGTTTGACCGCAAGATCCAAACCATTAAGGTTGTTTATTAGAGTGGTTCCAAAAAGTGTGGTCCGGGGACCCCCAGAGGTCCTTGAGGGAGTTCCAGGGGGTCCTCAGCCTAAGTGATAATTTGGAACCAAATGGAAACCACTGCTAGAGCCATAACAATCCTCTCTTATGGGGCTTTGAAAATATAACTTCTTACTGTGAGGAAACGAAACAGTGCTAAGCAACTGATCTCGGAGCCCACACTTGTGTTGCCAGACTTTATTACAAATACAATTTACAATTTAGGCATTTAGCAGACGCTCTTGATCCAGAGCGACTTACAATGGTAAAGAGTTTACAGTTAATCAGGATTTACAATACATTTTACAATATACAATGAAGCGCTAAAGCATTGCAATACAGTAGACAACCTATATAAGTCATTGTACTGTGGGTTGGTATGTAATACAAGTGCTATGGGCTGAAATGGAGTCTGAAGATGTGTGTTTTCAGACTGCAGTGGAAGATAGGTGAGTCTGTGGTTCTGCTTGCAGTGGGACGTGAGAAGTGAGAAGAGCTTGGGGTGCATGGAGCATTGTCCAGGCGTTTTTAGCGGGGCTACTGCCAGCTTCCCAGTGTCGGCTGATCGGAGTGCACAGGAGGGCTTGTAGGGTTTTATGAGGCCAGTGAGGTATGGTGGAGTCAAATCTTTGACTGAGAAAGAGAGAGAGACCTTGACCATAAGATTTTTGCCTGCCCCCCCAATTGGGAAATCTTACATCCGCTCCTGGGTAGTACCCCGATCTCTGTCCCAACCTGATGGATGCGTGAAAAGCAGCTTCTGTCCTCCCGGCCTCTGCCTTCCACAGATTTTTTTTTGTTTTTATCCGTCTGTCTGGAGGCTGTTGAAAAAGAGAGAGAGAGAGAGAGAGACAGAGTGAGAAGGAGAGGCAGATTTTTATAGCCCCAAGCTGTTATTGGCTTCCTCCTTGCAGCGGTGTCAGGGAAAGTTCATCACCTTTACACGCCAAGCGACTTCGACTCCGTTTCCTCTTCTAGTCGTTTAATCGTGATTAATATGCCGGAACTCTCACCTGGCAGGAAATGAGCTTTTTGTCAAGAGATGGCCCTCGGTTGGCCCTATAATGTACAGAATACCCTGAGACCAATGACCCCAAAAAAAGAAGTGAGAGAGAGAGAAAAAAATCCGGCACTGTAGCAGTTGAGGCCCCTTAAGCCACACTGGATCATTGCCAAGTCATAGTGTGGGAAAAAAAAGTTGATTCAGTGGTACTTAATTAACTAATTGTAGAGTTTTCCTGATGTACGTTCCATGTTTGACACATTGTAGTTTCACTTATCCTTGCATAGTAAAACCTTGGTAAAAAAATATGATGCATATTTGTCAGAACGTGACATACTAAAACTGCACCATGTGCATTGTGTTGCTGTGCATGTTGTATATATGTAAGCAAGTCACATTTCTACGTTTGTGCAGACTTGTTAGGGTTTTGTAACTTTCAATACAATTAAAAACGGTCAAACGGGGAAAAAATATAGACAGTTGGAGGTGTGTACAGAGTTTCACATTGTATCATTTTGTACATGTGGTCATAGTTTTCTTTTTTTTTCTTTTTTCTATTTTTAAACAAACGGCGTCAATTACTGGCCTCTTCAGGACAAACTGCAGCATCTTCCCTCAAGATTATCAATAATATCCTCCTCCTCCCCTCTAGCATGCTATCCATGCTATAAGTGTGGCAGGGGTAGGTGTAACATTTCCAAATTAGGGGGGGGCAGGAGAAAATGGTATGGAGGGCGGCACCATCGCCTGTGTCACTTCGTGCCACGGGCGATGAAATACCATTTTCTGTTACAGGACTTATATTAGGCAAGTAAAGCATCAATAATAAGATCAGTTGTTGTTGAAGTTGCAACAGACACGCAGCATGCATGAAGCTAAAGGTCTGACTCAGAGAGTTTTCTGTTTTCAATGATGAAATGCTGTTGGTTTAGTGGTGACACAACTGTAGTTAGTAGCAGTAGTAGTGTTTCAAATCATTTTAAATAGAAGCACTTTAATTTGAAATATCTTGGCCTGTTTTGCATGCCATTGTGTTTGGTGGGGCAGATTGGGCATTTAGGCCCCCATGCCCATGCCTTGCCCCTGTAAGCGTGGCAATTTTGCCCACGAGGATGCAGGAAATCATCCACGTCTGCTCCGTCGTTCTCCCCTGGTTTGCCGTTGAAAGCTCTGCTTCGCGCAGCGCCTTACGAAGTGCTCCTTGAAGATGTCGTGAGCCAACAATGGGCTCGTGAAGGGGGAAGTCATAAAGGGGCATTGTCCTTTTAAGACAACAGAGAAAGTCAATTAGCGCGGCACAAGTTGCTTGTTTTAGTACGCCGACGTTGAAAGAGGACTCTCTTGTGCAAACAGCAGCGCTGAAAAGAGCTGGAAGACATTCCGGTACGAGGCAATTAACTCCCTTTTTAGATTTGCTCTGTGCCGGTTTGAAGGTCCTTCTGAAAAAAAGAATTGTTTGTGTTTTAAAACGTTGGTTGCCTGCTTTCAGGTTACTGTTTACAACTGTTTAATAAAGTTTACGACAGCAACCTGCTGCTGCTGACACGATGACCTTTGAGCACAGTAACCCTCGGGCGTCCCTGTTTTTGGGCATTTCCATTGCAGTTCAACATTCAACAATATGGGAGATAGACATAGATAGACATAGAAATTATGGGCCCCTGGGCCACCACCAGCCAAATGGAATGGAACGCATCAAACAACTATGTATTTTCTCCTCCTATAGTTCATCCTCTTTGTTTTACAGGCCTTTATTCCACCAGTGGGGGTCGCCATTGTCATTACAAACAGAACGGTGTATATACCAGTGTATATATCAGTGTTTTAGGTGGCAATGCTGGGCAATCATGGACTATGACTGGCCATGCAACATGCACAATAATATGGCGCCCCCCTTGGGATAAAAACTTTCAATATTTTTAAGCTAAAGAGCTTATTCTATGTGTTTTTTAAATGTAAAACACAGCGGCGAGGTGTTTGTGATGGTGATGTCAGCCCCATGTCTATGAAACAAGACCACCCCCCCACCCCCCTGGGCTCTTCCGTGGGGGTGCTGGATCGCTCTATCGCGCAGCCCCATGTCACTTTTACATTTTTGGATACGTGCCGTGCCTCTTGTTGCGTATGTACAGTATGTATCTATGTACTGTATGTGAGCACTTTCCCAGATGCAGATGTGAAAAAAAGAAAAGGAAAAGAAAGGAGTCAAATTGTACAGTACGCTTCCCTTCCCTTCGCTAATACGAAAACAGTCTCTGGGAGTGCTTCTTTGAGAACGATCGTCCGGGGGCTGATGTAATCATCGTGCTTACAAAACAACTGCTTGACATTTTCGAGATGAAGTCGAGGACATTCGATGCCTTTAATACGTTTTCCAGACTTTTTTTTTTTTTAGTTGTCCAGACGTGGTCGGTACAGTACAGTACAGTACAGTATACTGCTTTGGAAGGCGGTACTCATGGCATTCACGCTGTGTGTGTGCGAACGAGGATCGGTTGTTGTGGGTCCGTCCGTCCCTCCCTCAGACATGACCGCGCTTCTCCGGGGAGCATGTGCAAATGTGGGAAAGCAGCGTTTAACACGGCGTTTACAGCTGGCCTTCTCGTTTCAGAGGGAAGGGGGCAAGAGGGGTCTCCTTTCCTACTGTGCTTCTTTCTCACATGATCGAATTTGCCTTTTTTTTATGTGACGCCGCGTGGGTGGAAGCTGGTGTTTCAAAACGGCCAAGATTTAATACAGTCCGGCTTCAGCGATGGGCCTCTTCTATTCATCTTAAATGAGTCATCGAACGGTGATTACTTCAACATTTTAGCCGCGCTCGAGAAGCCTCACTCGAAGCTATTGGCCATGCTAACGACGCTAGGACCTATAGCCGCGGGGCGATACGCTGTTATGTGAATAGCACATGTCGAGCTATAGGCATATCGCTTTCGGCTGCATGTGCAGCCATGGCAACACCTTTAAATAAAGCCGGCTATGCAGTCACTGCAGCCCGTTCCGTTTTTCCACTGTGTACTATGGAATAGGCCCGCGATGACACACATTCATGACAGATACATTATCAGAGCTATTCCTGGTTCCCCCCGGCCTTCAGCTGCGCCTAGACAGCCTGTCTGCATGGCCGCATGCATAGTGTACCGCCGCTCTGCAGCAGAAACCTCGTATCTCCACAGACTATTATTTAATAAAAAGAAAGAAATCATAAAGACATGTTCTACTTTATACTTGGCCACATGGCAATGTTGCACAAATGTAGCCGAACCGCATAATTCATGGAGTGGTAACACAATTGTGAGCTTTTAGATGTAAATAAGACAGTTGTTGAAATGTCCAGCTATTGTATAAGGGCATGACCAAGGTTGGCATGCCAGGGTTAATGTCGTATAGATAACATTTAAGACAAGATTCAAAATGTATGCCTATATTTTGCATTGTTTCGTCTCTATCAGCCACTACGTCATGGTGCTGGGGTGTTTTTCGGCATAAAAACACGACCCTCCGGCTGTATTTTGGTTTTGTTCCAATGTTTACGTTGAGGATGAGGGAGGTCCAATGTATGGGCCAATCGAATGGATTGTTTGGTTCAGACGAACCAATCGATTCAGACCTCCTGCTGAGCCCTCGAGAGGCATCCCTGCCAAGGGATGGACGTCAACATAAACGCTGGAACAAAACCAAAATACAGCCAGAGGAATGTCTTTCTGCAGGAAATCATCTGAGCACAGTTATGTAGCTTATATAGTGGGCTAAAGGGCTCTAAATGTACAGATATTCTGAATGTTAGGTTTGGATTAGCCTGGTCTAGCCCTCAATGATTTTGGCCTTGGGGGGTGGGGTGCCGTGGCATCCACACGGCGGAAGTGCTGCGCTCTGATTTGATCTCACTAACGTGTCGTCATCCCCGGCCCCTCCCGCGCCCGTCCACTGCTGTTCTACGTCACATTATTTAGAGCGACGCCCACCCCGGAAGGTTCACTCCCACTTGAAGGCCACTTTCCAACGTGCGTTAGTCCAGGCTTTCCGTTTTCGCGCAAGGCGAACGAAAATGAAAGCCTGGGTGTCAAGGCTAGGTTTGGATAATGTCTATACTACCTTTAACATGAGTTATTATGAACGATAGACTACATTGGAACTCCAGGGGCTCCATTTTCGTTACATGCTAAACCCCTTATCCCTTTTTTACTATTTTGATAAACCTTTTGGAATAGTTCAACATGCCAATCTATTTTAACTATTGAAAAATGTTTTTTTTTTTTAAATACAGGTAGCTTAAATAGGCAAAGGAGTTGAGGGATAAGGGGTTTAGAGGTGATGAAAATCTAGGCCCAAATCTCACGTTTTGCTTTTTTTTTTGGACATACGAGGTTTCCTCCCTCGACAAGCGCACTGAGCGCAGCCTGCTTCGGGGACTCTACTACAGCCGCCGCTACGACGGCCGTTACTACAGAGGGCCGTATATCACCGACAACAAAGCATAGCTCTCTCTGTCAACTAGCTTTTAAAGGTCATAAAGAAACAGGAAAACGAAAACGGACCTTTTCTTTTTTTTTCCCCCCGCACACGATTGGAAACTTGTCCGCGGGGCGTGTTTTTCGTGGCGCGTTTAAAAGGTGGAAAGGTCACCGAGCGGCTATAATGGTAGCTAATGCACTAATGTTTCCTACTGTCGCTTTCCGCAGAGTCCCCGAGCGTACGTTATATGTGTTTTTTTTACTTCAACAGTGAATTATAGGTATGTACAGTATGTCAAAAGGGGGGGTGAAGCCTCCCTCGCTTTTCTCTGTTCCTGAATTAGAGCTTTCAAATTCTAGACTCCATTTCATGGTCCTTTGCACCGGGAGGCAGATTTCCTTGAGAGCAGCAGCAGCAAGCAAGCGGACAGCCGAACAAGGGTGGATATAACATTTCCCAATGGAGGGGGGGCAGGAGAAAATGGTATGGGTGTGGCTTCATCGGGCAATGAAGTCGCCCCCCATACCATTTTCAGTTACAGGACTATTATTAGTCAAGTAAAGCATCAATAATAACATCAGTTGTTGTTGAAGTTGCAACAGACACGCAGCATGCATAAAGATAAAGGTCTGACTCAGAGAGTTTTCTGTTTTCAATGATGAAATGCTGTTGGTTTAGTGGTGAGACTATTGTAGTTAGTTAGTAGCAGCAGTAGTGTTTCAAATCCTTTTACATATACAGTAAGCACTGAAATATCTTGGGTTGTTTTGCATGCCACCATATTTGGTGGGGCAGTCTGGGCATTTAGGGAGGGCATTGGCCCCCCCATGCCCATACCTAGATACGCCCCTGCAGCCGACTACAGAAAGTAGTTCTTTTTTTCGTTCACGGCTGAAAACACGTTTGTTTTCACACATTTTCCTTTCCTGCACCGCTGACTCGTCAAATTCAATAAACGCATTTTGCTGTGTTTCAGCGAAGTGGAAAAAAAAAAACAACAACAAAAAAAAAAAAACCTCCCTGCCATAATAATTACAGTGGGTATACATATGTTGCGGTAATGACTCCCATTCTCTCTGAACGGTGGGAAAATAAAGCAATCAAGTCGTCCCAACAGGATGGAGAGTGACAAGAGAGCGGGCCTGAGCATCTGTCTGTGTCAGTATCCAGATTGTACACGCAAGTTGCAAATCAACATGCACGCACGCACGCACGCACACACACACACACACACACACACACACACACACACACACACACACACACACACACACACACACACACACACACACACACACACACACACACACACACACACACACACAGCGCTGTATCTCTGCCATCTATAGTATAGTGTCTTTCGACACACTTGTCATCTACTAGAGCAGTGGTTTTCAACCAGTGGTCCGGGGACCACCAGTGGTCCCTGAGAGGGTACCAGGTGGTCCCCAGCTAAGTTGGCTCACCAGATGTATAACCAATTGGACCCACAAGGGTCCATTTGGGTCTAGTTCTCACACCCACACATGTATGGAAATAGCAAACAGGTTCACATGCTAACAGGTCCCCTGGCATAGTTGCCATGGAGACCACTAGAATGTTTTTTTTTTTTTTTTAAATGAAAGCCTGTGTTTGCCCTGATGTCTGAGCGAACATCGACATGGTTTTTACAGGGTCAAGGGACAGGAGATGAGCTGTATAGAACTGTGTGCACAGTTCAGTTCAGTTAAGCAGTGTCTCTTCACACAGGGTTGAGAATCATTAAGTGTGCTCAGTGGTTTTGCTGGGTGGGTCACTTAGACGTGACTTTCACAGGGGTTAAGTGTGTGTCAAATTATGCAATTCATGTTGCTCGCATGTCTGACACGTGTTGAAATATACGTAGCTCCATTAATGCTTATGTCATCTTAGCCCATTCTGGGTGATATTTTTGGAAAACAGTGAGAATGTTGAACAACAATTCAAATCTTTGAATCGTTTCAAGTCCTCTTACTCGGGGGTGTATCGCTGGTCCTGCTTGCTGACTTGACTCCACCCACCCCCAACCCGTACTGTACGTCGGTGTCAAATGGATGAAATAATCTCTTTCCTATGAAGATGCCGTTAAGAATGAGCAACGACGCTCTTGACTTCCCCGCAGAGCGATGGAGCCGAGAGCTCCATAAATCAGATCACTAGAGGCAGACACACACACACACACACACACACACACACACACACACACACACACACACACACACACACACACACACACACACACACACACACACACAAGCCAGTCTGGCAGGGCTGATTAACATTAACCCCAGTGACCTTATTTTCGGGTAAAAGTTTTCTTTCCCTCAGAATGAGAGACGGCGAGATCCTCTAGCAACCAACAACCTGGTCGCAACCTCTCTACTTTACTGGCCGTGGTCGTGGCTGTAGGTGCTTGCGGTCGCGACTAGTGGGCAACTCTAGTTGCATCCTGGTCGCCACTACTTGATTAGGACAAGTTTATAGGTTGGGGGAGACCCTACAAGCCTAAACACCAGCCTATCTCTAACACTAAGCCTTAAACATGAACCCTATCTCTAACACTAAGCCCAAAACAGAACCCTATCTCTAAGACTCTCTAAGCTCTTAACATAAACCCTATCTCTAACACTAAGCCTAAACATGAACCCTATCTCTAACATTAAGCTCTAAACATAACCCTATCTCTAACACTAAGCTCTAAACATAACCCTATCTCTAACACTAAGCTCTAAACATAACCCTATCTCTAACACTAAGCTCTAAACATAAACCCTATCTCTAACACTAAGCTCTAAACATAACCCTATCTCTAACACTAAGCCCTAAACATGAACCCTATCTCTAACACTAAGCCCTAAACATGAACCCTATCTCTAACATTAAGCTCTAAACATGAACCCTATCTCTAACATTAAGCTCTAAACATAAACCCTATCTCTAACACTAAGCTCTAAACATAACCCTATCTCTAACACTAAGCTCTAAACATAACCCTATCTCTAACACTAAACTCTAAACATAACCCCATCTCTAACACTAAGCTCTAAACATAAACCCTATCTCTAACACTAAGCTCTAAACATAACCCTATCTCTAACACTAAGCTCTAAACATAACCCTATCTCTAACACTAAACTCTAAACATAACCCTATCTCTAACACTAAGCTCTAAACATAAACCCTATCTCTAACACTAAGCTCTAAACATAACCCTATCTCTAACACTAAGCCCTAAACATGAACCCTATCTCTAACACTAAGCCCTAAACATGAACCCTATCTCTAACATTAAGCTCTAAACATGAACCCTATCTCTAACATTAAGCTCTAAACATAAACCCTATCTCTAACACTAAGCTCTAAACATAACCCTATCTCTAACACTAAGCTCTAAACATAACCCTATCTCTAACACTAAGCCCTAAACATAACCCTATCTCTAACACTAAGCCCTAAACATGAACCCTATCTCTAACACTAAGCTCTAAACATAACCCTATCTCTAACACTAAGCTCTAAACATAACCCTATCTCTAACACTAAGCTCTAAACATAACCCTATCTCTAACACTAAGCTCTAAACATAACCCTATCTCTAACACTTAAGCTCTAAACATAACCCTATCTCTAACACTAAGCTCTAAACATAACCCTCCCTCTAACACTAAGCTCTAAACATAACCCTATCTCTAACACTAAGCCCTAAACATGAACCCTATCTCTAACACTAAGCTCTAAACATGAACCCTATCTCTAACACTAAGCTCTAAACATAACCCTATCTCTAACACTAAGCTCTAAACATAACCCTATCTCTAACACTAAGCTCTAAACATAACCCTATCTCTAACACTAAGCTCTAAACATGAACCCTATCTCTAACACTAAGCTCTAAACATGAACCCTATCTCTAACACTAAGCTCTAAACATAACCCTATCTCTAACACTAAGCTCTAAACATGACCCTATCTCTAACACTAAGCCCTAAACATGAACCCTATCTCTAACACTAAGCTCTAAACATGAACCCTATCTCTAACACTAAGCTCTAAACATAACCCTATCTCTAACACTAAGCCCTAAACATGAACCCTATCTCTAACACTAAGCCCTAAACATGAACCCTATCTCTAACACTAAGCTCTAAACATGAACCCTATCTCTAACACTCAGCTCTAAACATGAACCCTATCTCTAACACTAAGCTCTAAACATAACCCTATCTCTAACACTAAGCTCTAAACATAACCCTATCTCTAACAAGCATGGAGCAGTGGGTCAACCAACCTGGTTCACCTGGTCATGGCTGGTAAGCAAGTGTTCAGAACCTGGTCATTAGTGGATTTGCGACCTGGTCACTATTGGGAGCTAGTGGATTTGCCATCCTGGTCGCTTCGTCTGTGATAATGAATGTTGTTTTTTCATGTCATGTCTACATGAATTGATCGCATACGCCCTACACGGAAACGAGACCGTTAATTAGACCTTTCTGTTTAATTAACTAACCAATCCATCGATCAATCGCGATGCATTGTGTGAGTTTGCAGCCATCAGCCATGCTTTGCTGTTCGTTACACAGAACAAAACGCGCGCCTCGGGCCTAACAAGGGGTTCAACAAATTTACAACCCTAATCGCGCAAATGGCTCGTCGTGCCGTAAGCCATTACGCCCTGTATATATAGTTTCTCGGACCGCGTTTTAGAGATGCAGTGCGCCGCGCCGGGAGAGTGAGTAAATCGCCGTGATTGCGTCGCGGAGCATGAGCGTTAGCGAGACAGATGGAGGCAGAGAGAGAGAGAGAGGGAGCGAGAGCGAGAGTGTATAATTACTTTGTCTGAAGCCGCTGCTGCTGCCAGCCAAGGTACTGTATATGGAATGTAGCACAACCAGGCAGCAACCCCCCCTCAACCCCACTTATCCCTAATTGGTCCATTTCCAAGGCATCAGGGCAGGGCGGCAGCTGAAGGCTTTGATCATCGAGGGGACCACACTAGTGTCGATATGTCCTTACCTGAGTGCTTTTTCGCAGTGGCAGCGCCTGCGCCTGCCGGGGGGATTAAGCCGTAATAAAGCCATCGTACAGAGTACAGTGTCTCTCTCACACTCTTGCCTTTTTTTCACCGGGAGCCCAGGGGCGGATGTAACATGTCCCGTTTGGGGGGGGAAGAGAACATATTGGAGGGGCAAGAGAAAATGGTATGGATGCGGCTTCATCGCCCGTGTCGTTTCGCGCCACGGGCGATGAAGCCGCACCCATATCATTTTCAGTTACAGGACTTTTATTAGTCAAGTAAAGCATCAATATTGACATCAGTTGTTGTTGAAGTTGCAACAGACACGCAGCATGCATAAAGCTAAAGGTCTGACTCAGAGAGTTTTCTGTTTTCAATGATGAAATGCTATTGGTTTAGTGGTGACACAGCTGTAGTTAGTAGTGTTTCAAATCATTTTAAATATAAGCACTTTCATTTGAAATATCTTGGGTTGTTTTGCATGGCATCGTGTTTGGGAGGGCAGGCTGGGTATTTAGGGGGGCATTGCGCCCCCTATGCCCATGCCTAGATCCGCCCCTGCGGGAGCCTGCCTGGCCTGCGGCTCCGCATACCTGCATCTGAACCCTAATTACCCTGCAGTTATAGTCGCTTTCTCCAAAATACACCTACTGTACGCATGCAGCTGCACGGTGCACACGCTCAAACGCACCTACCTACCTACCTACCTACCTACCGCCGCTGTTGTATCAACGCGCCACAGGCATTTCATAAGGTCTGGCCTTTTTGTCTCGTGCGGTTTGCCACCTTTAATAATGGCAACGTTTACCGAAACATTTATGGCCCCTCCACCGCATTCCAGCGCGGTGGAGGAGATGCCGATCAGGGTGGGGAAGGTCTGAGGAAGAGAGCATGCCATGTTGTGTTATTCTCGTGTGCCTGCTTGCGTGCACGTTCGTGCAAACAGCTTGTTTGTGTGTACTTTGCACTTTTATGCGCAGCATGTTGTGCGCTGTGCAGAGCACAACCCTTTCGACTGCTATGCTGCGCAGATCAGGCCCGGATGTAAAATTCCCCAAATGGGGGGGACAGGTGAAAATGGTATGGTGGTATGGTATAGCATTTTTTGGTTACAGGACTCATATTAGGCAAGTAAGCATCAATAATCAGTTGTTGTTGAAGTTGCAACAGGCATGCAGCTTGCATAAAGCTAAAGGTCTGACTCGGAGAGTTTTCTGTTTTGAATGATGGAATGCTGTTGGTTTAGTGGTGCCACAATTGTAGTTAGTTAGTAGCAGTAGTAGTGTTTCAAATCATTTTAAATATACTGTAAGCACTTGAATTTGAAATATCTTTGAAATGTGGGTTGTTTTGCATGCCATCATGCATGCCCATGCCTAGATCCGACCCTGGCGCAGAGAGATAGAAGATATGCAAGTAAATAATTCAGGGCGGAAAAAAATGACCGGTGTTGAATCCAAACACAGGGCTTGCTTTACTGAGATCGAGTGACTGCAGTTCTCTGCCTGCTGACCCCAGCAGTTCCATACCAAAGGGGGGGGCGCCGCTGCCTAGGGATGTCATGGTATCAGGTAATACCGGTATTACCGGTATGGGGCCACAAAACCGGTACTTTGCTTGCCCACCGAATGTACCGGGGAAAAAAATGCGCCCATTCATTCAATATTGGATTGAATTGCATTGATGTAACTCTTTGAGAGTGTAAACATGAAACCTTTCATGTTTACACTCTCAAGAGTTAAAATATTCATAAAGTGAATTATCCCAAGTCTACATAACTAGAGAGTGTAGAAGATTAATGGTCATTTTGATCTGTATGTTGGACTGTTTGGTTTCCCAAATCCATCCTGGTATTGTGGACAAAAGCAAAAGAAATATTTAGCTTTTGGTCTGTGGGGCTAAAACGCTATCGTATATATTACTAATGTTGATTGAGGATTTGGCCTGCATGTGCCAGGACTCTGAGAACATCTAGTGGTCAAACTATAAAACCGATAATACCGGTATAAAAGCAAACTATAAAACCGGTGTTGAGATTCTTACACTGTGACATGCCTACCGCTGCCTAGACGAGCCAAAGAAGTTATCATTAGCGGACGCGTCTGGACGCGCACACACTGGGAGGGAGGCTGGAGTTTCTTTCGACTAATTGACGCTTCTTGACCTCGCACGCATGTCAGGGTTAATTGCTGTGTTCTTTGTGTGTTAATTACAGCAGGCCCGGCGGCTTGAGGTTTTATACAATACAAGAACCCCCAGCTGGGAAAAGCACACAGTGCTGCAGTGGCGACTGCACTGTGTCTTCTGCTGGTTTCTGACCTGACCTGTGTGATGCCTTCCTTCTGAGAGTGTTAGTAAAGGAAGAGCTCCCAAGTGATTTTGCCCTGCAGATCCATAGATATCTGGTCATTTTTGTCGAGATTGATTTTTTTTGTGTAGTTATTTTGCCACACTATAAGGCGCACCGGATTATAAGGCGCACCTTGTAAAACTGTTTTCATATATAAGGCGCACTGGATTATAAGGCGCACCTTTTAAAACTGTTTTCATATATAAGGCGCACTGGATTATAAGGCGCAGAGAATAGAAGCTACTACAGTTAACATAGAATAGAAGCACCTGCAGTCAAACAATCCATATATAAGGCGCACTGGATTATAAGGCGCAGTGTGGATTTTTGAGAAAATTAAAGGCTTTTAAGTGCGCCTTATAGTCCGGAAAATACGGTAGTTATTTTGTCATGATTTCATTCCAAATGTGGACAAGAAAAATCAACTTTGTTTGTTTATCAGTGCATAAACGGGCACAAAGAGCATCACCATAACTCGTGTAGTTTTATTATTATTATTATTATTTGTTTTTTTCATGAAAATGTTAACTTCCTGGTGGTTTTTGCCATTTTTATTTAAAAAGAAAACCCAGACTGGATCTGTGGATCCGGATCCAGATTGTCAAATGACAACAGGAAGTTAACGTTCTTATGAAAGAATAAAACTACATGAGTTGTGTCTGAATCAACTTAGAGTGCCTTTGAGAGCTGTTTCAGTGCACAATGTAAGTCAACACGGAGCATATTTTGAAAACTCTCTTTTGACACGCTTTCACTCGTTCATGTTCTAGTGTCTATATACACAACGTAGAGAGATGGAATAGCTCAATCCATCTTTTATGATCACTGCTACATTCAAGGGCTGTGGGGGCTGTGTGGCACCCATACCATTTTCAGCTACAGGACTTTTATTAGGCAAGTAAAGCATCAATAGTAACATTAGTTGTTGTTGAAGTTGCAACAGACACGCAGCATGCATAGAGACATTTCTGTTTTCAATGATGAAATGCTGTTGGTTTAGTGGTGCCACAGTTGTAGTTAGTTAGTAGCAGTAGTAGTGTTTTCCATCATTTTAAATGTAA
This sequence comes from Benthosema pterotum, assembly GCA_039105355.1. Taxonomy (NCBI): domain Eukaryota; kingdom Metazoa; phylum Chordata; class Actinopteri; order Myctophiformes; family Myctophidae; genus Benthosema; species Benthosema pterotum. The sequence goes on along the minus strand of CM076983.1, from coordinate 10,489,124 downwards.
CCACTTTAATTTCTTGGGTATCATCTTGGGCTGTTTTGCATGCCGTCATGTTTGGTGTGGCAGTCAGGGCATTTACGGGGGCATTGCCCCCCCCCCATGCCCATGCCTAGATCCGTCCCTGCTGTGTTTCTGTGCTTGTTGTCCGGGGTCACTCTGTGTGTGTGATGAAGACGTGGACTCGGTTGGGTCTCGATGCGGCGTCATCGGGGGTTGTGGGGGTTAACCTCCAAACCACGATCTCGACGTCAGCAGATCTTGTTGGAGCGGTGCCGTGCCAAACCAACCGACCGACAGACCAACCAACCCCCCGTTTATTTTAATGGCTCTTGGGATTCGTTCCTTGAGGGAGGAATTCTCTCAGTGAATGTGGAAATGCGTAGTGTCCGCGTATGTACAGTACGTCTCTCCTTTTGGGTTTCCAGCGCATTTTTGACATGCTGGGGTTTGGGTTTGGCAGTGTCGTCTCGTCTCAGCGCCTCGGATCATCGCGATCTCGGCGTAGAATAGGATTTTGAGTCGCGCGTCTCGCCGCCGACCTTGGCTCGAGACAAGTGTGTTAACGAAGTCGTCAAAGGCCTGAACGGTGAACCTCGACCGTCGAGTCGTTTGTCCTCGTGTCTCGGTGGGATATTCACCAAACGCCACTCATCCTATTTGCAGACCTGTGCATGTGACAAGTGTTTTTGTGGAAATAATACAATCACATGAGCTTCTTTTCTTTGTGTGTAATGTTTGAGAGCGTAAACCAAGTGGACCCTTGCGGCTTCATTTGGTTTCATGCTTATACTCTCAAGAGTTAAAATATTCTTAAGTCTACACAACTAGAAAATGTAGAAGATTAATGGTCATTTCGATCTGTATGTTTGACTGTTTTGTTTCCTCAAATCCAGCCTGGAATTGTGGACAAAAGCAACATAAATCTTTAGTTTTGGGGGTCTGTGGGGCTAAAATGTCATCGAATGGTGGTCTGTGGCTCAAATGCTAAATAAATAGTGGGCTCTGGTATCAAAAAGCTTGAAAACCACAGCTTTAAGGGCATTTTCAATTGTTGAGTTCATTTTGGTAGGAAGATTTGGGACTAATAACAACAACACAGTACGGGGTACATCTAATGTATGAGATAGGCTACAATCCGGCAGCGCTCTGTGCGGCTTAGCGCTGACTCACCCTCTCACAAACACTGTTTGTTTACTGTTGCGGGCCAGATAGCCCCCTGCTAAGTGACAAACAGGGTGATAATCTGGTACTAACGAGTGGCAGTCACGGCCTTTGGTGGCATGGGGAAGTGTTGTTAATCTGGTATAACCCTCGTCCTCCTCTGCTCTGCCCCGATAGGGATTATAGGGTCGATGTCATGTCCTCCTCTGACACGTATAGTGCCGCAAAAAATACAGCCAAACGGCTGCCAGCTAATTGCCCCGGCCCGGCCCTTGGCCAGCAGGGGCGGATCTGGGCATGGGCATGGGGGGGTAATGCCCCACTAAATGCCCAGACTGACCCACCTAACAACCCACGATCTTTCAAATTAAAGTGCTTATATTTCAAATGATTTGAAACACTACTACTTCTACTAACTACAGCTGTGGCAACACTAAACCAACAGCATTTCATCATTGAAAACACAGCGGTCCACAGTAGAAATATTGGTAGTCCCAGGCAAGCAACAAAAAAAGGAATTTTCACTCAAAAATCAATGTCCCTTTTAAAGGAGAATTTCACCCTAGAAGGCCTTCTTACCTTTACTTGCATTTACTTGCATTGCATGGGAGAGTAAATCGATTCGAGTCGAGAACGTAAAAAATGACTTGCGTTCATACCATGGTGTGTGCAAAGTACCACAGGGCCAGTTCTAATAGTAACTAAATGTCATCCCACAAGGGCCAAAGATAATTCATTCACAGGTCTGATTTGGCCCCACAGGCCTTGAATTTGACACATGCTACACAAATCATCATCACCCTCATCCCAGTGCCTTGGGGGATCTGCGACACACGCTGCTTCCACCGGTCCCTGTTGCTCCGGCTATAAGGATACAGACAGTGGGTCAGTCAGCGTTGCACATGCCAGACAGACAGCAAACTGCAGACAGATGGTCTGCCACAGCCAAAACACAACGACTGACAGACGCACAGACCTCTGAAAACCAGTGAGCCGCGAGGCGGCCAAGCCGACAAACAACCACCCAATCTTCCTATTCATAACACTCACCGGTATTCTGCATGCCTCCTTTAATATGCCTGTTCACGGTTACGCCGCCTTTGATGTGGAGTCGGTTACATGCACCGTTGGTGTGCTCCGTAGCATCGAAACAACATTGAATAATTGATAAAAATATGCGGAGATAATTACGTTAGGCTAGAAAACACATTATGGGAGACGTGTCTGACTCCTTTTGAGTGTGAAAATCATAGCATGGCTTGCATTTTGCAAGGGCTTTAACATATTTCCTGCACATGAGAACAGCTTAAAGGAGAATTCCACCACAAAAGGCTTTTTTTTACCTTCATTTCCCTTAGCTCATGCATTTTATGAAGCTATGGAACATTGTTTACCTAATTCACCTATATTCCATCGCTCCAAAATGCATTTTTTACTGTATATTGTGCCTCCACCATGTCAACAGTGTGTTGACACTGTTGACATGGTTGAAATGGTATATAGCAAAAAAAAATGCATTTTGAAGCGATGAAAAAATCCGGTAATAACATTTAGTTAAAATAACAAAATGTTGGCCCTAATTCCTACCGCGTTTCATTCTCTGCGCAACAGTTAACAGATAGTGGGGAAACACGACCTTATACACCATGAATGGGTGAAGCAAAGGGAGCGCTTGGCACCGATCTTGCCCCATTCCTCTCAGGATGGGCCGTATTGTGGCGTGAGTCTTTGTCATGGTCACTTAGCGTTGTCCATTGCACTGGAGGAAAGGGGAAAGGGGGGGAAAAACAGATTCCCAGCAGCAGCAGAGACCCAGAAGAGAACACAGTTACTGTCATTCCAGGACAATGGAGGCTGCGCGGGGCTTCCAGCCATCTCTCCTCCTCCCGGACACAGTCCCCTGACCTGCCCCCCCAACCCACCCACCACCCAGGGGCGGATCTAACATTTCCCAATTGGGGGGCAGGAGAAAATGGTATGGGGGCGACTTCATCGCCCGTGTCGCTTTGTGCCACGAGCGATGAAGTCGCACCCATACCATTTTCAGTTACAGGACGTTTATTAGGCAAGTATAAGCACCGATAATAACATCAGTTGTTGTTGAGGTTGCAACAGACACCCAGCATGTATTAAGCTAAAGGTCTGACTCAAGAGAGTTTTCTGTTTTCAATGATGAAATGCTGTTGCTACCAACCAGGCACGGACTGGCCATAGGGCATAGCGGGCATTTGCCCGTGCCTGCAAGGCTTTCTGGCCTGCTGGCCACCTGGCCACGACGTGAAATATAATAATTATAATTTACACAACATTGTAGTAGGCGAATGATGGTATATAAGCGGCTTATATAAGCCTAATGTTTAGTATAGTCTGTTGTAGATGCTAAAATGCTGCTATCTATGCTTTTGACCCACCAAGAGCCCAAAGCCGGGCGGCTGGAGGTGTCGTCGCCGGGCAGCTGGGAGGTGGCCTGGTCTAAGTACAAAATGCCCGGCCTGAAAAAATGTCCCAGTCCAGCCCTGCTACCAACTAACTACAACTGTAGTTAGTTAGTAGCATAGTAGTGTTTTCGAATGCTCTTAAATATAAGCACTGAAATATCTTGGATTGTTTTGCATGACATTATGTTTGGTGGGGCAGTCTGGCATTAAGGGAGGCATTGCCCCCCCATGCCCATGCCTAGATCCGCCCCTGCCACCACCCCGTCACAACAACAACTTTTCTCCTCTACACCCACTGAAGACTCTCTCTCCCTTTTTGGGACACGGTCCAAAGGTCCTGATCCCTGAGCAAGCCAAGTGACCCCCTAAATGCCAACTGGTCACTTTTTACCCTCAGACGAACCCCCAGGGAGAGCAAGCAAGCAGTTGTAACAACAGAGGCAGCAAAGAATCCATGACCCTGCTGTTATTTTCCTGGAACATACAGTATAACTGATTTCTCTGACTGATTGTAATGTGATTTGTTTGGGAAGCAGCGGTACAATGCGGCGGTATAGTCCAGGGTAGTGATTATGTGCAGAGAGCAAACAGGGCCGGATTTAGCCAGCCCTACTAGGGTGGGTTGGAAGAATAACAGGGTGGGCAACTCCAACGTTTTTTTTTTTTTTTTTTTTTTCATATGAAGCAGTGGTTTTCAACCTTTTTGACACCAGAGCCTACTATTTAGTTGGCATTTGAGCCACGGACCACCATTTGAGGACATTTTAGCCCCACAGACCCCAAAACTATAGATTTATTTTGCATTTGTCCACAATTCCATGCAGGCTGGATTTGGGAAACAAAACAGTCAAACATACATATCAAGATGACCATTAATCTTCTACATTCTCTAATTGTGTAGACTCGGGCTAATTCACATGATGAATATTTAACTCTTGAGTGTAAAATGATACCTAATGGACCTACAAGGGTCCATTTGGTTTCATTTTTACGCTGTCAAAGAGTTACATTTGGTCTACCAACTTTCCACCATTTAGGTGGAACCACTGATATTACCTTTCATTGGGTGGGCAGGATGTACGTTTGGGTGGGCTCTGCCCATCCCTGCTCCCCTCTAGATCCGGCCCTGAGAGAGAGAGATGACAGTCTTCATTGTAATGCAAGGCAATCCCACAGCTGGGCCCTGTGTCTATTGTTATGTAAAAAAAAAAAAGAAAAAGAAAACGGCCATTCATATTTTTATTTTTACAACAATTATGCTCGGAATTGAGGGTTCTGGCTGGAGCTTTTTGTGGCCGTGATATCGAAAAAGAGAAAAGGGACGGACGTTTCTGTAAATATGTTGTCGCCGCGTTCCTTTCATGTCCTCTCTTTTTTATCCTCTTTTGAATATCATTTGCCTTGGCATATAGATGTGCATATCACACGCACACACAGACACATACAAGCCAGCTTTCTCATATCAGGGGTTTTCAACCAGTGGTCCGGGGCCTACCGGTGGTCCCTGAGAGGATTCCAGGTGGTCCTCAGGCTAAATGATGGAAAATTTGGTTAACCACATGTAACTCTTTGAGAGCGTAATCATGAAAACCATATGGACCCTTGCGGGTCCATTTCGTTTCTTGTTTACACTCTCAAGAGTTAAAATATTCCCCATCTGAATTATCCCCAAGTCTACACAACTAGAGAATGTAGAAGATTAATGGTCATTTATGATCTGCATGTTTGTCTGTTTCCCCCGAAATCCAGCCTGGAATTGTGGACAAAAGCAAAAGAAATATTTAATTTTGGGGGTGTGTGGGGGCTAAAATATCATCAGATGGTATGGTAGCTCGAATCCTGAATAAATGGTGGGCCCTGATATGAAAAAGGTTGAAAACCACTGCTCTATATTCTTAGTACAATCAGCTGTGCGTTTGTTTTGCATTGCAGACAAGTCTAGACTGTTCTTTTTTTTCCCTTCTTCCTCCCAACTGCACAGACAAATCTGGGGCAGATGCACTGTGTACCTACTTATTTCCTGAAATGGTTGTTGTTTGGGTTGGATGCCAGCCTAGCTGCCTCACCAATCCTGTGATTATTATCCCACCCAAAAAGAAAACCTCATAAATAGAGTGCACACATTTGCAGCTCAAGTGTTTCTTATAGTTGATTAGCGCCGGCTTGCTCGCGTAATAATATGCCAATCAGCGTATTGTTAATGAAGCCTCTTCGCCGAGGAAGAGGCTGAGAGAGAGAGAGTGGCTTTTTGTTTGTGGGAGTCTGTGCTGTCGGAGGTGGCTGTCGTGTTTGTTTCAGCCGCTAAAAAGTTCTGCTGTTTACATAGGCTGACGGAATGGTGAAGAATTACTCCCCATGCTGCTTGACTTCTTCTCAGGGGCCCTAAGCTCTGCTCGCTGTACAGGGGCGGATCTAACATTTCCCAATTGGGGAATGAAGTCGTTATGATGCAAGTATAAGCATCAATAATAACATCCGTTGTTGTTGAAGTTGCAACAGACACGCAGCATGCATAAAGCTAAAGGTCTGACTCGGAGTTTTCTGTTTTCAATGATGAAATGCTGTTGGTTTAGTGGTGAGACGATTGCAGTTAGTGGCAGTAGTAGTGTTTCGAATACTATTATATACTGTATAAGCACTGAAATATCTTGGGACTGCCCCACCAAACATGATGGCATGCAAAACATGCCATCATGTTTGGTGGGGCAGTCTGGTCATTTATAGGGGCAGTCCCCCCCCCCCCCCCCCCCCCCCCCCCCCCCCCACCCACCCCCATGCCTAGATCCGTCGCTGTAGACAGCAGCCCCCGGCCAACGCTCTCTCTCTTAAAAAAAACATTAAACACATCTTGTCTGCAAATTTGTTCCTCATCTGTCGCTCGTAAGCCGGTGTGTGTCTGAAGTTTACCCTCCCATCTCTGTGTCGAAGTCACCGCGGCCTCGAGGCAGCTCCTTTTTTACACAGGACACAGACCTATGTGATCCTAATCCAGCATCTCTATTTGTCCTTGTCTAAATGAACAGCCCCGTAGATTTGATTGAAATGCTTTTCGCAGAGCCGATCGTCTCGTCCGTAATAATACATGTACTGTATATCGTCGCAGTGGCAAAACCATTGACCTCATGTCTGGCGTCTTCCTATCTGCAGCCCCAATACTAAATTATTGTGAGGTCATGGTAAATCTTAATAACAGCAGTACCCTTCCCCTCCTCCCCCTCCACCTCCTCCATCTCTGCTGCATGTAGAGTCAGTCTGTGTGCATAGAGGCTCCCGCAAATGCATCTCAATTTTTAAACGCACTGACTCTGTGAATACAGTATACATGGATGCTGTGATGTTGCAAATGGATATGAAGTGCACAGTGTTGTAGTGGGACTTTTAGAAGTGGGGGGGACGCCTCTTAAAGGGGAATTCCACCCATTTTCATTTTTTTTTATCTGAGACTGTACAAATGTGAACCAAATGGACCCTAGCGGGTCCATTGGTCCATTTGTCCATTTGTTAATGATTTTTTTCAGACCTCCCATTTCTAGGAAACACAGAATGGGGGGGGACTTTTTTTTACCATGTCCATCCACACAACATCTCTAAGGTATATTAATGACAGTAAAAAATCACACCTGTGTGAAATGAAGTGCTGCGTGTGTGGCTACAGTATACTAAAAACACACTTCGTCCCATTGTGCTTGTTTCTCTGAACATGCAACATCAACATGACTCCACGCATCACAGGCAGTATACTAAAACACACTTCGTCCCATTGTGCTTGTTTCTCTGAACATGCAACATCAACATGACTCCACGCATGCAGCAGTATACTAAAACACACTTCGTCCCATTGTGCTTGTTTCTCTGAACATGGCAACATCAACATGACTCCACGCATGCAGGCAGGGACAGACAGACAGACAGACAGACACACACATCTTGTAAATCGTCTAAGGAAGTGCTTGCAGCACTTCAAATATTGAAAATGAGTGGAATTCCCCTTTAAGACACGTGCATGCACACTTGCATTTGCATGCCCATTTGCGTGCACTGCACAACACACACAGACACACCATTAAAACAAGTATAGCATATTGAGAAAGAATTGTTTACAATCAGCCTAATTGTAATCCATAAAAGTAAATGACAAGACAAAAAACATAGGCCTACTTTTGCCCCAAAAATATTTTAGATGTGAAAGTGGTGGGACAGTGTCCCCCCTTCACTACAACCCCTGGAAGTGGAAAAAGTTTCAAAAGATTCATCAGTTCAAATTCAATGTCCTTCTATATGCCAGATCACAGTTTTTACTCATTGATAGCCATTCTAATACATTTTTCCCTTTAAAAACCTGCACTATCCATATGTTTCACACATACAGTACACAGATAGTTACTATATCAATTTCAAATATTGAATAACCTTAATGAAGCAATATTGTTGTTATTTTTCGTACAGTATATTTATCGTATCGTTGATCATATATTGTGAATTCTACCCACTTTTTTGGGTCACATGTTCAAATACTCGATCGCGATTGGCTTAAAAAGAGTGGTAAATGGGACCATAACCCTCGGAACTTTAAAATACCCCGATGCGCATGTAAATATGCTTCCGGATGCGTATGCAAATATGCATCCGGATGCGTATGCAAATACCCATTGTTTCAGGGTTTCAGGGCAAATATCCCTGAAGAAAATCAGCCAACAACCCAACTCCTTTCATTGTAAACTCCTTCCACCTACCGTATCACTGTTAAAACATACACCCGCTACACCTCTACTAACTACATATACTGTAAGTAGGATTACAGTCAGTTAATACCAATCTTGGGTCTTTATCCTAAACCTTTGTCCTTTGAGAAGACCAACGGTGACTAAATGCAGTGGTCAGTAGATTCAGATTGACCCATGCGTGTCTCTTAAGTCCAGATGTGGATTAGTTGCCTGCCCTGGGGCTACTGCCATCGAAGGAGATATATTTCCCAGCGAGTCAGCATTCTATCACCCCCCTCCCCTCTCTTCCTAGAGGCAGGGGTGGATACAGGCATGGGCATGGGGGGCAATGCCCCCCTAAATGCCATTCTGCCCCACCAAACCTTGATGGATGCATAACAACCAGGATATAAGTGCTTATATTTAAAATGATGTCAAACACTACTACTGCTACTAACTAACTACAGTTGTGTCCACCACTAAACCAACAGCATTTCATCATTAAAACAGAAAAACTCCTCTAGTCAGACCTTTATCTTTATGCATGCTGCATGTCTGTTGCAACCTTCAACAACAACTGATGCTATTATTGATGCTTAATTGAGTCCTTAACAGAAAATGGTATGGGTGCGACTTCATTGCCCGGTCGCTTCGCGACACAGGCGATGAAGCCGCCCCTCATACCATTTTTCCCCTTCCCCCCCCCCCCAATTGAGAAATGTTTATATCTTCCCCTGCCTAGAGGTGGAAACTCACTACCCTGAGACGATGCTTAACGCAAGGAAAAGTGTGACCAAGCTTTTTTTTTATAGAGGACCCAACGCAGATGTTGAAGAGAGAATGAGATTGCAGAGGAACCATGGAGGAGGGGGTGGGGTGGTATGGTTGAAATATTTACAGGAGTATAACGGGAGTTTGTACCAGGGCAGCTGTCGCATGTGACCCTCTAAGTGCCAAGTGCGACGTTGGAACAAGCCGTGACCCTACAGTGTCCCACATCAATAGCTGATGAGCTTGGGGAGCCGTCAGAATGGGTTTCGTCATCCTATTGTAGGAACCCCATGTATGAAGAGTTGTGGAACTTTTAACGCCTTTTGATGTTCTAAGCGTTATTAGCATTACTCAGCACTATTAGCATTACTTATAGCATTATTAGCATTATTAACAATACTACATGGCATTGGCATTACTTAGAATCATCAGCATTACTTAGCATTATTAACATTAATTGACATTATTGACATTACTTAGCATTTTTAGCATTATTACCAATACTTATCATTAGCGTTACTTAGCATTTTTAGCATTGGTTAGTCTTATTAGCATTACTTACCATTGCTTTAGCTATTGAAAAATATCAGACCTACAAGCTCATAGCGCGCCATAGAGTGGTGCGCTATGAGCTTGTATGTCTGATATTTTTGAAAATGGTGAAAATGTGACATAAAGCCTTTGAATGTTTTCAGAATGGTTTAATAATCAAGATCCTAAAGTACTTTTGGTTGTGGGGTTGTTGCAGAGTTATAGGCCAACGTTTGATGTTACAGTATTTGCCTGGCTATAGCGCTATGCTCTGTTTATGCGCTATTTAATCAAGATTATAATGGGTTGTTTTGAGGACAGAGACACTACTTTGTATGTATGTGCTGTATTGCCATGCTTTTCTCTTGCATTAAGAGCATCTGCTAAATGCCTTTATAAATTGTAGAGAGTGTCATTAGAGCTCCATAGAGTTCTGTTTAGTTTGTGGAGTGTGGCAGGGGCGATGTAACATTTCCCAATTGGGGGGTGGTGGTGGGGGCGGCTTCATCGCGACACGGCACAAAGCGACACCGGCACAAAGCCGCCCCCATACCATACAGGACTTATATAAGTCAAGTAAAGCATCAATAATAACATCAGTTTGTTGTTGAAGTTGCAACAGACACACAGCATGCAAAAAGCTAAAAGTCTGACTCAGAGAGTTTTCTGTTTTCAATGATGAAATGCTGTTGGTTTAGTGGTGCCAACAGCTGTAGTTAGTTAGTAGCAGTAGTAGTGTTTCAAATCATTTTAAAAATAAGCACTTTAATTTGAAATATCTTGGCTTGTTTTGCATGCCATCATGTTTGGTGGGGCAGTCAGGTCATTTAGGGGGGGGCATTGCCCCCCCATGCCCATGCCTAGATCCGCCCCTGCTGGTGAGACCTGGTGAGCAGGTAAATGTAAATACAACGTCAAGAGCTTGTGGTTTATTTATAACAGTGAGGCCAAGCAGTGACCTGGAAAACCCTGGAGAGCCGTTTGGCAATTTTCCCTTAATATCTGCCCCCCTCTGTCTGCACACGCAGGGCCTAAAGATTCATATCACTACGCCTCGGCTACCTAAGAGACGCATTGTGTCCGCCGATGCCATTTTTGTTCACCCGCCGTCGTCCCCCTTATTGAAAAGCAGCGTGGATTTGTTTGGTTGCCACCGTGATCACTATAGCACTCATTCAAAGCCAGCTCATTACTGGATGTCAAAGTCTACCGTCTCTCTCCTCTTTCTCTCTCCTTCTCTCTCTTTCTCTCTCTGTCTGTCTGTCTGTCTGTCTCTGTCTGTCTGTCTGTCTGTCTGTCTGTCTGTCCTGTCTGTCTGTCTGTCTGTCTGTCTGTCTGTCTGTCTGTCTGTCTGTCTGTCTGTCTGTCTGTCCTCTCTCCTCCTCTCTCTCTCCTCTCCACTCTCTCTCTCTCTCTCTCTCTCTCCCTCTCTCTCTCCTCTCTCTCTCTCTCTCTTCTCTCGTCTCTCTCTCTCTCCTCCTCTCTCTACTCTCTCTCTCTCTCTCTCTTATTCTCTCTCTCTCTTCTACTCCTCTCTCTCCTCTCTCGCTCTCTCTCTCTCTCTCTCTCTCTCTCTCTCTCTCTCTCTCTCTCTCTCTCTCTCACCTCTCTCCTCTCGTCTCTCTCTCTCTCTCTCTCTCTCTTTTGCTTTTAGAAACCACTGCTGGACGCAGTGGTGTTTCTAAGCAATTTGGAGGGACCATGCAAGATTTATGCGACGTCATACTTATGACAGAAACGGTAAAATGACGGCCCTCCCAAGGGATCAAAATTTGAACTGTTCTTAAACTAAAGAACATACGTATTATATGTGTCTTAAATGTTCAATTGTAGTTATATAGAGGACAAGTATAATGTATTTATCCAGGGCGCACTAGCCTGGGATCCTTTTTAAAGCATATCTGGTGGGTGCCTCATGCAACTGCCTAGTCTGCCTAATGGCCAAAACGACCCTGACTGGACGCGTGTTGACCAGGTTGGCACGGTAACGCGTTGGCAGTGCCCGCAGACCGCGGCGGTCGCCTTCGTCGTCTCTCCCCCATTATCAGGCAGAACAAAGGGGGCAACACGCCCGCTGCAGTCATCAACAGCGACGGAGATCAGCTCCTCTCATTTGCGCCTTGGTGTCATTTATCAACAAGCAGGTCGGGAGAGGAAGTTATTCCGGCGATGTACAGTGTTAGATGGGGGGGGGGGGGG
>CM076983.1:10449237-10476824 GCA_039105355.1 Benthosema pterotum | reverse complement strand
GCTAGATCCGCCCCCCTGCATCCCTCTCACACAGCTGCGGGTCACTGTAAACAAGAATCTCAACACTGCGCGGCACGTTCCGTATCGGAACCGTGGCGAAGATGTCTCTGTGCCGCATCGGTCGTATAGTGGAATAGGGTGTGGGGGGAGAGCCATGCTTCTCGGGCGTCTGGTCTAATCTCTCAGCTTGCGGCGTGATGAATTGGAAGTGGTATTAGTGTGGAGGCGATATGCTGCCTACCTGCGGCGCGGCAGGGGGGGGAGCGTTTGTTGTTGTCATCGCTGGGGGAATTACGGGATACACGTCTTGTTGTGAAACACGGCACACCTCCGTATTGATTTGCTATAGCTCCCCGAGACGGGGATCGCCGGGCGCAATTAATGCAAATGCATGCAGGGCACACACACACACACACACACACACACACGGTTCGGCTCTCCCCCAGCCATATTATGTTCATCCCAATGTAGATATAATGCACATAAGCGCATGTGATTGCCTAGTAACAAGGGATTCTAGCAGTGTTGTTTGGTTTGAGAATATTTTGACTAGTCTTAGTCTTTTGAGTAACACACATTTAGTCTTTTAGTCCCATTTAGTCTTCTGAAATTCATTTTTTTAGCCTGCAATGATCTTAGTCTAGTCGACAAAATATCAACATTGATTTAGTCTTAGTCTCTCAGTCTTAGTCTTAGTAGTTTAGTCTTACATACACATGCATGTAGGTTTATATATGTTATACAGATTTATAGTTTTTTAGTATGAAAGATGTCTCCGTTTGTATTTCTTTGTATAAAATTACTGCATTAGTAAAATTCCCTTTCCTAAACGTATGCGTATGTCTTTTGAAATTATTTTTTGTTAGTCTAGTCTAAAACCTTAGTCGACTTAGTCTTTAGTCTTTAGTCTTAGTCTTAGTCGACAAAAACAACACTGGATTCTATTCCAAACAAACCCACTCTGGCCATCAAGCTCGGTCAGCAGATCGCACATTTGCAGTAATTTGGCAAAATCACGGCATTTTAGGACATTTTGACGCAATAACACAGATACTCTTGTCACTTGTTTTTTTATAACTCGCTTTAGTGAATGTACTGTAGCTATAAAGGAGCCCTATATTTTGGACCTGGAGACTCAAGATCAAAGCACGCCGCTACTCTCCCTATTCATACCACACACTTAGCTTTGTCTGTCATACGTTAAGTGTGATTGGACGATGGCAGTTTGGGCTGGGCCAGGGGTCGGCAACCCAAGATGTTGAAAGAGCCACTTTCGACCAAAAATTAAATTCAAAACCTGTCTGGAGCCGCAAAAATGTAAGTGCTTAAAGGTGAATTCCACCCATTTTATTTATTTTTTTCCTGAGAGTGTACAAATGTGAACCAAATGGACCCTGGCGGGTCCATTTGGTTCCATTTGTACACTCTCAGAAAAAAAGGTCCGAAAAGAAAAATCGTTAACATGGTGAAACACAACCTTTTTTCAGAATGAAAGAATAAAGGAGTTTTTCAGAACTCCATTTCTAGTCCACACAACATCTCTAAGGTATATTAATGACATAGTAAACTGAGTAAACCTTTGAAAGATTGAAAGCTCCACCTCTGATAACTGCTGGGCTTTTTTGGCATGGCCAACAAGTGCTACTTTAACTGGCAACTGTCAGAAAGTGCAACACGTTTTGGGTGCTGTCAGTGACTGAAATGTTTATATTATTTTGGTGCAGATCACCCCAGTGTGTGTATATAATGCTACAGCCACTGAGCTGTAGCATTATTACAACCTGCGGCTCAGGAGCCGCAGGTTGCTGACACCCTGGGCTGGGCCTTAACTGAAGGCTATTGTGCATTGAGAACAGTGTTGTATTTTTGATTTGCAGATGTCGTTCTTTGCTACAGGGGAATTGCGGTGCCATTCACCAAAGAGCTAACGGGATGCCTCAAATCTCTATTTCCCTGTGGATTTTATTTTTATGTGGCCGCGTTTACTTAACTCACAGATATAGCACACAAGAGATATTATATGCTGGAGACAAGAACTCATGACTGTGGCCACTGCCTGTTCATCCATTTGAGCATATCCTTTTGCTAGTTGTTGCTTTCTTTTGCTGCAGTGTATACTGCAGTCCCTGTTACCTCCAACCCCTCCACAGTTTGCCCCCCGGGGGAGGGTGTCGAGACAACCGCACGCCTGCTCCGATACACATGGACTCACCCACCGTTTTTCATCTGTCAGCGAAGAGGTTCACACTTCTATACTTTCAGTTACAAAAGCGGCAGAACAAGTCCACCCCTCAGAGGTTAGAGGTGACAGGTAGTGCACAAAGAAACAATCTCCCTCCCAGCTCCCCCCCCCCCCCCCCCCCCCCCCCCCCCATAGCTGTAAGCAACAACACCTGCCAATCGCCGTTCTGTTTCGGAGAGATGCCCTGCCAACCCGCCACAGGCGCGCGCTACATGGGAATCGAACGACGGGCTTCCTTCCGCGCTGCATGGTGGTGGGCGAGAGCTTCACCTCTGCTGCGGCAGGCAACCAGGAGATTCAGCAGAATCCCATTATCCTGCTTCCATCCGTCTTCTCCTCCAGCTACCCGTTGCCAAACGTTGCTGCTGGCTTTATTTATACACCGCCTTTCGAGTCCAACACTGATAAACACGTGATCTGTCCCTCCTTGGCACTGCTAGAAGACATACTGTAAAAGCAAACTAACTTGGAGTAGTGTACTGTCTAGATCGTTCACTACCATTTTAAAGGACCTCTTCTTTGCCACTTTTTCAAGTTATTTTCATATAAAAAAAGAAAAAAACTCCTGTGTATCACTCCTGTGATACACAACCAGGTAGACCAAAATATTTATCATGAACATGAATCAGGACGACTTATATTCGAAGCGGTGGTAAAGTGGTGTCCTTTAAGTACACAGAGAAGAATAACCTCAATTTAAGTTGTATTACTACAGACCTATCCTGAAAACTTTGCCACACCCTCCAAGTTTTGACTTAAGACTTAAGACCTGATATTTAAAAGGTAGGGTAAGTGATTTGAAATTCATGGTGTAGTACCAGCCTGGTGCACTAGGGCCCCCCAAGAGTAGCTACACTATGTGAACCTGCTGCTCGATCCTGATTGGAGGAGAATTCACCCTCCACCTGGGAAACTTTTATTAGCTCCTCTGCTAACGTGGGGAGGGAGAAACTCCATATATGATCTGCACACCTATAATAGAGGATTTTAACAGATTTTTTTGTTTGTTTGTGGTGATATGTGACAAAAGTGAAATCACTTCCCCTACCTTTAAGACACATAAAATAGGGCCCTGAGTGTTCATTTGTTTACTTTTTTCAATGTGTAGTTACACATTGAGTTGGTGAGTTGGGGCGAAATTGGTTGACAAGCGCCAGAAATAAAACCCTCATTTTTCATAATTTTTCCTCCCTATGCCAGTGGTCCTCAGGCTAAAGGATGAACAGTTGGCTAACCAGATGTAACTCCTTAAGAGCGTAAATGTTTTTTTTTTTTTTTTTTACACTCTCAAGAGTTAATATATTAACCATGTGAATTAGTCTAAGTCTACACAACTAGAGAATGTAGAATATTAATGGTCATTTTGATATGCATTTTGGATTTTAGCAGTTGGCAACACTGGATTTGACTGTGTACTTGTTTAGCCTCTGCTTGGCAAGAAAAAGAAAAGAAAAGAAAAAGAAAAGAAAAGAAAAGAAACGAAAAGAAAAGAAAAGAAAAGAAAAGAAAAGAAAAGAAAAGAGAAAGCCAGTGCCTGGACTGGTGCAGTAGGATAAGGAGAACAGTCAGGTTGCCTTCCAGCCTTGCTGTCTGTCAGGCCAATGACTGTCTGGGAGACACAGATGGGCTGAGTCTTCTGTCGAGTCCATGACAAAGCCTCGCATCTTTCAACCCAGAGGGGGGCCCTTTGCTGGGTTCAGACAGCTAGGGGAGCCAGGGCCGGATGAAACATTTTCCAATTAGGGGGGCAGGCGAAAACGCTAGTGGGGCGACTTCATCGCCTGTGGCGCTTTGTGCCACGGGCGATGAAGCCGCCCCCCTACCATTTTCTGTTACAGGACTTGTAAGTATAAGTATAAGCAAGTATAAGCATCAATAATGACATCAGTTGTTGTTGAAGTTGCAACAGACACGCAGCATGCATAAAGCTAAAGATCTGACTCAGAGTTTTCTGTTTTTAATGATGAAATGGTGTTAGTTTAGGTACAACAATTGTAGTTAGTAGTAGCAGTAGTAGTGTTTCAAAGCATGTAATTATAACCACTTTAATTTGAAATATATTTGAAATTTGGGTCGTTTGCGTTTTGGTGGGGCAGTCAGGGCATTTAGGGGGACATTGACCCTTCTCATGAATGGCCGTCAGTCGTTTGCTGTGGATTCAGACTTCATGATGGTATTTTTTTTTTTTTTTTACAGATAACTCCTGTGCATGAGGTGACCTTAAATGTGTTACTATAGGTGACTTTAGAGTGTACAGACAATGGGTGCAATTCTCAATCGCTGTGATGTAGCCAGCTATGGCTTAAGTCTTCTCATTGGCTGCATGGCAGCAAATCAGGTGTGGGTCCGTGCTCATTGGCTGCATGGCAGCAAATCAGGTCTGCGGCCTTGTGCTAGGCTGAAAGCCTATACCAGCAGGCCTGAGCCTGGGCCTACCAAATAATTATCCATAATAATTTAAAGCATTCATCAAAAGCTTCAACTCATGATGAACAAAGCACAGTACAGTAACAGGTGTCAGGTGATTTCTGAACCTTTTGAATTGCAGGTTTTAATTATTCTTGGTAATTATTTGGTAAGCCCAGGCCTAGGGCTGGTGGTATAGGCTTTCGGCCTACCACAAAGGCCCCAGACCTGATTTGCTGCCATGCAGCCAATGACAAGACTTAAGTCATAGCTGGCTACACCACAGCGATTGAGAATTGTACCCAATGTGTTTCTAAACAGATTTGAATCTCACTCCTCCTCCCATCCACTCTATTGGCTCGTTATGAAACTGCTGGAGACTGGTGCTGCGCCGTGACTGGCTAAAACGCCGTCTCACCCCCACAAACTGATGAAAAGGATGTGTTGACGACAACACAAGTTCTGCACCGTCAGACCGTCTGCAGGGCAAAGCATGAAAGTGTCTGTCTGCAGGGAAACAGCTGCAGCATCAAAGTAGAAGCGATGTCGGGAGCACTTCATTAAATCACACTTCAAAGTCGTATAAGTCATAGAGGAACTCCATTTATAGATTTTACGCGTTCGATTGATTTAGGCAGAACAGAACGCTAATGGAGGTTTTTAATCACTGGCAAATTGAAGCTCCAGCCGGGACTGCACCAGCCTCTAGCTGCCTTTATCTGACCCAGGGGCGGATCTAGGCATGGGCATGGGGGGGCAATGCCCCCCTAAATGCCCAGACTGCCCCACCAAACATGATGGCATGCAAAACAACCCAAGATATTTCAAATTAAAGTGCTCATATTTAAAATGATTTGAAACACTATTAGTGCTACTGCTACTACATCTACTAACTACAGCTGTGGCACCACTAAACCAACAGCATTTCATCACTGAAAACAGAAAACTCTCTGAGTCAGACCTTTAGCTTTATGCATGCTGCGTGTCTGTTGCAACTTCAACAACAACTGATGTTATTATTGATGCTTAATTGCCTGATAAAAGTCCTGTAACCGAAAATGGTATGGGGGCTCCTGCCCCCCTCAATTGGGAAATGTTACATGCGCCCCTGATCTGACCGAGGGAGGAGCGCCGCCGCGCTCTCGCTTTAATGTTCCCACAGAGCGACTTCAAACCGTCGCCGATAATAACCGCAAACACAGACATCAAAGACGGCTCGAGCCCCAGCCCCCCCCCCCTTTTTTTACACGTCTACATGCAAATAATGTCCCTCTTTTCCATGCCACACCTGGCATAGCATTGACGAGAATAGCTCGGAAGTCCCATAAGTCCAAACAAGCGCGTGGATATCCACACTGCGACGTGCTCGTGGTTATGCTGTGGGTGAGGGTTAGAGACATGGGTTAGTACAGGGGTCAGCAACCTGCGGCTCAGGAGCCGCATGCGGCTCTAGAACACAGCCCTAGTGGCTCCCTGGCTGTAGCATTATTACATACATACACTGGGTGATCCGCACCAAAATAATATAAACATTTCAGTCACCCAAAACGCGTTGCGCTGTCTGACAGTTGCCAGTTAAAGTAGCACTTGGCCATGTCAAAAAAGCCCAGCAGTTATCAGAGGTGGAGCTTTCAATCTGAACCACCCATTTTCAAAGGTTTACTCAGTTTACTATGTCTTTAATATATACCTTAGAGATGTTGTGTGGACTAGAAACGGAGTTCTGTAAAACTCCTTTATTTTTATTTATTTTTAGAATCTCCATTTCTGAACAAAGGTTGTGTTTCACCATGTTAATGATTTTTCTTTGAGGACCTTTTTTCTGAGAGTGTGCAAATGGAACCAAATGGACCCGCCAGGGTCCATTTGGTTCACATTTGCACACTCTCAGGAAAAAAAATAATAAAATGCGGCTCCAGACAGATTTTGAATTTAATTTTAGGTCGAAAATGGCTCTTTCAACATCTTGGGTTGCCGACCCCTGGGTTAGTAAGTCCAGAACAATGCGGGAGGTCACAGCAATGGGAGGTCGGAATAACGACATGATGGCACCGAAAGAATTGCCCTCTTTGTGTAGAAGTCCATGCCGTAAGGCACGTCTCCACTATTCCCTATTGTTTGAGGTTGGTACCACACTAGGCGATTTTTCTCTAATTTCACCAAAAGTGCTCTTTTTTCCCCTAAATCTCAGCCCTCCCAGTCCCGCTAACATTCCCCATGTGCAGGGGTGGATGTAACATGTCCCAATTGGGGGGGGGGCAGGAGAAAATGGTAGGGGGTGCGGCGGTATGGGTGCGACTTCATCGCACCCATACCATTTTCAGTTACAGGAATTTTTAGTCAAGTAAAGCATCAATAATAACATCAGTTGTTGTTGAAGTTGCAACAGACACGCAGCATGCATAAAGTTAAAGGTCTGACTCATAGTTTTCTGTTTTCAATGATGAAATGCTGTTGGTGACACAACTGTAGCAGTAGAGTGTTTCAAATCATTTTAAATTCCAGCAGTTTAATTTGAAATATCTTGGTTGTTTTTCATGCCATTGTGTTTGGTGTAGCTGTCTGGGCATTTAGGGGGGCATTGCCCCCCCCCCCCCATGCCCATGCCTAGATCCGCCCCTGCCCACACGTCGTCCCTGATAACACTAACGCTGCATGTATTTTAGGGGATAATGATGTCTGGCTGCTCCGGAATGCCGTCGTCATCATCATTATCTTTTAGCTAAACGGCTCAGAGAAGTCTTCATTAGCAGCGCTCCATGTCCCCTCCTCACGGCGGAGTCACAGGAGGGGGGCATCCCTTCAGGAGGGGGGGCATCCCCTCCGGTGACAACATGCGTCGCATGCGGCCCGGGGCCCCGCCGCTCGCAGTATTATCGGTCCCCCTAACCCATTGTGTCCTCATCAGATTCTAGTTTCTGACGTAGATTGTAGTTCACAGCGCTAGATTCTAGTTTCCGAAGCTAGATTATAGTTCCTCATCTTATTTGTAGTCCCCCACACGTGGATTCTAGTTCCTTTCAGTAGATTGTATTTTCTGAAGTTAGATTCCAGTCCTGACACTAGATTCTAGTTCCCGATACTAGATTCTAGTACACTAAATTCTAGTTTGTGACGCTAAATGGTAGTCGAGTGAGGTTCTAGTTTTTCTGGAAAAATCTCTTTCGTGTCAGTGATGATTAACAAAATTATCATATGAATCCCCCAAAATATCTATTATTTAGCTGGAGAACCTCATCTCAAAACATTTGTTCTAGGGATCCCCCAGATTTGAGTTAAAAATGTTTGTTCCGAAATAATGTATTCAAAGATTTGCACCACATTTTCACAATTTTTCAAAAAATAGCAGAATTACAAGCTCATATCGCGCCACTCGGTGGCGCGATATGAGCTTGTAGATCTGCTATTTTTCAACAGCTAAAACACCAAAACGGGTTCAATACAGAAAGTGCTAATAGGCATGTGATTTATAGCGGTAGTGGTCCCCAATCTATTTCAGTTCGGCAATCATGACCCAGGCCGTATAATTACAGGACTGTGTAATACGGTGATGGATGGGTGCTTGTCCATCGTGGATCAGAACGGAGTGTTGCTGAGTCAGCCATTCCGTCCGTCCCCCCCCCCCCCCCCCCCCCAACTGTACTTACTGCACAGCTTTCACCGATTTGAAACAAGGCTAATAGTGTTTACAGTGAGTTTCACTGTGCTTGCCGGGGAAGGGAAGGGGAGGGGAGTGAGGACAGTGGTTTTCTATCTACTTGCACGTTTGCTTAACAGTGTTGCCAACTGCCAAAATCCAAAAAAAAAAAACTAGTGGAACTTCCAAAATGCACTAGAATGTGCTAGAGCAGTGTTTTTTTCCATTTTCATACCAGTGCAGGCCACTATTTCTTCTGCATTTTAGCCACGGAGGTCCACCATTTGATGTTGAGTTTAGTCTCGCGGACTAATGTAGGAGAGATACCTGTCAAAATGTTGGTCAAAATAGCGATTCTTCTACATTTTCTAAATGTGTAGATTCTTGAAAATTAGGTAATTTAGATGTTTAAATATAATTTAACTATTGAGAGCATCTAGGAAGAATGGTAAAAATGGTGAAAAACGAGGGTTTTATCTCTGGCCCCTGTCAACCAAATTCGCCCCAAATCACCAGCAATTTTAGTGCTGGGGGGCTATAGCGTAAATATAGCGACAAATGTGCCAAGTTGGCAACACTGTACACAAACACACAGACCGTTGACAACGCTCACAACTACTAGTACACAGTGGCTTTGTGGGCAGTGTTAACGTCATTTTATTTTCCCCCAATGCAATGCGATTTCTGATCATGGTCATGTCACCTCATCGGTGCTAGGTTGGAGGGTGTATTGTAGACGAGGCTGGGTGTGTGTTGTCTCTCATTTAAGAGCCATATTTGGATGGTCTTTTGACTTGAATGGCATCCTTTGAGAGTGTAGGCCAGTCATAGGCTTCGCAGGCAACTTTACGCTCACAATGACCATCAAGACTGGTGAGGATCATAGAACAGGAATCTGAGCTTTAATACTGCGATGTTTTAGTTTTTAATGCATGCACTGCATTCATCTTGCTATTGGGGGACATTAATTTTTTTAAGCAAATGAAATGGGCTACCCATTTCATTATGCTTTCACTGTTTAAGGTGTCTTTTAAAAAGGGGACAGGGGGACTAACGTTATCATTAAGGAGATTTTGCAGCAAAAATCCTTCTGTCCCGTCCAGACTTAAGTGACCGAAACATTGGATGAAGAACACGTTTTTTGTGTGTGTGTGTGTGTGTGTGTGTGTGTGTGTGTGTGTGTGTGTGTGTGTGTGTGTGTGTGTGTGTGTGTGTGTGTGTGTGTGTGTGTGTGTGTGTGTGTGTGTGTGTGTGTGTGGTGTGTGTGTGTGTGTGTGTGTGTGTGTGTGTGTGTGTGTGTGTGTGTGTGTGTGTGTGTGTGTGTGACATTTCAGACACACATTTTGAAATATCTGTGTGGACCTTTCTTCGTTTTTCAAGGATGCCCTTTTATTAACTTGTGAGGAAGGGAAGAATAAGGCTCCTCAAGAAAAGAAAAAGAAAGGAAAACCTCGCCTACTAGCGGGGCAGTATGAGTCACCAGATGAAAAATAAAAGAACGCATTAGATTTTTGATGAATCTAATGCGGTTGAAATGGAGTTGACTGACACTAGCCTGACATTATTGCAGTGCGTTGTCGTTGCCATCGCAGTGCAGAAGCAGCTTGGACGTCATCTGCCCCGGATAATTACCTTGTGTGTCCATGCACTTCTTCTGTTCATTAGCAGCCAGCAGGGCCGGATTTAGTCAGCCCTATTAGGGTGGGCAGAAAGAATGGCAGGGTGGGCAACTCCAAAGCAGTGGTTTCCAACCTTTTTTTCATACCAGGGCCCGCTATTTATTATGCATTAGAGCCACGGACCACCATTTGATGACATTTTAGCCCCAAAACTAAAGATTTCTTTTGGGTTTTGAGCCACAATTCCAGGCTGGATTTGGGAAACAAAACAGTCAAACATACAGATCAAAATGACCATTAATATTCTACATTCTCTAGTTGTGTAGACTTGGGCTAATTAACATGATGAATATTTTAACTCTTGAGAGTGTAATTTTTACGCTCTCAATGAGTTACATCTGGTTAACCAACTTTCCATCATTTAGCCTGGGGAGCACCTGGAACTCTGATGAAAACCACTGATATTACCTTTCATTGGGTGGGCAGGATGCACATTTGGGTGGGCACTGCCCAACCCTGCCCCCCTCTAGATCTAGATCCGGCCCTGGCAGCCAGATATTGCTGTAGCTGCTGCGTGAGGTTTGGCTGCTGCTATCGCGCATGTGGATTATCCTCGGCACCGTAGACTCGCTGGAGTCTACTCCGCTTCTCCCAAAACAACAGCATATGGCACTGTTTGTTCTGGTCCAGCGTGGCGTCATCACAACACATAAAGTAGGGGGGGGGGTGTATCAACACGCCAAAAGGGCAGTCTGGGAGAGGGACCACCTATGAACGATTTAACACACTCCCAAGGCCTGCAAGCAACGATCGTCTGGCAAATTTAAAGAGGGGGTGCCGTGATTTTTGTATTTTCTCTAATTTTGTACATGTTTAAGAGGTGACAGTATGTAAATAGACCCCTTGGTGTGTTTTTTATGTTCAATGATGTCTTCCCTTTGTATTTAGGGTTTCTTCCTGGGGGCTGAACCTTTCCAGTCAAACGTGCCAATGAAAAAAACTTCAATATAGTGACATCACGTGTTCAGCCCCTCACCTAACTCCTCCCCCTTTATCATTCAACTAAAGCTGTGGGTGTGGCTTCAGTTCAGGTGGATCTCCACCCATCACCACCCACCAGGCAAACCAGGCATACTTAATGAACTGGTAGGGTGGAATCATAAAAATGACAGTTTAACAAACACTGTACACTTTTTTTTGGAAAAAAATCTTACTTTTCATATAATATTAATACCTGATTATCGTGTTTTAGGGTAGAAAAAAGTCATGGCACTCCATCTTTAACACACAGCGCCAAATTCCTCACGGACACAGAGCGTAGGCAAAAGGTTGTCGTCGCTGCGGTGGCGTGGCAAAACACCATTCCATAGCCAATGATTGTGTATTGATCAGCATTAATCAGCTCAAGGGCAGACTGATGGAGGTTGTTGTTGGCCTGCCGTGGCCCTGAGTAGCTCTGTGTGAGACCCATAACTCTTCAAAGATAAAACCCATAGGGAACACACTGCGGCGTTAATCCCCTGTCTGCTGTAATGGATGTGTTTTTAGAGTGAGCCCCTGCTGATTAAAGCAAAACGGAGAGTCTATGCAGGCCTACAGGGCCAATGTGATTTTAGACTGTGGCCTCCTGGTGGCGCTATAGGTCAAGGTGAACACGGTTCCATTCTTTCTTATGCCTTTGATGGCAAATGGATGATTAGAGGCTATTTTTCCCACCTGTTGGTGGCGCTACAACAGGCCACTGTGTAAAGGGTGTGGTTCGCCTAGCAGGAAAGTGTGTGTGACGGCCACATCAAGATGGGCAACAGTCGAGTGAAGTAGCCGATAGCTAGCTGCTACGGTGGAGGCAGTGATCCAGTCCGTGTCTCGACTGTTTGCTTCAGGGATTAGCATGGCAAACGGTGGAGTCTCCGGGGCAACAGAGGTGGTGGTTGCTGTTCCAGTGTCAGGGTTATTAAGACAGATAGCATGGACACAGTGCAGTCCTCAGGGTTATAGTCTTTGTGAAGCGAGCAGAGAGCCACGGCTGTCCGTCTCATTCTGGACAGCGTGGTCATTAAAGAAACTGGCAGTGGCAAGACGGTGCAGAGCAGGCCTGGTGGTGTTATGCCGTTGCCAGACCAGTTGGCCAGGGTTAAGCGCCCCAGTGATTGTTTGCTCTCACCCAAACCTGGCTGACTGGCAAGGAGCGTTTAATAGGGTAGTTGTGGTAAATATGGTGTAATTAAATGCTGAGAATTTCAAGATGTATAACAATGAAGGCTGTCACGAGGGGGGAAAAGTCATCGTCCCTCAATGCTTTAGGCGCAATGAAGTCAGACCCTCCTGGAGTGTGAGTGTGCGTGTGAGTGTGTGTGAGTGTGTGTGTGTGTGTGTGTGTGTGTGTGTGTGTGTGTGTGTGTGTGTGTGTGTGTGTGTGTGTGTGTGTGTGTGTGTGTGTGTGTGTGTGTGTGTGTGTGTGTGTGTGTGTGTGTGTGTGTGTGTGTGTGTGTGTGTTTGCTGTGCACTCGTCAGGGCTTTCACTACTAGTGAATTTTACGAGTTGACCAACTAGTTGTTTGACCTACCTATTATGTAATAAAGAGAGTTCTCTAGATCAGTTGGTAACCAAATGGACCCTTTCAGATTTGTAACTCTCTGAATGAAAATATAAATTAATAATAAGCAAACAAAAATCCATCCGCCACTCTAGGGCTCGCATTCTTGCGCAGCGGCTGCTTTAGGTTTCCATGACAACGGGATACAAAAACAACAATCACACGCGGCCGAGAACGTTGTGTCCAACAGCACTTCAAACCCACATCCATTTTAGCTGCACGCTACAATTAAAACGTTATTCACCGAAAAGCTGTGTCTATTCCCTATCGTTAAACAACCATAAATCCACCAGGGTTGAACACAGTAGCACAAGTCTAGTCTACACTTATTGTCCGATGGCCCCTGGCTTGTTTATCGCAAGACTTGTTTTGGTTAGTGTTATAACTTATAAGATATAAATGCATCAAGTTGAAAGGTTGCAAATTTGACCAGTGTCTTGTGACTAATCCCTGCCAGGGAAAAGGAATGTTGATGTTGAATGGAGGCTAGAATAGCCATTAGCAGGTAGCTGTTAGGTAGGTAATAGCTACAGTATGTGTCATTCAAAACCCAGAGAGTGTTTGCGAAAAGTCCAATTCATGCCTACCTGTTTGCTCCTAGAGCAGTGGTTTTCAACCTTTTTGATTCCAGGGCCCACTATTTATTCAGCATTTGAGCCACGGACCACAATTTGATGACTTTTTAGCCCCACAGACTAGGCGGCGTGTCTCCTGCTCCGCGTCATCAGTGCTCCTTGGACTCCTCATGCATTGAAGGAAGCATGAGGCCAGTCCACTGCCTCCCCAGGCTGGTGGAGGGTGTGTAGAGCCCCAGGATCACGTTAGGAATTGGCACTGGGTGAAAAATGGATTACAAAATTGTGAGGATAAAAATTTAGAGGAGAGTAAGTCATTTGTATGCTAATGTTTGATCGAGAGACAGAGAAAACAAGCACACACTAATCTGTTAGTAGCATTCTGTGGGCAGATATAATCCCACCTTGCCTGTCATAAATCCTGTGTGCTGCTAGGCTAGTCTGGAATCCAGAATGCCTGTCTTTTTTTGTGTACATCTTTGTCTGTATTCCACGCAGTAGCACTAGGCAGCCAATGTAAATCATTTCTCTTTCTCGCTGTATGTCCAGGGGTGGATGTAACATTTCCCAATTTGGGGGGGGCAGGAGAAATTGGGTGCGGCTTCATCGCCCATGTCGCTTCGCGCCACAGGGATAAAGCCGCACCCATACCATTTTCGGTTACAGGACTTTTTTATTAGGCAAGTAAAGCATCAATAATAACATCAGTTGTTGTTGAAGTTGCAACAGACACGCAGCATACATAAAGCTAAAGGTCTGACTCAGAGAGTTCTCTGTTTTCAATGATGAAATGCTGTTTTAGTGGTGACAGCACTGTAGTTAGTCAGTAGCAGTAGTAGTGTTTCAAATCATTTTAAATACAAGCACTTTAATTTGAAATATCTTGGCTTGTTTTGCATGCCATCATGTTTGGTGGGGCAGACTGGGCATTTAGGAAGGCATTGCCCCCCCATGCCCATGCCTAGATCCGCTCCTGTGCATGTCCCTATGGTTTGTGTGTCCCATCTCTTAATTGTGGTGCGGCGATAACGCAGCGGAAAGTGTGAGTAATGGGCCGGGTGACGGCGAGAGCGAGAGTGTGCACAGCTGCTGTCACTTTCTGTGCTGCCGGACTCGTAATTAGCGCGGCGGAGTGTCTCTGTTGTTGACGGGTCACGTCACCGTGTGCTGTTTAGTGCACTTAAGCGCAGCATGGCAGCGCCAACTCGTTTGGACCTGCTGGGCAATTAGGCCGGACACTCATCATAACCCCCCCACGTGCGCACGTCGCAATTACGCCATAAACATTCCAGTCCACATATACATTAGCATTATAGATGATTGTCATATCATGCCGCATCTTCCGTGGCCTACCTCCTGAGTTTTGAGGTCTGAGTTTTATGTTTTCAATGATGAAATTCTGTTGGTTTAGTGGTGGCAGTAGCAGTAGTAGTTTCAAATAATTTTAAATATCTTTACACTTTAAAGGTAGGGTAAGTGATTTGAAATTCATGGTGTAGTACCAGCCTGGTGCACGAGGGGCCCCCAACAGTAGCTACACTATGTGAACCTGCTGCTCAATCCTGATTGGAGGAGAATTCAGCCTCCACCTGGGGAACTTTTATTAGCTCCTCTGCTAACGTGGGGGAGGGGGAAACTCCATATATGGTTTCCACACCTTATAATAGAGCATTTTAACATAAAAAAATATTTTTTTGGGTGATATCTGACAAAAGTGAAATCACTTCCCCTACCTTTAATTTGAAATATCTTGGGTTGTTTTGCATGGCATCGTATTTGGGGGGGCAGACTGGGTATTTAGGAGGGCATTGCCCCCCCCTCCCCCATGCCCATCCCTAGATCCGCCCCTGCCTCCTCCTGTGTTCGTGAGACGTGCGTCCGTGCCTGGATGTCCGTTTTGACGTTAATGCCGCGAGGCAGCGCTGCCTGACGTGTACCGCCAGCCTCTATGGGTCTACCCCAGGGAGCTTAGCGTCGTCGTAAAACCATAAAACCCCCGCGACGAGGTGAAGCTCGGTAAAGTCAGGGAAATGATTTACAGCAGGGGTTTTTAACCTTTTTGATGCCAGGGACCACCATTTATTCAGAATTTGAGCCACGGACCACCACTTGAGGACATTTTAGCCCCACAGACCCCAAAACTAAAGATTTCTTTTGCTTTTGTCCATCTTCTAGTTGTATAGACTTGGGCTAATTCAGATGATGAATATTTTAACTCTTGAGAGTGTAAAAATGAAACCAAATGGACCCGCAAGGGTCCATTTGGTTTCATTTTTACGTTCTCAAGAGTTACATCTGGTTAAACAACTTAGCTGGGGACCACCTGGAACCCTCTCAGGGACCACTGGTGGTCCCCGGACCACCTGTTTAAAACCCATGATTTACTGCCCCGGCAACCTCCTCGATCTGCCCTCCTGCCACCTCCTGACTGTTCTTATACAAAGAAGGTCATTGTGGTGTATTATTATTATTATTATATTCCAGGGATATAAACTCACAGCGCCTTTTTTCTCGCGCTACTATACAGCGCATATGAAGAGGAATTTAAAGGGATATTCCACTTTCCAAAAAACCTTTGGTAATTTTATGGTCTACTCAGTCCCCTGTGAACACCCCAGACAGTTTATAAGTTACTCCATTCAGTATTTAGATATCTGAAGTTCATTTTAGCCTCCTTCCAATACAAACCATGATCAGTCACCCAAAAAAAGAGCGCTTCAACAATCCAGTGGCTCACTGGGAGGTGTAGTTATCTCAGTAAGAGAGCAACTTTTTTTCATACAGTAAATCACTTGGACGCTACAACATCTGTCAGGTATTGGACTTATTGTTTTTTTTTTTTTAATCTGTGACGTTTTTCATAACGATTTATTAGCCGTACTTTAGATTTAGCAAAATATGTTCAACAGTAAAAAAATATATATATATATATATATATATTAAGGCTGTTGAAAATAGTTAATTAATGGGATTAAATTAATTTTGTTGATTAATCTGATTAAAAAAATTAACTCAATTAACTCATGTGCACACTGACTCAACCCACTGAGCATTTTCTCATTGAAAAAAATGGGTAGAGCATGGTTTTACGGAGACATATAGCTGTGTGTTTCCCTGTAACCAGAGCGATAGAGTATAGCTGGAGGATCTACAAGCATTGAGGGCTTGTAGATCACCTATTTTGATAAATATTTCAAAGATAAATAGTTATTTTTTTCACAGATTCTGTTTCTTTTTTAAATGTTGAAATCCTGTACAGGAAAACAGGCACATTTTGGACATAGTTCGAATGGTGATTAATCATGCTGTATTAATCAAGCTGTGATTAATTTGATTAAAAATTTTAATCATTCAACAGCCCTAGACTATATACATATGGGTTTTCCGCCAATTGTATGACAGTCTTCATGTTTTCTTCCCCTATGAAGCTGTGGGTTCAGTTAGAGGTTCTAAATCCTTTCATCTGTCAGTCAGGCTGTCATTATTTTATCCCTGTCTTCCTGGGTAGTAATTGCTTGCCAGTATCTCTGTTAGCTTCCACCGCGGGGGAGAGATTGTTCACCCTGGCAGATTATGTTGGCTACATTCTTAATGGGTGGCATTCGGCAACAGGAATGATCCCAGGGAAACGTTTTGAGGATTTTATCAGACATTCGGGATAATTATTTCTAAATCAATATTATGTCAACCCTCCCTCTCTCCCGTACCGCCGGAGTGTCGACTACCGGCGGCATCCCGGTGATTTTAAACGGATAGACATCTCGGTGGAACCATAAAAGCTGGCTCTTGTGCCAGGGGCGGATGTACTTTTCCCATTTGGTGGGGGCAGAAGAAAATGGTATGGGTGCGGCTTGAATGGATGAAGTCGCACCCATACCGCAGTCCAAGCTGAAGTCACAACCATACCATTTTCGGTCACAGGAATTATATTTGGCAAGTAAAGCATCAATAATAACATCAATTGTTGTTGAAGTTGCAACAGACACGTAGCATGCATAAAGCTATTTCAATGATGAAATGCTGTTGGTTTATAGTGGTGACACAGCTGTAGTTATTTAGTAGCAGTAGTAGTGTTTCAAATACTTTTAAATATAAGCACTTTAATTTGAAATATATTTGTAATTTGGGTCGTTTTGCACTTAATCATGTTTGGTGGGCCAGTCTTGGCATTTAGGGGGGCATTGCCCCCCCATGCCCATGCCTAGATCCGTCCCTGTCTTGTGCCACTCCTATGATCGGCTTCCATGAGGATACATTTCATAATGACGGCCACTACTCTATAACACTTGCGTGCGGACCACTTCCGATCATGTTTTGCTGTACATACTGTATATGTGGCACTGAGGCAGAATGGTAGTAGTGCAGGCCCTGCCTTCTGTGTGTGTGTGTGTGTGTGTGCGAGCGTGTGTGTGGCTGCTCGTTCCCAAGTACCAGTAGTGCTCGAGTGAGAGCGTGGAAAGCTGTAATGTTACCCGCTTTTGATTTTCGGGCCAGGAATCCATTGAGCTAAACTGCTGTTTATGTTAAAATAATGGCGATGATGTCGATGTAATTGGTAAAGTGAGGCTACTAAGCTTAGCTGGAATATGGGCACGTAGTGCCAGACAAATGAACGAGCGCTGCATGTGCATGCGTGTGTAGTTGCTCGCGTGCCCACAGTCGTTTTGCGCGCACACACACACACACACACACACACGCACACCCCAACCACTCTCCAAGGCAAAGACTGGGTTTGACAGATGAGGCCACATATATTCATTAATGAGCCACTTAACTACTGCCTTTGAACACGCCTGCGTTGACTGCACACGCGCGCACACACACACACGCACGCACGCACGCACACGCACACACACACACACACACACACACACACACACACACACACACACACAGACGCACACACACACGCGTCATGGCAGTCAATTAGTTATCCACTCATTTGTTTCTGTCTCGTTTAGTAGACATTTCCTCCGCTCAGGGGACATATGGCTGCGTGTGGCTCAGAGACCCCTCCCCGAAGGATCCAGGCCCAGCCTGACGTCAATTCTTATACAGCTTGTTAACAGACAGAGCCACTGGCTTTGTGGCAGATAGAAAAGATGGAGTAATGTTTAGCCCTCGTCGTGAATAAATATCACATCTCTATTCAATTGCCAATGAGTCAGGGGCAGATGTAACATTTCCCAATTGGGGGGGGCAGGAGAAAATTGTATGGCGGCGGCTTCATAGCCGCACCCATACCATTTTTGGTTACAGTACTTTTATTAGGCAAGCAAAGCATCAACAACAATATCAGTTGTTGTTGAAGTTGCAACAGACATGCATCAAGCTAAAGGTCTGATTCAGATCTTTCTGTTTTCAATGATGAAATGCTGTTGGTTTAGTGGTGTGACACAGCTGTAGTTAGTTAGTAGCAGTAGTAGTGTTTCAAATAATTTTAAATATAGGCACTTTGATTTGAAATATCTTGGGTTGTTTTGCATGCCATCACATTTGGTGGGGCAGTCAGGGCATTTAGGGGGGCATAAATCCTCTGGAATCCCCCTGGTCCCTGGAATCCTCTCAGGGTCCACTGGTGGTCCCCGGACCACCTGCTGAAAACCACTGATTTAGAGCAAATGCAATATGCTATGCCGCTGAGCGTGTGTTATAAAGTTAGCTCTGTACATCACAGTAACTCACAAATTACAATTGCCTTATGGGTTATCATACGATAGCTGTACTAACTAGATTATTTGTCGTCTGTTTGGGCTAAAAAAAAAAGTGTTTATTGTCTTGCTTTCTTGACACAGTCTGGCGTCTTGGGTCTTAAATGGACATAAATCGTGCTGCAATATGTTTTCTCAAACATGCGCCAGCTCCAATGCAGCCCTTATTACAGGAGTGATTTAAAGGAGGCATGGTCACGCATCGTTATTCTCCTTCTGCTGATCCCGTTTAATTTGCGGAACGGAAGGCATGCCGCTCAGATCCTGACACGCATATGCATGCTGTTTAGATATAAAATAAAATGAAAAAAAAAAAAACCCAAGGCTCAATTTGTTTTTTTACGGTTGGCTTGGTGGCAGCTGTTCTCAGACGAGGCCCCGCACTGCCTGCCGCAATCAAAATCTGCCTCAAGAGAGAGAGAGGGAGAGATGTAAATTCTGCCTGTAATATATCGCTGTCCTTTGCTGGAATGTTGGTCCCACGCGACCCGGCACTGACAGCGTCCCCAGTGTCAGAGGGAATACAGCAGGGCTGTCGTAATGTAATGGCACGAATTGGTTCCTCCATTCAGCCCATTAACATTTGCATACAGTTGGGAACGGCAAACCAGGCTTAGCGGTGCGATTTTGACGACACATTCTGGGGTCGTGAACATTATTCCTCCGAATCGGCTCATGCTGTCATGAAGTCTGTTACGTGGGGGGGAGGCTATGAAAGGGCAAATGTAACCTGTTCCAGGCTGAATAACATCTTCATGCTCACAGTGGGGGACTCCTGCTGTTGTCAGCATTTGTCAGCGAGCAAGAGACAGTATATTTACTCTCGCGCACGCGCGCGTGCGTGTCTACACTAGACAGCAGCGCCGAGATAATGTTGTTTGTCAGGGGGGGGGGGGGGTGTAAGGTTGTGGAGAATTTTATGCTACATCTAAAGAAAGAGCAACAGAATGACACGAGAGATAGTTGGCGTTTCACAGGCGGGCTGTGAAATTACCCGCCTGGGCACGAGGGGGGAAAAAAAAAACATAAAATCCCTCGTTCACCCCAGACTTAAATCCTCCTTCCTAGTAGTAGTAAAACCTTTCTTGTAGGGGATTTAAACGAAATATTTTAACTATGACACTATAATTTAGCAGTAGACGAAGAATCGTGTTATAACTGTCCTGTAATACCCTTTCTGCATGAACACGGCATGTCACAAAATGACGGTTTAGCTCTGTGTGGAACAGAAAGCAAAGGAATTCTGGAGAATAAGCCCAGACGATACTTTGACTAGAAAAAGTGCCCTTCTGGGCACAGGTTTCCACTGGGTTTTCTAGTGGTGCTATTATGAGCCGCACCGTTACCATTTTCAGTTACAGGAATTACATTAGTCAAGTAAAGCATCAATAATTACATCAGTTGTTGTTGAAGTTGCAACAGACACGCAGCATGCATAAAGCTAAAGGTCTGACTCAGAGAGTTTTCTGTTTTCAATGATGACATTCTGTTGGTTTAGTGGTGACACAGCTGTAGTTAGTTAGTAGCAGTACTAGTGTTTCAAATCATTTTAAATATAAGCACTTTAATTTGAAATATCTTGGGTTGTTTTGCATGCCATCATGTTTGGTGGGGCAGTCAGGGCATTTAGGGCATTTGCCCATGCCTAGATCCACCCCTGGTTGTCGTGGCGATATAGAGATGATCGAGGTTGATCCATTACAGCTAAGTGGAGGGGTCAGAGGTCAGAGCTAAGACTAATCTGATTGGCCGTAATCTGATTGACCGTGTATCAGACGACACTAATCCACAAAGGAAGGTTTGTCACCAGATTTATCAGAACAGATGGATGAAGTGGTAACAAACTAATAGACGAATGACAAAACACAACACATATAGTGCTCAAGTGGCAAAAGCTATTTAAAATGCTGCACACTTTCAATATGGCATCCCTAATTTGGGCATGTCATTAGAGACTAAAAATGTAATTAATTAAGGAATATTTACAATTGTATGTGTCGGTTTGTGATGCGTCATTAGCTTGTAGAGCTGACATTTCTGCTATTCACCTCATAAGACAAAACATAAGACTTAAATAGTTACCTGTGAGCTAGGGCAGTACAAGCAATGTTGGGCAATGTTACTTATATTACTTATTACTTGAATCAAAGAGTAATAATATGTTACATAATACTTACCAAAGTTCCCCGCTCCCACCCGCAAAATAATAGAGATGTTTGACTTGTAGTGGACGTCATGTATGCAGAATGCTGTGCTGGACTAGGATCTACAAAGTACTCCATATCTCTTTTATCTGTTGATCGTTTTGTAAATCTGTTGTATTTACGCATGCAACAACAACACTCAATTGTATCAAGTAATGAGGTGTGTTTTGGCAGAGGAGGGGGCTGATATTTCAAGTACAGTACAGTAATATGTATTTTGTTACTGACCAACACTTAGTACAAGTACTCAAGTGGACCCTTGCAGGTCCGAGAAGTAGGCTTGTACAGATGAATCGCATGGAATCGATTCAACTGGTGACAATTTACATCATGATTAAATTGCAATCTGAATCGTGATGCAAACAATTGAAGGGGGGGGTAGGAGAAAATAGTAAGTCGCACCCATATCACTTTCGGTTAAGCATCAAGTGGAGTAAGCATCAATAATAACATCAGTTAGAAGTTGCAACAGACACGCAGCTTGCATAAAGCTAAAGGTCTGACTCAGAGAGTTTTCTGTTTTCAATGATGAAATGCTGTTGGTTTGGTGGGTCGTTTTGCATGCCATCATGTTTGGTGGGGCAGTCAGGGCATTTAGTGGGGGGACGCTGGGACACCCCTGGGAGGAATAATACCCCTCTCTTCCCTCCCATGTCAAGGTCCTCCTTATATACCAGGGGTCGGCAACCCAAGATGTTGAAAGAGCCATTTTCAACCCAAAATTAAAATCAAAATCTGTCTGGAGCTGCATTTTATTTTTTATTTTTTTCCTGAGAGTGTGCAAATGTGAACCAAATGGACCCTGGCGGGTCCATTTGGTTCCATTTACACATTCTCAGAAAAAAAAGTCCTCAAAGAAGAAAAATCATTAACATGGTGAAACACAATCTTTCTTCAGAAATGGAGTTTCTAAAAAAAATGAAGGAGTTTTACAGAACTCCATTTCTAGTCCACACAACATCTCTAAGGTATATTAATGACATAGTAATCTGAGTAAACCTTTGAAAATGGGTGGTTCAGATTGAAAGCTCCACCTCTGATAACTGCTGGGCTTTTTTGACATGGCCAACAAGTGCTACTTTAACTGGCAACTGTCAGACAGTGCAACACGTTTTGGGTGACTGAAATGTTTATATTATTTTGGTGTGTGTATGTAATAATGCTACAGCCACTGAGCCACTAGGGCTGTGTTCTAGAGCCGCATGCGGCTCCTGAGCCGCAGGTTGCTGACCCCTGTTATATACCCATCTGTATAGCGCTGTGTATTGTGGCTGTGGCGTGTCTGGCCTGGTTAGCATGCAGTGCGCGTGGAGCCAGGTGTTGTTGTGGAGCTCAGAGCTGTAATTCCTCCAGCAGGGAGGAGTCAGTCAAGGTTTTAGAGAAGATATAAAGCTGCAAAAACCAGCAGCAAGCCTTTGTACTGTCAGGAAGACGGACAGAGAAGTCAGCCGGTTCATCGTCACGTCATGGACTTTATTTTATTTTTTTTGCTCCAAAGGGTTTTGCTCGAACTTTGTTTCAATTTCACTCCACACTTGACAGTAAACTGTAATATCAGCCATAGGCGATTTTAGGCTCTCCCAGCAGGGGGTGGGCGGGGCATAGATCCGTAACTCTTGAGAGTGTTAAAATGAAACCAAATGGACTCGTATTTGGACCTTTACCAAATGGAACGGTTTCATTTTACCGCTCTCAAGAGATAAATTATGTCTAAACATCTGAATTATTTCATTTTCAAGAATCTATACAATTAGAAAATGTAGAACAATTGTTTTGCCAGTTTATCTCTCCTAATTTGTGGACAAAAACTAGAAAATCCTTAGTTTTTGGGGTCCGAGAGACTAAACTCAAGCATCAATTGGTGGTCCTCCTCCGTGACTAAAATGCAGAATTAATAGTGGGCACCTGGTATGGTATGGTTTAAAATCACTGCTATAGAATATAAGCTAAAACTAAATATGCTAAATAAGTACTTGATTTATTTACATGCTTTGGAACATACTGTAGACAATCAGTAGATCTGTGTGTTTCATGTCAATGTCAGTCAGGTTAATGAAGTACTCATTACCAAAGCATGAATGGAAT
This sequence comes from Benthosema pterotum, assembly GCA_039105355.1. Taxonomy (NCBI): domain Eukaryota; kingdom Metazoa; phylum Chordata; class Actinopteri; order Myctophiformes; family Myctophidae; genus Benthosema; species Benthosema pterotum. Next base: position 10,453,748 of record CM076983.1, on the reverse strand, counting down.
GAAAAATATACATTTGTATGAATGAGTATGAAGATACCATTGAATGAAGTTACAATTGACAAACGTTTTTTTAACTATACATATATAACTTTTTTATTTATTCATTTATTCTTTGGCCACCGGGGGGGCAAGTGCCCCCCTGGCACCTTCCTAAAGTCGCCAATGTTATCAACACTGTTCCCCACATGCCAGCCCTACCTCCTCTATCGTACTCATCCACTATCTACACTTTTTGTCATGTACTGATACCAGAAGGGAAGATTAATTCTGTCAAAAAAAAGAATATCAAGCATCAGGGGAAAAATCTCTATTTTATTATCGCCTTAATTTCCATCCTAGATCAGCCTGTGGGCACTTCTCCCTGTTCCCAGAAGGCTCCAGTTGCTAGCGCTCAGGTCCACCCTGATTGGCTGAGTCGGCCCGTCTCTGGCACGCTTTAGTTGTTTTTTCCCCCTTTAGCGAATTAGCGCAAACTTAGTCCCCTGCGGTCCTGGTGGAGTTGACGTGGAGTTCATCGTGAGGATTTCCATCTCAACTTGGAAGAGCTGCTCGGCCGCAGGCAAGGCAGCAACGTTAACAAGGGCTGAATTATGGATCCTGGAAAAAAAAAAGGCAGACGTGCTTTGGAGAGGAGCGGTCCAAACAATACACTGTGTTAATCAGTGGAGACCCGGCAACAGAACTAAAGCTGCTCTACTTATTACTGTGATAACACCAGCATAATCCCTCACTGCGATTGATACAGTATATCGTATCCTCTTAGCATGGCCATATTTTGTACTTCATAGGATTAGAATTAGCCTGCGGATTGGGGCTGGCACAGTCAGCACTGCAGCGCATCTCTCTGCGCCAAGCTAGCCATATCCAAACATCCCCATGTTGATTTTTTGACGATTGTATCATCACTGTACCATATAGCTTTGAGTGATACATTTCCAAATTGGATATAGTTTCATGTAGTCTCGATGTGTTCCTCTAGTTCAGTGGTTTTCAACCATTTTCCTATCAGGGCCCACTATTTATTCAGAATTCGAGCCACAGAACACCATTTGACGAGAATGAAGTCTGTCAGATCCCAAACTGAAGATTTTTCTGTTTGCGTCCATAATTTCATGCTGTATTTAAGAGAGAAATACAGAAAAAAAAAAAAAAAAAAACGATTCTGGTTCTGATTGTATATACTTGACAATTGAAGTCTTTAACAATGATTTTATTCTTGAGAGTAAACTTCTTAACTTTTCGCAAGTTTTGCAAATGGACCCTTGCAGGTCCATTTGGTTTCATGTTTACACTCTCAAGAGTTAAAATATTCAGCCCTTACCAAATGGACCCGTAAGGGTCCATTTGGCAGGGCTCCAGGGAAAATCTCATACCATCGAACATATTATGTGTTTTAAAGGTTCAATTCTAATTATAGAGGATAAGTAAAATGTATTTATCCATATTAGTCTTATTCTCCTGGTATCCTTTTAAATCACGTCTGGTGGACGCCCCTTCTCCTCAAGGCGCCCTAGGCAACTGCCTAGCCTGCCTAATGGCAAAAACGACCCTGTGAGCATGTGAGAGTGTAAACAGACAGACAGATGCACACTTGTGTGCATGTGTAAGTTGGTGTGTTTGTGCATGTGCACGCGTGCGTCTGTGTGTGTCGTTATCACTCCATCTCTGTCGTGACCTTTGCCCCCCCCCCCTCCCTGACCTTGTCCTGTCTGGTCAGCACCTGGCCCTGGGGGTGACCATGCAGCCATGTGACAGGCTGGACACACTGCCACCCTGCCTCACACAGCCCTGAGCAAGATTAATGACACCTCGGAATATTCATGAACACCCCCCCGCCCTCCAAACAATTTATTATCCATGCTAATAGCTGTCAAATATTGATATCCATACCGCGATCCCAAGGTAAAATGTGTGATGTGTATTGCTTAGCAACATCCTGGCACTTTTTTTTTTACACGATGAGGTTTAACCTGGTATTCTACACAATGTTTTAGCCAAAAATACCATTGTAGTATACTGTATATAGCTATATGTTTTTGTCCTTTCCCCGTCTACATCACTTCTACTATGATTCCCAGAGGAGGGGAAGTTTTACATACCATTTCTTTCCGTTTCGTTTCTTCAGTCCAAGCCAGGGGTGGATGTAACATTTCCCAATCAATTAGGCAATTAAGCATCAATATGTTGTTGTTGAAGTTGCAACAGACACGCAGCATGCATAAAGCTAAAGGTCTGACTCAGAGAGTTTTCTGTTTTCAATGATGAAATGCTGTTGGTTTAGTGGTGCCACAACTGTAGTTACTTAGTAGCAGTAGTAGTGTTTCAAATCATTTTAAATATAGGCAATTTAATTTGAAATATCTTGGGTTGTTTTGCATGCCGTCATGTTTGGTGGGGCAGACTGGGCATTTTAGTGGGACATTGCACCCCCCCCCCCCCCATGCCCATGGCTAGATCCGCCCCTGGTCCAAGCACATGCATGCTGCCTCCATCAGCGTCTGACCTTTATGTGTTTTAGCATCAGTGGGTGACATGAGCCAGAGAATAAAGCTCTTGTTATCCTTTCTGACTGTCTGACCTATACCAGCCGATAGAAAGAGCTGTGAGGTGTCCGAGAGACACACAGACAGACAGACAGACAGAGAGAGAGAGAGAGACAGACAGAGAGAGAGACGGTGATCAGTGAACAGGATGGGAGTCAATATCTGCCTCTCAATCTGCAAAACGGATCCATAGCTGTCAGTGTCGGTTCTAGGAGTCATGAGGCCCTATCCAAGATTGTTTTGTGTGCCCAGCCCCCATAGACTTCAACAGAGAACTACACATCATATCAGAGCAGTGGTTTTCAACCTTTTTCATACCAGCGCCCACTATTTATTCAGAATTTCAGCCACGGACCACCATTTGATGTTGAGTTTGGTCTCGCGGACCCAAAAGAGAGGATTTTATTGCATATTAAAATAAGTTGTTTTTGGACGGCAACAAGCTAGGTATGATGGAGAGGGACACAATATTTCATAGTCACACCAGAGAGCCACCCACAACGGATATTGCCTACTCAAAAATGTCTGACTGTGATCTACAAGTTCAAAGTTCAAACGGTGACGCGTTTGGGCTAATAGATCCGGTATACAGTATATGCCAAATGCCAGGCTGCCAGTATAGGACATGTGTGGGATAGGCTGTGGGATACCTAAAAATCTTCTTCCTGTGATGTGGCCCCCTTAGTGGTTGTGGCCCTAAGTGACCCCTTATATTGCTCATGCCTAGAACTGGCCCTGTAGATGTTGGATCACGTTACTGCGTTGTGCATCGATACAACATTCCCTTATAGAAGGGTACATCAAGTTGTCAATGCAGAAAGTAATGTGTGTGTTGGGTGTGTGTCCCCTTTTGCCCCAAATATAATGCACCGCACACCACCTATAGACAAGTGAAGTTCATGTTTGGCACCGACAGAATAGTTTATTTAAAGACACAATTAGTCAGGGTGAGCCGCCACGCCCCAAGAAACCATCCGTGTATTAAATGCTCGCTACAGATTAGCTAAGAATGCAGAAAGTAATGGGTGTGTTGGGTGTGTGTGTGTGTTTGTGCGCCGCTGTGCACACATTTTTTTTTTTTTTTTTTAAAAAACAAACAAACATTTGCATACAATTCCACCTTAGATTCCTGTAAATTGCTCCTAATAAATGGGCTGTTGGTGAACAAAAGGGGCCTGTTGGTTGTTGTGAGGGCTTGGCGTTCCGCCGCGTCGACTCCAATAGAAGTGCTATTATTTGACGCCGTGTGTGTGTGCGTGTGTGTGTGTGTGTGTGTGTGTGTGTGTGTGCGTGTGTGTGTGTGTGTGCGTGTGTGTGTGTAAGAGAGAGCGCGCACGCACACGTTACGCCAGTTTGAGCATGACTTCCCACCATCTGCTTGGTAATCCTGCATCAGCCCTCACACTGTGGTCGCCGGTTTTTAAATCTATAATCCAGGCACCATGCACTTCCTCTCCCCCTTCCCTCACTTTTCACACACACACGTTCGTGCACGCACGCACGCACACACACACACACACACACACACACACACACACGCACACACACACCGCGTCTTGACCGATAGTCGTCTGTCAAAACCTCAATGAGCCAATTTCCCTCTTCCAATGAGATTCACCCAATTATTGGTCTGTGTATTGGTTTAGCGCCGCACAGCTGCTGCTGCTAATAGGGACTTTAAGCTGCACGACGGCGAGCCTCTAGTACGGCAACAGGAACTCGATCCGTGGCTCGATAGATAAACCTGCTTGCCGTAGCAGCCGTTCCTACTAACGGCAGAACGTACACTCTAACGTAGTGTCCACAACGCCTGTTTGACACACGCTGCATAGACGTGTCACCATGGTAACCCGTCGCCGTTGTGGATGGCTGTGTGCATAATGATTTTGACAGCTACAGTACGGTGATTGCGTGATAGCAGCCATACTTCCTGTATGGGTTGCCGTTCTACAATGCGGCAGCTTAATG
>CM076983.1:10404237-10444237 GCA_039105355.1 Benthosema pterotum | reverse complement strand
TTTAAGCATGCGTCGGCGAACGCGCGTTTGCTTGTTAGGGCCGTCGTCTTGCCGTCGCCTGCCTTTCGGTATGTGGTGAACCTATAACCCCGTCTTGCCCACCTTGGCTTTCTTCTCAAAATGAAAACTCGACCCCGTAGTCTGTTCTTTGTGCGTGACCAGCAGTGCTGAGTCATCAGTGAACAGGAACAATTTTCAATCACAAGCTGTGTCATGTCATTTGCAACTATTACGAACAGTAGATTTCCTTGTGGAACGCCGCAACTAACTGGGGGGGGCAGCTCCACCATCTGTTCTCTCCCTCCCAGGTAGGATTGCATCATCCAGCTCACTGGTCAAAAAACTTTTAGCTTGCTAAAGCGGTATGGAGGGGTTCACAGTGTCAAAAGCCCTTTGGAGGTCCAGCATGACCATGCCGCAGTATTTGGCAGCATCCACTTTGTGTTTGATGTGGTTTGCTCAAATAGAGGAGGCATCTGTCAGATGAAGCCAGAAGCCAGATTGGAATTTGTACATTTTTTTAGAGGCAAGATACTTTCCAAACTGTTCAGAGTATTTTTTTCCATCACCTTCGAGATGGATCTTAGAATAGAAATAGGCCCGGTAGTTGCCTGGGTCTAATTTGCTCCCTTTCTTGTGCCACCGCCACAAGAAAGGGAGCAAATTTACTTTTTGCGAGTTTGAAAGTATACTGTGTAATTGGGTTTCTTCCTTCCAGACAGACCAGTCTGTTATAGATCCATAGCAGAGATGCTGTTCCACTCCTCAATCACCATGTCATTTCTCCTGTTACATTATCAATAATTGACCGGCAGCAGACGGCCATGCGGTGGCCAGCCATATAGACCTGGCGTTTGACCTTTTAGAGCGTCCGTGTTAACTTTGATCCATCCCACACACGCACCACTCATTATCGGACCTGCTACAATTCGTGACCTTTTAGCTGGAGCAAGATATATGGGGGCTGTGGGGCGGGTTGCCAAATGTCAGTTCTCACCTGAGGCCATGCAGTCGTAGCTAGGCTGCACGATTTCTATTAACAATGTGGGTCAGAGAGGTCCTGCTTAGCATAAAAGAGATGAGCGCTGATTCGCCACTGTATTTAAAACCTGGGCGATGCGCCCTAAGCAACCCTTGCCTGGTAACAGTGACACATAATGGTTGTTGAGTCAAAGGGGGCCAAGGTCATTAGCCCCAGGCGGTGCTGAGCGTTCACAATGCTGTTCTCGTGCCACAGTAGCTTCACAGTAGGTTCAGCGTCTATTTTGTTGTATTGATATACATTTGCAGGGATGTCAAACACAAATACACAGCGGGCCGCTAGTGGGCCGTCTTTCAACACACATTAAAAGTGGATAATGCATTATTAAGGCCCAGTTTCCTGCTTTCATAGTAAATTAAGAAAATAAATCAGTTGAGTCATGGGATGAGATGAGATCTACTTTATTGTCAAGGAAAATTGTTTTGGACTAAATTTTTTAAGACACACACAGTCATACACAGTAACATCATGGTGCAGGTATGAGTTCAAAAGTGCATTTTGACGGTCCAAGAGGGTTAAAATAAATAAAATAGAAAACAAAACAACAATACAATACTATTACTACTAGTTGCGAAAGTAAAACAATTAGTTCCATTGTGCACCAGAGAAATCATAATTCATTCATCCCACGGGACGAAGATGATTCATTTACCGGCCTGATTTGCCCCCCCCCCCCCCCCCCCCCCCGCCTACTTTACGGTCAAATGTACTTTTGAAGGTATTCTGAATTCATGGACTATGCGTAGCACATCAAGATGCACTCTGCACTCGGTTTGTTTTTGTTTGCAGTTCATGATGCATTGTCCCAGGTCTCTAAACATCCTAAGGTTACCCTGTCTGCAGGATTAAAGTGGATTTAAAGGCACAAAAAATCAATAAGATGTTTCCAAATGGATCTGGGCCCGGCCTCCTGTCGTCTGGAAAGAGCAGACGGTTGCTTTTAATTTGTGGACTTGTGTTTGTTCTAAAAAAAAAAAAAAAGAGAAAAACAGGCGAGTACGTCCATCCGTCGAGCGATGCGGTTACTAATGCGTTGGCTGCGTCGGACCGGAGATGTTCCGTTTCTTTTTTTATTGCCCGTCAGGATGTTTATTGGACGCTCTAATGGCCCATCCTGCCTCTAACATACTGTAGAATTATATAGAAAGTACTCGGGCGGGCTGGGCAGGGGCGGATCTAGGCATGGGCATGGGGGGGCAATGCCCCCCTAAATGCCCTGACTGCCCCACCAAACACGATAGCATGGAAAAAACAACCCAAATTTCAAAGATATGTCAAATTAAACTGCTTATAATTAAAATGACTTGAAACACTACTGCTGCTACTAACTAACTACAGCTGTGTCACCACTAAACCAGCAGCATTTCATCATTGAAAACAGAAAACTCTCTGAGACAGACCTTCAGCTTTACTGTATGCATGCTTCATGTCTGTTGCAACTTCAACAACTAATATTATTATTGATGCTTTACTTGACTAATAAAAGTCCTGTAACCAAAAATCGCTTCATTGCCCGTGGCGCGAAGCGACGCGAGCGATGAAGCCGCCCCCATACCATTTTCTCCTGCTCCCCTAATTGGGAAATGTTACATCCGCCTCTGGAGCTGGGTTTGCTGAATCAGATCCTCCTGTGGGTGTTGCCGGGGCGGGTGGTGGTGGTGGTGGGAGGGTTTGGGAGCACTGGGCCAGCTATTCAATCAAACCCAACCAGCCAGTTTTCAAGAGATTAGTCAAAAACAACATGACCCATGAGCCTGATGCCTGCAGCGGAGCGTGTTGGAATATGCTTCGCCCATGTTCAAGATTCTTTTAAAACTAGTACACGCATACCGGTACCGGCGTATACACCAGTGTGTGTGTGTGTGTGTGTGTGTGTATACATTTTGAAATATACATAAATTCCATTGATAATCGCCTGAAAGTGGATTTTGATTTGGTCGTGGTGCTGCTGATCCAGGGATTGGTGGTGATGGGAGTGAAGGTACCGACCGGGTGGCGTGGCATGGGTGGCTGGGAGCGGACCCTGCCCTCCCCCCGCTATACAGAAACAATACTGCTGATCCGCTAGACCTCACACACACCCCCACACAATGCTGCCACTGAGCCGCAGAGGAAGAGATATATATATAATATGGACCACAGCACTTTCCACTGTGGGACAGATTAGCGCACGCACAATTAAAACGGGGTCATTCCAGCGAGGCACCACCACCAGTCAGGTATTCCATTGTCAGCCCCCCCCCCCCCCCCCCCCCCCCCCCCCCCCCCTCACCCTGGCCGGATTTATTTACTAGGGTGGGCTGGAAGAATGGCAGGGTGGGCAACTCCAAAGTTTTCATATGAAGCAGTGGTTTTCAATCTTTTTGACTCCAGGGCCCAGTATTTATTCTGCATTTGAGCCACTTACCACCGTTTGAGGACATTTTAGCCCCACAGAACCCAAAACTAAAGATTTCTTTTGCTTTTGTCCATAATTCCAGGCTGGGTTGGGGTAAAAAAAAACTGTCAAACATACAGATCAAAATGTCCATTAATCTTTTACATTCTATAGTTGTGTAGACTAATTCAGATGATGACTATTTTAACTCTTAAGAGTGTGTTAACCAACTTTCCACCATTTAGCTTGGGACCACCTGGAACCCTCTCAATAACCACTAGTGGTCCCCAGACCAACTGATATTACCTTTCATTGGTTGGGCAGGATGCTCGTTTGGGTTGATCCGGCCTGTTGATGTTCGGGCGGATGTAACATTTCCCAATTGGAGGGGCAGGAGAAATTTCTATGGGACGTACCCAGGACTTTCATTAGGCAAGTAAGGCATCAAGTAAAGCATCAATAATAACATCAGTTGTTGTTGAAGTTGCAATAGACACACAGCATGCATAAAGCTAAAGGTCTGACTCGGAGAGTTTTCTGTTTTCAATGATAAAATGCTGTTGATTTAGTGGTGCCACAACTGTAGTTAGTTAGTAGCAGTAGTAGTGTTTCAAAGCATTTTAAATATAAGCACTTTATTTTTTTTGTGTTTGGTGAGGCAGACAAGGCCCATGCCTAGATCCGCCCCTGCTCCCCCGCCGAATGGAGACTCCAGCACAAATCATGTGTGCCCTGCAGGGCCCAGGTGTCTGTCGGAGAATCGGAGGTGGTCTGTCAGGCTGGGCTGGGGCTGGGGGAATGAGAAAGTGAGAGATGGGGACGAGGCGGGGGGAAGGGGCTGCGTGGCGGACGGCCATGCTTGTTCTCCATTCCAACGCAAGGAGGCTGTCATTTATCTGATGGGTTAGCTGCCGACCGAGACAAGAGACCCGGTGGACAACCACCGCCGACCGTCGTGTAAGGCCAGAGACACGAAACCAATAGCGTTGCGTTCTCACTCGCACCACGCAAAAAAACACCATCCATCTCCTTCCCCGCCTCGGCCAGAAAATTCCGACTTGACATTTCGCGTCACGTCACATCCAGTCAAAGTCGGCACGAATGTCTTGTCAAAACGGCAGAACCGTCGTTCGTCTCCTTCATCGGGGCTCGTGGTTTGATAAATGCCTCCCCTCGCCCCCCAATACCTGGCTGTCAGGTTAAACATTTATATTCATGAAGACATGCCCGGTAAATGCTGTAGTAGTAGTAGACATACTATACACACAGCTGTACACCTTAGAGAGGGCTAGACGCACTGTAAAGCACACAGTGCATTTGAATACATGAAGGCTCGTTCCATAATACCGTAATACTCAGACCAGCCGAGAAGTTGCGACATTGAGGGGTCCGAAAACTGAGCTCTAGTGAGGGCTGTTGCAGCCTGAAAGAGGAACAAAAGAGGGACATTTCCATTTTTTTCCTGAGAGCGAACAAATGTGAACCAAATGGACCCGCTAGGATCCATTTGGTTCAATGGACCCTAGCGGGTAAAATGGTAGAGCCGCCATTGGACTGATCCCATGAAGTGAACGGCATTTGCGACAGCGTGACGCTGTCTATACTCAAGGCCGAGTATTATTTGGGCTGAGCCTTCCTGTTACGGTGCATTTATTCTCTGTGGAAAAAAAATACCTCAAATAATAGTCCGGGGTTCCCTATCGGGTCCATTTGGTTCTCTATCGGGTCCATTTGGTTCCATTTGTACGCCCTCAGAAAAAAAGGTCCTAAAAGATTAACAAACACAACACAAACAGAACTTGCCATCAAGTTGTGTTTCACCATGTTAATGATTTCTTTCAGACTTCCATTTTAGGAAACACAGAATGGGGGAACTTTTTCTATCATGTTCACACAACAACATCTCTCAGGTACAGTAAAATGTTGAAAATGGGTGGAATCCCCCTTTAAAACAATTCAATCAACTAGAGTTCAATCAACTAGACATTTGAAAGCAATTTTGAACAATATAAATAACAAAAACGTGCAATCATACACATCAATGCAGACTGATAACGCCACTCAGTCTTTCAGACATGAACAAATTAATGAATAGGCCTACAGCGTATAAAAAACGATGTTGAACCCGGCGTTTCGATATTGATATCATGGCATTAAGAATTGTGATATATTGACATATCGATTTTTTCCCCCACCCCTGGTTGTTGGTTGAAAACCCTTGCTCTACAGTACCATGTGCTGTTGGTACAGTATAACCGTATCAGCCACGAGGCAAACAACACCTAGAAGCTGCCGGAGATCTTCCTCTTTTATCCTGAGCCAGATTGACAGCCGACGCTTTTTTTCCCGTCAGAACGCACATCTTTGGCTGTCAGGCGTCTTGACATATACATCTGGTGAGCCTGTGTGTCAGGCTCTCCTCCTTTACCCTGGCATTGACAGCACATCGCTCCTATATACCAGTGGTTTTCAACCTTTTTCACTCACTATTTATTCAGCATTTGAGCTACGGACCACCCTTTGATGACGTTTTAGCCCCACAGACCCCCAAAGCTGAAGATTTCTTTTGCTTTTGTCCGCAATTCCAACATACAGATCAAAATGACCGTTGATCTTCTACATTCTCTAGTAATGTATGTATGTATGTTTGGGCTAATTCACATGATGAATATTTTAACTATTGAGAGTGTAAACGTGTGGTTTCATGTTTACGCTCTCGAAGAGTTACATCTGGTTAACCAACTGTCATCATTTAGCCTGGGGACCACCTGGGATCCTCTTAGGGACCACTCGTGGTCCCCGGAACCACTGCTATATAGCATATAGTACTCTCATCCCCTCCCTTGCTTCTAAAGGCAGGCAAACGTTGTGAGTTTGTAGATTGTGTGTTTTCGATGCCTGAGTAAAACGCCTCGTATAATGGACTGCCTTGTCACTGACTACCCCGTGTGTGTGTGTGTGTGTGTGTGTGTGTGTGTGTGTGTGTGTGTGTGTGTGTGTGTGTGTGTGTGTGTGTGTGTGTGTGTGTGTGTGTGTGTGTGTGTGTGTGTGTGTGTGTGTGTACGCGTGTGTGTGTGTGTGTGTGCGCACGCGTGTGTGTGTGTGTGTGCGCACGCGTGTGTGCGCGTGCATGTGCACGCGTGTGTGCGCGTGCATGTGCGAGCGATGGAGCTGGAGAATGAGATTTGCAAGACGCTGACTCAGCGAATTGCTGCGACTCAGTAGAAAGGTGGCCTTGTAGGCCCCCCTACACACTGGAGACACACACACACACACACCCACACACACACACACACACACACACGTTTCCTTTAATCATAATCAAGGGAGAAGTTTGCAGTTGATGGTAGTATATTGATTTGATGCCGTATGGCCCAGCCCTAAGCTGAAGCCATGGACTCCACCTGAGCAGGGGCGGATGTAACATGACTTCCCAATGGGGGGGGGGGCAGGAGGAAATGGTAAGGAGGCGGCTTCATCGCATGAAGTTGCCCCCATACCATTTTCAGTTACAGGACTTTTATTAAGCAAGTAAAGCATCAATATTAACATCAGTTGTTGTTGAAGTTGCAACAGACACACAGCATGCATAAAGCTAAAGGTCTGACTGATTTTTATTATTTTCCATGATGAAATGCTTTTGGTTTAGTGGTGCCACAGCTGTAGTTAGTTAGTAGCAGTAGTAGTTTTTCCAAATCATTTTAAATATAAGCACTTTCACACATTTGAAATATCTTTGAAATTTGGGTTGTTTTGTATGCCATCATGTTTGGTGGGGCAGTCGGGGCATTTAGGGGGGCATTGCCCCCCCATGCCTAGATCCGCCCCTGGTCCTGAGTCCTGTGTGGAATCATTGGAATGTCCAGGAGCTGGTGGAGGTGTATTGGTCTGGAGGGTCTACTGACATACACATTGATGTAGTGCCAGCTCCCTTTGTGAGATGATGGATGGCTTTTTGCTGTTGTTTGGAGTAGTAGCTTTCATCAAGGCCCATTATTTAGTTGTAGCTCTTAAGACCTTGTAAAGGTATTAGAGGCAACTGTTTAGCCAAAAATAAAATGTATATAGTATATAGATCCTTTGTTTGCCTTTTCACCCTCTACATCGCTTTACTTTGATGCTGCAGCTGTTTCCCTGCAGACAGACACTTGCTTCGCCCTGAAAAGTAAAGTAATGCAGCGCAACACAAATAGCTGATCTCAGTGTATAAAATGAACATTTTACACTCTCTATTCCAATAAAGATCCAATAAGGGTGCATCAGTCGGGGTACCACCTGGACCTCCCTCGAGGACCACTGGTGGTTCCCGGGCCGCAAGTTGAACCCCCCCCCCCCCCCTTCCCCCTTCTTTAGGGAGTTGCCAAACCCCTTCCAGCGGGAGACATTTTGGCACCAGGGATGAGTGGAATTGGACTTGCGGTGAGAAAAGCAGCCGACGGGAGGTTCCGTATGGGCCGTATGCGCTGCAGTGCATCAGCAGCCTGTCCAAGACTTGCTTAGGTCTGCAGTGGCGGCGGAGCCGCGGCGGGGCCTGCATCCCCACGTAACACTGGAAAACAGCCTGGGAATCTGGAGGAAAATAAGGAGGAAACTGCATGGCTTTTTTTTCTCCTGCAGTCTCTGTCTCAGTGTTGCCAACTGCCAAAATCCAAAAATGCACTATAGTGGCATTTCCAAAATGCACTAGAATGCGCTAGATGTGCTAGATGCTTGTCTCTAGTTGTGTATGTAGACTTGGGCTAATTCACATGATGAATATTCTAACTCTTTGAGAGCGTAAAAATGAAATGAAAAAATGAAACGTAAAAATGAAAGAACGCTAGAATGCTAGATGCGTGTCTCTAGTTGTGCAGACTTGGGCTAATTCACATGATGAATTTTCAAATTCTTTGAGAGCGTAAAAATGAAACCAAATGGACCAGCAAGCGGGTCCATTTGGTTTCATTTTTACGCTGGTTAACCAACTGTCCATCATTTAGCCTGGGGACGACTGGTTGAAAACCACTGTCATAGGAGAAAAAATGGTGAAAAATTAGCATTTTATCTCTGGCGTCTGACAATCAATTTCGCTCCAACTCACCAGGCAAAAAGCACTAGATTTTTCCACCAGGAGTTTCTCACTAATTTTGGAGCAAGGGGAGTCTGAAAAAAGGTAAACATAAAAAAAAGCGAATTAAGAAACAAATGCGTCAAGTTGGCAACACTGCTCTCTCTCTCTCTCTCTCTCTCTCTCTCTCTCTCTCTCTCTCTCTCTCTCTCTCTCTCTCTCTCTCTCTCTCTCTCTCTCTCACACACACACATACACACTGTTCCGGGTTGATTTTCCGTAAGTACAGGGTGCAGCGATGTTACTGTCTCACTTTCGCTTTTTTTTTTGTCCAAGTGGCACTCTTCCAAATACCGTCTTATGCCTGCGAGCGCAAAGGATTATGTAAAAACCAATAGTTCCACCCACTTTGTGTACAGAATTGATGTCTTTGCCGTAACTCCCGGGCGTTAGGGTTTGAGACAGCTCCGCTCTTGTTCTCTCTAAGGTCACAGGAACAGGGTATGACTTTTGTCATAAATAGTCAATAAACCCTAGTTTCAGTTTGGGCTTTGGGAGACAAGCGTTTCGTCCATTCAGGATGTTTTCCAAATCACCCATCACTTACTATACCTTTTTAAATCCTAGGCTTCAATTCAATGGTCAAGTTCGGCACACGAGGAGGAGGAAAAACAGAACAACAGCCACAGACAGACAGAGCAGGAGATTATAATTCAGGAGGCCTCTCCTCTCCTCTCGTCTCTCTCCGGCAGATGCGGCGGAACCCTGTGTTGTTTTATTAATAAAGAATCCCGAGACATGCACATTGGTGTGCAGCAGTGTGCTCCTGCTGCTGCCCTGCTACTGGGCCAGACTAATTAAATCTAGAGAGAGAGAGCGAGAGAGAGAGAGAGAGAGAGCGCGCTCTCACACTCACTGGCATGTCAACAAACAGGCCTGGAATTCCAACAAGTACAGCTGTCGTTGCTACTGTAGATAATACAGTAATAGAGCGTAGCGGTCTCACCCCCCGCTTTCAGGACGACGATGACAGACTCCATTAGTTTTGGGCCGATCAAATTATTAGAAGGATGGAAAAAAAAGGGCATAGTACAATAAGAACAATAAGATGTGCCTTAAATCTCTTTAAAAAACGCCTATGGGGAAAAATGAGTGAGGAATTTATCTTATCATTATGGACTTTTGATTGATTAATCTGACTCACGCCTAATCTCCCGAAGGCAGAAAGTACCTTTTGATGAGAACAAAGGGAAAAAGAAGACGCCCGGTGGCAACTCGGACAGTTTAAGCCTTTTTTTTTATTCAGGTTGCTGCTGCTATAAATATCTAGTAAACGACTGACGTTTTTCCATCCAGCAACGATATCTTACTTCAGATTTTGTCTACACTGGCAACTTCCCCCTGCGTTTTCTTCTCTCCTGGACGCGTCGCCGCCCCGAGGGCTTGTCTTGTTATGGCTGGTACAGAGACAGAAACAAAGAGAGGGAGAGAGAGACGGTGCATTAGGCCCCGTGACATCCAGGAGATGGATTGGACAGTGGCTGCTGGCCTGGTGGCTGGGATAGCACCGCGCTCACACAGGCGTCTGCTGTCCAACTTGGCGCATTTGTCGCTATATTTAGAGCTTTTCCAGACCCTCCTAGCGCCAAAATTAGTGAAAAACTCCTGGCGGAAAATCTAGTGCTTTTTTACTGGTGAGTTGGGGTGAAATTGATTGACAGGCGCCAGAGATAAAACCCTCATTTTTCACCATTTTTCCTCCTATGACAGTGGTTTTCAACCAGTGGTCCCCAGGCTAAATGATGGACAGTTGGTTAACCAGATGTAACTCTTTGAGAGCGTACAAATGAAACCAAATGGACCCTTACGGGTCCATTTGGTTTCATTTTTACACTCTCAAGAGTTAAAATATTCATCATGTGAATTTGCACAAGTCTACACAACTAGAGAATGTAGAAGATTAATGGTCATTTAATGGTCATATACCCTTCCAGGCAAGCATCTAGCGCATTCTAGTGCATTTTGGAAGTGCCACTAGTGCATTTTGGATTTTGGCAGTTGGCAACACTGTCACACAGGCGTCTGCTGTACAACAGGGGCTGGTTGGGTGGAGGAGGTGGACAGCACCAGTATAGGCTGAAGTACTGTAGGCTCTGTGTGTGGAGCGATGGACATAGGAAAGGATGATAGAATGGTCTGGGGATTAATGAGGGTCGTCCGGTGACCGATGGGGCGACATCGGGGAGAGGGCTGTTTCAATCTCAGCCTCCCTCCCCTGCTCTCCCACATCCCGTCGACGCCATTATTCATCATCACGCAGGAATAAAAAAAAATGGAGAAAGTGTTCTTCAGTGGCTCCTCCAACACGGACCGGCCGACCGACTCCCCTTTGTTCCCTCTCTCTCTCTCTCTCTCTCTCTCTGTGTTTTCACTCCATCCTTAACAATAGCAAACTCTCCTCCTACACTCCACTCCCTCCCGCGGGAGACCCTTGACCGTCACGCCCCGGGTCGAGTGTTTGCATAAAGCGATTCCAGTTAATGTCCGAGAGATTAGCCGTTTTTGCATTGGCTATACCCCTCTAATTGCAGGAACGAGTGTTAAAGTATAGCCTGAGCCCCCTCCCCCTCCCCTTCCCCTGTTTGCCCGGCCGGTGGCTCGAGTGTAAGCAGACTTAAGTGCTACTCAAGATCAACCAATTCCCCAACGGGGGACGCCACTGGTTGTAAACCGGCCCACTCCTCCCTCTCATCACAACCCATCCAACACCCCTTCCCTCCACCCCCAGTGGGACCACTATAATCAGTATGATAGCACGCCGTCCTCCCCTCCTCCCCTCCTCTCTGCCTCCCTACTGTTGTGTGAAGGGGGTGGAGGGGGGATGAGAGAGGAAGGGAGAACCCATGAGGAGATGAATGAGAGATGGGAGTGAGCCGTGAGGACAGTTGGGGAGGAGGGGAGGAGGGGAGGTGGTGGGGAGAGGAGATATGAGGTGCGGGGAGGAGGAGGAGGGACACAAGGACCACATTAACTATTTATGGCCCCGCTCCGTTGGCTAATGGGAATTACATCTGTTTTAATTATTGATGGCTTAACCGGCTGTCTTTATAAAAAAAAAAAGCGATGCTGCTCCGGGGATTGAGCTGCTTCTAGGGGGAGAAAAAAAGCTGATGTATTCCATTGTTGTCGTTCCGTGTACGACACGCACGCCCGCATGGACCCAAGCCGTTTATGATAATGATGTTTTTTTTGGGGATGGAGATGACGGACGCTCTATAATGAGCGAATCCTATTCACGGGGGATAATGGATCGCCAGGATGTGATCGCATTTTATTTTAGAACGCTGTACTGATTAAAGATGTCAGAAATTGACTGTATAATGTAACCAGCAAATACTCTACCCAAGAGGTGTTGTTGTTGTTGATGTTTTTACCCAAATGTATCCCCGTCTCTCTGGTTGTCTGCTAGCAGTAGACCTTGAAGTTACAAAAGCGATTTTGCACAGAACGGGGTAGAAAGTTTGGTACCGACAAAGAACTGATTAACCTTTCACAGAGATTGGCAGCGATAGTTCTCTAATTTAGTCCTCCGTTTGACTAGTTTTTTCCCCAATCTTGCCATTGTAATGTAGCATAAAGAAGTAGTGGAATTACAAATACAGTCATGAAAATAAGCGATCAATCCTTACAGAATCAATGAATGTACAGTATATACTGCATATACTGGGAGACGTTTACAAGCGCAGCTTAAAAGAAGGGTTCTCGGTTATTTTATTTGTTTTTGTTTTTTGCCGTGGAGCAGATCGGATGCTAGCTGAAAACTTGGCTCGTCTCAGCCCTGCCATTGTTCACATGCCAGTCATGGAGTGTGGATGTGCTGGTGTTGTCTGCCAACTGGCCCTCAGCTCTATTGTGAGGAGGTGTGGGTGTAGCACTAGCAGATGGCGCTGGAAAAGCCTGAGGTATCTTCAAATACACATGCACCGCAAGTTGTTAAAGAAGCTTTAGTTTCACTCACGATGAACTCTATAGCTTGTGTGTGTGTGTGCGTGTGTGTGTATTTTCTAGTGACCTGCGGTACATGAACATGGTCATTTTGTGGATTCGAGCCGCGAGCGGAGGAGGCGACGATCAATTCTCACATGTCAAGTTTCAACTCGTATTTTAAGTCAGCACTGTTGCTGTGTAGTAAATCTGGCTGGGACAGAGAATTGTTAGACAATTTATATTCTGACTGCATGCATCAAATATGTACAAATCATGTGATATGGGCTTAACAGTTCTTTTGGTGTCAAATTAATTCATCTTTCTTGTTGAGATCGCCTACTTGCTGGAGTACTGGTGACGCCAATACAAGCAGTTACAATTAACCCTTAAACATAAAGCAAGGGATAGACTATCCCATTTACAATATGATATGTTAGATTACAGTGGATGCTATTCAAACAGCCTGTTTGGCAGTCATTCTCAGCAGATCTGGCTGTGATAGAATTCATCTACACCCGTCTTCATGTGTGATAAATGTTATTATAATGCTAGCATAGAGATGTATAACCTCAGCTGGTGTTTGATTGTATATTGTTAACCACAGCCGTGATTTCTTCCCACACTGCATCTTTCCAACTTCCTTTAATGCTACCCATGCAGGTTTTCATAATAGAACGAATCGTCTCAATCAGACTGGCACACAGTGGCGGAGCCAGAAGGTGGGCCTGTGTGGCATTTCTTTTTGAATCAACGGGTGGTCCAGCTCTCTCTACGGTTGCACCCCGGCCCACCCGTAGCTGCGCCGACACTTGTGCGATTTCTATTTTGAGGCTTGAGAAGTCTGTCATCTCAGACCTCGTTTTTGTTGCATCCTTGCACCTATCGCCGATCGTTCTTCCGTCGCGATCGGCGCGATGCAGACATTTCATAAATCACACAGACAAACCCCCGAGATAAGCGAACGCTCCTGAACGTTCTACATTAGGTTGATCAACGAGGGGACCAGGGGTGGATGTAACATTTCCCAATTGAGGGGGGCAGGAGAAAATGGTATGGTACCATTTTCGGTTACAGGACTTTTATTAGGCAAGTAAAGCATCAGTAATAACATCAGTTGGTGTTGAAGTTGCAACAGACACGCAGCATGCATAAAGCTAAAGGTCTGACTCAGAGAGTTTTCTGTTTTCAATGATGAAATGCTGTTGGTTTAGTGGTGACACAACTGTAGTAGCACTAGTAGTGTTTCAAATCATTTTAAAATATAGGCACTTTAATTTGAAATATATAGGGTTGTTTTGCATGCCATCGTGTTTGGTGGGGCAGACTAGGACCCCCCCATGCCCATGCCTAGATCCGCCCCTGGAGAGGGCCCTTTGTTGTTTGCACCTTCAAGCGCACACTTTTCACGTTCTCCCTCTCCTCTCCAAACCCACGCAGGCAGGGAGGCAGGCAGCAGGCAGCAAACTTGGCCGGTTACAGAGACAGAGCCTCTCTTGAGAGAGCCATCCATCCTTCTATGTCCTCTCCATCTAATGGGCCCTTAGAGATTCCCACAGAAGCAGACAGACAGACAGACAGACAGACCGTTATCAGGACCTACCTTCTGCCGGCTATCATTAGTCAACACATCATGAGCCAACGGACTCATCTAGAACATTTATCACCTGGCGTTGTTGTTGTTGGCGTCACATGGAATCCATGTCAGTTGGATTATTATAGCCTCATTAGAAATGCAAAGGACAGACATCTTACCCCTTCTTCTTTCCCATTATTATACTGTCACAAGTGGCCAAATAATCCTTGGACGTATTGATATTTTGCGGCAGACTGTGCTGAGGCAGCACACAGCACACACACACTCTCATTCCTTAAAGATGTAGACGTCTTGAGGGGATCAGTCTCTCTCCTTTTTTATTTTTTGCTGAATTATGGCCTGGCCTTTTCCTAGACGAGGACTATAGTGCCGCTGATTAATGGGAGCTATTAAACCTCGTCTGCTGGACGGCGGATGGCGGCAGGCTGGGCTGGGGTGGGGGGTGGGGGGTTGGGTTCGGAGGGGATGGGAGAACGGCGACGGGCCGTAGCACCCATCCCCCACCCCACCACCACCACCACCACCACGCTCTTGATGGATGAGCTCAGAAATGGTCCTTACCGCATGTGACACACAGCATCAGGAGAGGTATTGATGTGCTGCTTGGGAGGGCTCCCCCGCACACACACGCACCACACACACACACACACACACACACACACACACACACACACACACACACACACACACACACACACACACTCCGTCCGTAGCAAACCAGGGATGGGAATGAAGTGGCATTGCATCACTGTAGCTGGATGGTGGCTGGATGGTGGAACACTTTAACTGCTTTTATTACATGGCTTGAATGAATGCTGCAATCAGAAGTCAGCGTTCTGGTCATGTGAGCAGTGACATATTACACTATAATTACCGCTCCGCTCAATATTGGACCGCTGCATAATCAAGGTCCCCAAAGTGCAATCAGCTGTTTTCATATCAATCCACGGTGCGTTTCAGCATTTAGTTCCAGCACGCCGTTAGCGGGTCCATTTGGTTAGCTACGTATTTGGTTGTTTACATGCCAGTTGCCGTCACCCTCTCAAGGACCACTGGTGGTCCTCGGACGTTGAAATCCGCGGTGCACTTCCGCATTTAGTTCCAGCACGCCGTTAGCGGGTCCATTTGGTTAGCTACGTATTTGGTTGTTTACATGCCGTGGCCGTCACCCTCTCAAGGACCACTGGTGGTCCTCGGACGTTGAAAACCACTGTTGAAAACCACAGCCATGTAATAAGCAGGATAACACCCTTCGAACCGGTGATTTGTTTCCTAACTGACCTCGGCTTGTCGGGTGTTATCCCTTACCCTACCTTTAATAATCAGGCTACTAATATGCCGGGAATGACTTAATAACCTTTGGAGAGCCCATGTGTTTTTTTTTTGTTTGCTTAAAATAGTCCCTTTACTCCTTCCCTTACTCAACCTAAAGACGTCGCTTCGAACCAAGAGTATGCATCTAAAACGGCGGGTGGGAATGCCGTGGAGGGATACTGTTGCAGCCCTTGGGGTCCTCTATGCACCTCCAGCGTAGGAGTGAATGGGAATATCGCAACTCTCCCCTATAAGGCTCTGGCTCAAACCATATAATGATCAAAAGGTTTGGAAGCCATTAAGGAACCTGCTGCTGTAAAGAGAAGAGTGAGCGGTGGCGGCCCGGTCGTCCCTCCCTTCGCTGTAGTGTTATCTTGCTAACAGGGTATTACTGTCCTCATTAGCGCCATGTCCCATGGTTAATTATTGATCAGCTATGCAGAGATAAGTCACTCAGGGACGGGGCGAGGGGAGAACGCTGCCTGCTGGGCTCTGACGCTCGACATGCGTCCCTGCTGGGTGCTTGCTGCTGTCACACACACGCACAGACACACGTCATTATGCATGTACATCCAGTACATACCACATATAGACAGACAGACAGACAGACAGACAGACGATCACTCACTGGCATACAGATGTGGTCTCTATGCACAGATAAGCAGTGTTGGGCAATATTACGTAGGAGCGTAACAATATCTTCACTTGTTATACCTTAGGATAAAGTAATATTGTATTACTTGTGTTGAAGTGTGTTTTAGTGTTGAATCATAGATAATATATGTTACATATTACTTTTACAAGTCCCCCCCTCCTGCAAATATAAGAGATGTACAACATAAGTTTGTTTAGCGGCAACTTGTGGTGTAGGTGTAGGTTATGTGTGCAGAATACTGCGGTGGATTAGGATCTACAAACTACTGCACATCTCTGCTGTTATCCGTTGATTGCTTGTAAATCTATTCTATTTTAACCCATTTAACCATATTTGATGTTACCCATTTTGGCAGAGTAATATCGTAAATGCGACTTTTGCTGGAGAAGGTACTAATATTACAGCAACGTGTGTAATATGTAATTTGTTACTGTCCAACACTGCAGATAAGGGAGTTGTTTTTGCATCGATGCAGACATTTTGAGACAATAATTATTCACCCTTCGCTGACGGCGTCGTGGCCGTTCAACTGCGGCCGTAACAACAAAAAGTGGAAAGTGGACAATCCATCGGAAAGGATTTGTCTTTGAAGTTTTCCTTTTTTCCCACCCTATTGTTAACCTCCCCAGCGTCTGGAGCCCATATATCAACGCTGACAGTGCTAGTCAACGTTTTTCCGATGGCTGTGATCTGGCGCTGCTCCACCGCCTGTGTGGCGAAAGCATCCCTGGAATTGTTGCAGGAACGGACATGCTTTCTGTTAAACTGTGAAAGATGAGGAAACGCTTCTTTGTGTCTGCCTGTTTCATGTCGATTCTGAACTCTCCCAGGAGGGATGATACAACGTTGAGAAGCGAACGGAGGGGAGCTGTTCACACAGTAGCACCGTAGCTCCGTTTGGTGTTCAATTCGGGTGTTGCCCACATTGTTCCTGACCAGTGTTGGGGAGTAATGACCTACATTAAGTTACGTTACATAAAGAAACTACTTTTTTTGCAGTAACTCTTTCCTATTCAGTAACACCATTGCAGTCACTGTGATTTCATTGTGTGAGTTCCTATAGTGACCCACATTACATATTATATCATTAGACTGGATATTGTCTGTGATTGTGGATATTGTACTATTGCCATAAGCTGATGCCTAAGTTCCCCTTTTTCCCTCTGTATCAGCAAGTAGAGCTTAAATAAAAAAAAGACCTGTGAGGGATGTAAGGGAACGGGCCCAAGTTCTTCTGACTGTGTGTGCATCAGGGGCGGATCTAGGCATGGGCATGGGGGGGGGGGGCAATGCCCCCCTAAATGCCCAGTCTGCTCCACCAAACACGATGGCATGCAAAACAACTGAATACTGCTTACCGTATATTTAAAATGATACACTACTAAACTCTACTACTGCTACAAACTAACTACAGCTGTGGCACCACTAAACCAACAGCATTTCATCATTGCAAACATTGAAACTCTTAGTCAGACCTTTAGGTATGGGTGCGGCTTCATCGCCTGTGGCGCGAAGCGATATAGGCTCAGGGATTAAAGTTCTCAGTACTGGGTACTGATTTCAGTCCTGAGGATTCGCCGAAAAGCGTTCGTTTCTCTAGGTAGACTATGCTGCTGTGAAACTAAATAAAAGAAAACTCATGAACTATATGCGAGTGCGGATATTTCCTCTTTACATTGATCTTCAAGAATCTGCACCCATCAGCCACTTGAGAATACAAGGTGGATTTTGAGTAGAGCGCGCCTACCATACGGTTCTATAGTCCTGAGGATTCCACAGGGGTCATTTAATTAGCTCAGTGCTTATTTGCAAAAGATCATTTTCAGTCTCAAGATTTTTTTTTAACTTTAATCCCTGGATATAGGAGATGAAGCCGCACCCATACCATTTTCTCATGCCCCCCCCCCCCCCCAATTGGGAAATGTTACATCCGCCCCTGGTGTGCAAGTCTACAGTAGGGCTGGGACGATATTGGTACCTCACGATACCATATGTGGCGATATTAGGCCTTCGATAATGAATATATCATGACATATTGATGTATTGCGATATTTGCGATGCATAAATATATTGCATGAAATTCATCAACGATATATCAGGGTACTGTAACTGCACCCGAAGAACAAAGACAAAACAAAAAAACAAATGAATGAATAAAAAACTAAAAGACAAAAATCAGAACTTGCTAATGTATATCCTCAGGTATTAATCTTAGCTTTTATTTGTCTCAACTGATTCTCATACCGGGCTTTTTGTTTTTATCTTGTGTTTGTTTTTTGGGGAATGAAGCAGCTATACTGTAGAAGTCAGTTAACATTTTACTTCTGCGACCCGTTTTTCCTCCCGGAATTATCCCGATATTTGCTGAGGAATATACAATATATATTGCGGGAGGAAGTATACAATATTATCACGATAGCGATATTTCAGCACACCGCTAGTCTACAGTGTAAATTGCCTCACGGTTGTGTTCCATGCCGTTATGCGAGTGTATCATTTTATATGCGCCCCCCTTTTTTTTATACATTAGAGTCCAACGAACATAACTTTCTCCGCGCGACGGTGTCGAGCAGAGGGGTCGGGGGCCGGGGGTCTCAGCCCATTAACTCTGGCGTTCTCGGTGGGGACAGGCCAGATAACAAGATACGGGACATGATGAATCCGCCGCTGCCAGAGGTCACTCCGCCGTGGCTTTTGTTCTGCTCCCTTTTGTTCCAGCATGGTGCTCTGGACAATGCTGCCTGCAGGGACAAAGCTGTAGCGCTTTCACAAAGAGACTGTCCTATAGGTAGTAGGGCAGGGGTTTTCAACCTTTTTGACTCCAGGGACCACCGTTTATTCAGCATTTGAGCCACGGACCACCAGTTGATTACATTTTCACACCAAAGACCTAAAATTAAAGAATTCTTTTGATTTTGACCATAATTCCAGGCTGTATTTTGCCAACAAAACAGTGTAAACTTCTTAATTAGGTGGTGCTAATTCAGATGATGAATATTTTAACTCTTATTTGGTTTCATTTTTACACTCTCAAGAGTTACATCTGGTTAACCAACTTCCCATCATTTAGCCTGGTGGTCCACGGACCACCGGTTGAAAACCACTGATCTACAGCAGTGGCTACAGTTGCTGAAGTTGTTGCAGGGCTGGACTGGGTAGCTTGTAAATCAGGGCCGGATTTAGCCAGCCCTACTAGGGTGCGCTGGAAGAATGGCAGGGTGCATGGGCATCTCCAAAGTTTTTCATATGAAGCAGTGGTTTTCAATCTTTTTGACACCAGGGCCCACTATTTTTTTTGGCATTTGAGCCACGGAGGGGTCCATTTGGTTTTATTTTTTACTCATTTTGACTCATTGACAAATTAAATACCTGTTCAGTGTTGGAATCAGACCTTCAAACTCTCTTCCAAATCCGACAAAAACAAGGCCTGGCCGTATGCAGTGGAAAAATATGTGTGTGACATTCATTTTTAAAAACAATCAAGTAGGAAAACTACTGGTATTGGTGGAGAGGTTTGTCTCATGCCCCATGTTGTATTTCGCTGTGAGTGGACCATAGCAGTTTGGGGAGGGGCTTAATGAAAGGTCTATTCCTGGTCATGCTGGAGAATGTCTGAGTTTTTTATTTTTACAGTATAGTAGTTGTATTTATTACATTAACTCATTTACCGCGATCAGATCTTCTTTGTTTTCTCCCCATTGCCATGGCTCAAACCAGTTCGATCGGTAAAAAAACCCTTATTTTGAAGCTCAGATCTCCTAAACAGGATGTGCTGTTTCTGTCATGCTGTTTCTGTTGTCTTGGCTAACCTCTCTTCTGACGATCTGAGCAAAAACATCCGGTTCACAAGTCAGGAAGAGCTGTGTAGCCCTGGCTGATTTACCCATGCGCTCACGACATTCAGGGGGCAAACCGGAGGAGAGCCGTTTGAATGCATTGGATTGAATGAATGTGAATGGGACAAAAAAAAAAAAAAATGTCGCCAATTCTGTCCCAAATGAAAGTCAGCAACGGGATCATCATCAGACGATGCGCTCGGACTAATAGTTGGATTAAAGAATGAAATCTACATTTCGTCGTGATACGCGCCGTCCGCGTGACCGGCGGGAGGATTCTAACGGGAAATCCACGAGCAGCTCGAGAACGGCGTACAAAGAATTAACACGACCTTACCTCCCCAGCAGCACCCTGACATCATCCCAATCGTTTGTCCTTTTTATGTTCTCGTCGTAATTTCAACTCTTTTTTTATTTATTTAAACGCTGCCATTTCGCTGGAACGCCGTGTCCCTGTGTGGGGGAAAATATAGCATCTCTACAAGCTTCACAACGTGTTATACCACCAGCACACAAAGATATTACAGACTGTCACCGTGAAAATAGAAGAAAGGGAGGGAGGAAGGGGGAAAACAAAAGGGTGTTTGCCAGATAAGTTGTGATATAATTGAGTGTGCGAGCGCTCATTGATTTTCTTGTCTCTTTTCTCTCTTCTCTTTCGCAGGTAAGTGGATGTGTGTTGCCGCGGGGGGCTCCAGGGTGCCATGGGGTGGTAAGTGTGGAATCATTTTTGCACACCCGAGTCATTTATCAGCCCCGGGACCCCCGTCCTCCTCCTCCTCAGTCCTCTTCATACCGTACGCATGCCGAAGGAGGCTTTTTCTTCACGTTGTTGCCCCGTCCAGTGGCCTCGATATACATCGAGTATTTCATGACTTTAGGTGGAGAAGGTGAAATTGCACACATTAGGATTGATTAAGAGGCCTTCGGCGTTGTACACTGAGATCGATATCATATACTGTATATTATGCAGTTATTGGATTATGCCCCCCCCCCACGCCGATAGCATCCATCATTATAGAGGTGTGTCCTTGTTGGCGTTTAGCTGATACACTGCTAATGAAGGGGTGGGTGTGTGTCAAAGGTTGTGTGTGGAGAGATGGTCGTATACTGTGGCCCCGTATAGAATTCGAATGAGATGAGAAGGAGGGGTCTCGGGTCCTCACTATTACGCATACTCATTACACTCAGGCATCTCGGTAGTTCTGTGACACCAGTCAATAATAACCTTTACAGAACCATCCGCTTCCATGTTAAGTTAAGGCCTTTCTCTCAGAAACGAGTTAACAGGATATTGCTATGTATTTGGGATCTGTGATCTAAAACATAGATTGTGTAGAGGGTGACCACGCCGTTTGCAGCAAAACAAGCTTGTTTTGGTGAAAAACACAGCCTGGAAGAAGAATCCAATTAAGATATTAGCATTCTAAAAAACTTGGTTCCCATAGACAGCATAAGCCTAGCGGACATTTCACTTCTGTTGTCTCCCAAAACATGGGGAAAAAAACATAATTTCAGTGCAAATACTGGTGTCTAATGCCTTATTTGTGGCCTCTATGACATCGCATGGCAGCCAAGTTTAGGGACTTTTTATGTTTGTGTTATTCCAGCCACCTGCGGTGTTGTGATGTCACATGACAGCCAGGTCTAGGGACTTTTAATGTTCCAGGATGAAAGCCAGACACTGTATAATGCCCTCAAACAATGGTATACCTGTAAGTGTCAGGTATTGTTTTTAATTCAAGCCACCGTGCAGATAGACGCTTCACGGAGCACCCCTTTTCTGCTGCAGAATAAAAACTAATTTAGCCCCAAAGGCTCCCGACAAAACGGACGTTTCATATTCAATAACGTTGCCCCTCTGTGCTCACCCTCGAAACACTTAAAAAAAGCGCCTCATTATCTATCCGCCGGGTCTTCTAAGCGTTGTCTCTGAAGATTAACCTCTGCTCGCCCCGTAAAGTTTGGAACAAAAGCTCAAGCGGCTCTGCACTCGGCCTCTCCGTTCGACGAGTGACGGAGGAAAAGAAAGCGCACTTTTGTTTTTTGCGCAGACATATCCCTGACGAACTAGACAAAGACCAAAAGCGATCCGTACGAGAGACCCCCCCCTCCGCTTCTGATTATGCGTTCCTCTTGCCATCTCGCGGTGCATCGTGGGTAGTCATTAGATCCGTGCGGCAGTGAGTGGCCAGAGTGGTAAGCTATTGTCAGATTGGATTTATCCCCTCAGGCTATATTGCGGCCGTGCATGCGCGTGTGGTGTGTGTGTTTGTGTGTGTGTGTGTGTGTGTGTGTGCGTGTGTGTGTGTGCGTGTGCGTGTGCGTGTGTGTGTTCGGGTACCCCTGCCAACGGGGGCAATGGGACAGCTGAGCTAATAGATGGCAGAGGATAATGTCATCTAACAGTGGGCAGTACAAGCATAGCGAGGACAGCCCTGACAGCTGCTACATCCCCACAGGCTCAACTGCAGGCTTTAGCAGAGTACATATCCGTCCCTCTGGCACAGACACAACCAGAGTTAACTTTTCCATAAGAGAGAGCCGGGTTGAATATATATATCCAGGGGTGTAGTGGAGGGGCGATGCGGGGAGACGGCGTCCGCAAACTTCTCACATCTAAAATATTTTGTGGCAAAAGTAGGCCTATGTTTTTTGCCTTGTCATTTATTTTATGGATACAATTAGGCACTGTAAACAATCTTTCTCAATATGCTATACTGGGTGGAAAATGGGTGGAATTCCCCTTTAAGAGGCGTCCCCCACTTCTAAAAGTCCCACTACAACACTGTGTGTGTGTATATATATATATATATATATATATATATATATATATATATATATATATATATATATATATAATATATATATATATATATATATATATAATATATAGATATTTTTTTTTTAGGTCTGCATAACGCGGTGTGTACATTCCGAGACCGACCGACATGGTGCTTCCTTCCGCCCATGAACACCGTGGCATTTCGCAGAGGTTTTTCGGCGAGGGGGTGTGCGGTTTGTGTAATTATGGACATCGAGGCGAGGCAGCTACCAGGCAGTTACCACCCAAAGCCCTCTCTCTACAGGTTTTTTGTGCCCACTCTATAGTGCACGAAAGGCTTTTTGAAGGACGCATTTAGAGAGGATCGCACCGCACTTACGACATTAGGTCGAATTCCTCGCCATAACTCCACCGTAGATGCCTGTTACGTAGCTGTAATGAATAGTGAGCAGATATTCTCTAGAGCAGGGGTTTTTAACCAGTGGTCCGGGGAGCACCAGTGGTCCATGAGAGGATTCCAGGTGGTCCCCAGCTAAATGGAAAGTTTGTTAACCGGATATAACCCTTTTAACTCTCAAGAGTTAAAATACTCATCGTCTGTATTAGACCAAGTTTACACAACTATAGAATTATGTTTGTTTTGTTTCTGAAATTGAGCCCGGTATTGTGGACAAAAGCAAAAGAAATCTTTAGTCTGGGGGTCTGTGGAATGAAAATGTCATCAAATGTTGGTCCTCCATGGCTCAAATGCTGAATAAATAGTGGGCCCTGGTATGAAAAAGGTTGAAAAGCCTGCTCTAAAGCTATGCTTCTCCTTCAACAACTGATGATATTATTAATGTTTTACTTTACTAATAAAAGTCCTGTAACCGAAAATGGTATGGGTGCGACTTCATCACCCGTGGCGCGAAGCATCACAGGCGATGAAGTCGCCACCATACCCTTTTCTCCTGAACCCCACCCCCCAAATTGGGAAATGTTACATCCGCCCCTGGCCTGGCCTTGAATTTGTTATCTTCAGGCATGCCGGTTGCCCCTCTTCCAGATGTTTGTACTCCGCACACACACACGCACGCACGCACACACACACACACACACACACACACACACACACACACACACACACACACACACACACACACACACACGTGAAGATGTTCAACGCTCCCTACACAAAGCATACACTAAATGTTTCAACACTCAAAGGCAGCCATGTTTGATCGAGGGCCGCGCAGGGCCCAGAGATGGATGGATGTTGAATTGATTGCTACGCATCACATGAAAAGAAAAAAAAATGGGGGTTTCCAGCACTGTTTTCAAGGTCCATGGCCAATTGACTCGGGTTTGCGCGGCATACAGAACTCAGAATTTGAGCCATGGACTACCATTTGATGACATTTTAGCCCCACAGACCCCAAAACTAAATATTTCTTTTGTTTTTGTCCACAATTCCAGGGTGGATTTCAGATAAAATTCATTTTTACGCTCTCAAAGGTTATCAACTTTCCATCATTTAGCCTGGGGACCACCTGGAATCCTCTCAGGGACCACTGGTGGTCACCGTACCACCTGTTGAAAACCCCTGCCTTAAGGAATGGGTGTGTGTGAGCATTACGTTGTGTCCTGTTCCACAGCAGTGGTGGAAGTAGTTCTCTAAAACTAGCAATATCTATCTAAAAGTACCATAGCAATATCATCCAGTTCACCCAGTCCCAAGAAAAAGGTGTATATTCCAATTTTGACTTGAGTACAAAAGCAGCTATGGCAGTAGCAAGGGTATATAAAAAGCACTAGCATACCAAAAAAAATCCATCCGTTTCAATCAGTCCTGTACTGCACCATATAGTTAGATACTATGCAGGTGCTGCTCAATGAATATTCAATTTAGACCTGCAGCTCATACTCCCTTTAGAAACATCAGTCATCAATAATACAACAAGTTCTCAACACCTCCTGAAAAACAACTGGTGCAAAGCCAGGCTCATCTATTTTGCATGTCGTTGTTTCAGGCTAATAAACTATTAGCATGTCCCTTGTTTAAAGGTACCGTAAGTGATTTCACTTGTTTCAAATGTTTTTCTTCTTTTTTGGCGAATCATCCCTGCTATAGTGTGGTGACCACTTTTTTTACGCCACTGGGGTAAAAAAAGAGAGAGAAAGAGATGAGAGAGATGGACCTTCCTCCATTCAGGATCAAGTGGGGATGGGCCTTCCCCATTTCCCCTCCGCTGTAGAGTGTGTGCATGTGCACAGCAAGTTACCGTGGGAACCTGGTCTCCATGCCTGGGGCCTTGCAGAGACAAAAACTGCATATTTACCAATTACACGAATGCCCCAGTCCCAAGTAAAACAATTGTGGAAATCAATCAGCGGAAATCAATAAGTGCAATGCGTACACTTTAACCATCACCTTTTCATTCAGATCATTACAAAATCAATAAAAGAACCCTTGTCCTTGAAGGTCAGCGGCTGCAGCTACAGTGGGGAATAATAACCAAGATTTGGGCCCTTGTGGATACAGGGATAAAGAGTGTTGTGGAGTGTCGTTTCGTTTTAGCGACTGACCTTTTTAAAACCATCCCATCTCCCGGGTTACACACATGGCGTTGTCCAAATGTCAAGATGCTCAGCGAAGCAATTAACCTTCAACAACATCATTTGCATAATTTTAATCTGCTCTGCCCATTGGATAAATGGACCCGTTTGTCATCAGCTTGAAACGACTCAGTGGCTAGTTTCGTTTGGTAATTCCATTTCCGTTTTGGTCCGTGCACCCGATCAACTCACCGCCGTTTTAGATCAAAGTTTTTCATCTTTTTACTCGCTGGTGTGCTCATTACTCTGTCAAAATACCTTTGGGTGTCAGAAATACCTAACATTAAAGGAGGGTGCTGTCCATTTTCTGGCTTTATTCCTCTTGCTTCTCATAGCATCCATCTCAATACAGTCTCTTAATCAACTTGGCAACAATCCTCCCGCTGTAATCTTGTTTGGTGTAAAGCGTGCGCACGCACACACACACACACACACACACACACACACACACACACACACACACACACACACACACACACACACACACACACACACACACACACACACACACACATGATACAGATAAACAGCTGGAGCATATCGAGTCAGAGACCATGTGTCCCAAATTAGACCCTGCAGGCCAGGACCGCTACAACTCCCAGTCAGGGGCGGATCTAGACATGGGTATGGGGGGCCCCCCTAAATGCCCAGTCTGCCCCACCAATCATGATGGCATGCAAACAACCCAAATTTCAAAAGATATTTCAAATTATATTTAAATTGATTTGAAACACTACTACTGCTACTAACTAACTACAGTTGTGGCACCACTAAACCAAGAGCATTTCATCATTGAAAACAGAAAACTCTCTGAGTCAGACCTTTAGCTTTATGCATGCTGCGTGTCTGGTGCAACTTTAACAACAACTGATGTTATTGATGCTTTACTTGCCTAATAAAAGTCCTGTAACAGAAAATGGTATGGGTGCGGCTTCAACGCCCACACCATTTTCTCCTGCCCCACCAAATGAGAAATGTTACATCCGTCCCTGCTCCCAGACCGAAAATACTCAGGATGATGTAAATGCATCTAATGGTTCAGATGTCTCTCCAGCCTTTTTACAATGTGAATTTGATTTTGTTAGAAGTACAACGGTCGGCTTTTTTTCTTTTCTTTTCTTTTCTTTTCTTTTCTTTTCTTTTCTTTTCTTTTCTTTTCTTTTCTTTTCTTTTCTTTTCTTTTCTTTTCTTTTCTTTTCTTTTCTTTTCTTTTCTTTTCTTTTCTTTTCTTTTCTTTTCGTACCGGCAGCTCGAACACACTAAATCTGTTCTATATCGCTGTTGCATCTGCGCTAGCACAGGGCTAAAATGACAAACAGTTAGGAATGCCAATACGCAAGAATGTGCCAGTCAAAAATCTGCCGCTACAAGAAAATCTAATCAGGATTTATGTTCGACGCTCTGCGTCTGAGATCCCCAAATCCCTAAAAATCCTTAAATAGGCTGCAGTGAGGGTGTGTGTAGAGCGAGCGTGGTGTCGTGTACATACTTCTGACGGCCCGTAGGCTGACACGATGTCTCGATAAGCCTCTTAAGTCGACACCTTTCGCCCATGGGCCGCGTTCCCGTTGGCTTGTACCTCTCTCTGGCCACGTCGATGCGCTGCATGCACCACCCCGCCATCTTTTCTTAGTCATTCGCACAACACAGCCCATGTTGGGTTTTGGACAACAAACTGGAGTTATTTCTAGAGGTGCAGGCTTGGCCGTACTTAAACGGAAATCGAATGTGTACTGTACACTACACTAACTAACACAGACGTCGCCGGGATCAATGACAGAATCTAGGTCTGGCCACTGGCCATGCTTTCTTTTTTTCCCTCGCAGAGCGAGTGCAAGTAATGCGATCGGTTCGTGGTTGGTCATCGACCGTACCATCTATCGGGTCATCTAAAGGGGATTCCACCCATTTTCAACATTTTCCTGAGAGTACAAGTTGAAACAAATGGACCCTAGCTCTGCTGCCTGCCAGGCCCAGCTGCTGGGCTTTGATCCATCCTGCAGCGGAGGAGCTTTCACCAGAACACAACTCACAGCTTATTTATGGAGGATGACACTCATACCTCAGAGACACGCCTGTTTTTTATCGCATGTGCTCCCGGCACTATGGAAGGACATTGGCTCACAGCTGGTGTGAATTCCGCCTTAGGCCACGCTGGGCACGTTGCCATGAGATTTGCCGAGGGCATTCATGCTCTGTGGGCAGTGAAGAAGTGATTCTGGTGACTCTCACCTCGCCTTTCGCCTATAGCGCCGCCCTTAGGCCAAAAGGCACTTACAGTACATGCAGTGTAAGCACCTCTATAGTTGCTGGGTTGGGTTGTTTTGCATGCCATCAGGTTTGGTGGGGTAGACTTGGCATTTAGGGGGGCATTGCCCCCCCATGCCCCCATGCCTAGATCCGCCCCTGTTGTGCGATCGAGCATACAGCTGTGTGTTGCTGTTGTGTACCGCTATGTGTCTCTCTCTCCCTCTCTCTCTCTCTCTCTGTCTCTCTCTCTGTGTCTCTGTCTCTGTGTCTCTGTCTCTCTCTCTCTCTCTCTCTCTCTCTCTCTCTCTCTCTCTCTCTCTCTCTCTCTCTCTCTCTCTCTCTCTCCTGGCCCACGTTAAGACCAAAACCATTCACATTAGTCACAGATGGCTTGGATTTGCTCTAGCTGGCAAACAGGGCTGTCAAGGCGGCTTTGCCTTAAACTATGGAATGTAGTTAAACCTCGCTAGCCAAAGAGAGAGAGAGAGAGAGGGAGAGAGAGGGAGAGAGGGCGAACCGAACCGTGGCTAGCCATCGGTAGCGTGATTAGGCAGCGTTTCTTTTTTTTTCCCCCATCATGGTTTGGCAGCCGTGATTTTCATCTTTGCAGCAGCGAGGCCGGCTTGGCGCACCGATCTCGCCGCAAGCACAGACCCACATTCAGTTGATTCTGTCGGCCATGCTGTTTGAACCACTTGAGCCTCATGTACCGTAGGCTATGTATGCTTTGTCGTATGATGGTGTCGCTTGGTTAAAGGGAAAAAAATAGCCGTAGTACTACTAATGTGTCATGATTGTTATAAGCTTGCCAATTGGATATTTAGTTAAAGGGGAATTCCACCCATTTCAACATTTTTTGTTGAGAGTGTACATTTGTACGCTCTCAGAAAAAATAAGCGTCTAAAGAAATCCATTAACATGGTAAAATACATCTTGATGATGTCATCAGGTGTGTTTCACCATGTTAATGATTTTTTTCAGACCCTCATTTTTAGGAAATACAGAATTGGGGGATTTTTATTTATCATGTCTCAACACAAGGAGTTCCCCTTTAAGTGAGATAGAGGTATAGTAAGCGAAAAACTTTTTACGATTAGGACATGCCCAATATCGGGGCACAAGGTGGAAAGCGGTTAGATATATTATATATGGGGGGCAACGCAAATGTCCTAGTAGGGCAACCAAGTGGTCAGCAACTCCCCTGGAATTCAATCTTGAAATATGGTTTGGTATACTCGCTGTTAGCCTGCGCTAAAAATAACACCGTCATCCATGTGGAAGGGCAACACAAAGGTCGCATATAAAACATTAATATTTTTTAATAATGCAAAACAGTACTGAAATATATTACGACAAACAAGTGTCTTTGTTAGGTGTTTGCGTGCCTGTGTACACAGAGCGTTGTGCGTCTGACTTCTCACTGTGTGTGTGAAACGACGTTAAATAAAACATTCATATCCTACATCTGTCAGAACTGACAAACATTGTCAAGATCAAAATTAGTCACCGCCACAGTGCCGGAATGTAAATATTACATTAGCGAGCACCTTGAGGGCCTTTCTCTTTAGATGGGCGCTGATGAGAGAGAGAGAGAGACAGAGAGAGAGAGAGAGAGAGAGAAGGAGAGGTGCTCGAAAACGTGATGAAAATCTTCGCAGATAAACAGGCTTTGTTATGCTAATGGTGGCAAAACGCGGTGGCTGACAGCCATTGGCTGTGGCAGCGAAGGGTCCTCTTCAAGAGCCAGTGGCTTTTGTTATCAGCGGATGGCAGCTGGAGAGCCTTATAAAAGCCACACAGAGGAGGCAGAGTGTCCTGAAACACATTTTTAGACCTACTCATTTCGCACAGCCCGGGTTTGAAAGGGAACAGGGGTTTGGGGAAGGAGAGAGAGGGAGGGAGGGAGGGAGAGAGAGAGAGACGCCGCCGCCGTCTACGAAAAGTGGCTGTTTTGAGCACCCGCTAAATTTCCTGTGGAGAGAAACGCGATCCATTATTAGTCCTCCCTCTTTTCAGTTTTGGGACGGGTATATTCACCCAATGTTATTTCTGGATGAATCCTCGCGGAATTTCGAGGGTTTTAAACGGCGTACACAATGCGCGTCGTGTTACACGGCGTTACGCGCGAGTTAAGCGACGGACGGCGTTGTGTGCTACATTTAGATGCCCGTTTTTTTGCTCAATGACATCTGGGCTATGCTCAAAGGGGGGATTTGGTGGGTTTATCGACGCGCGTTTGTGTGTGTGTTTTTGTAAGTGCAGGTGTGCGTTCGCTCCATTCCTGTGTGTGCTTACATGATCACTGTAGGCTGAAGCGGATATCTGGTGTACACAGATGCTGCACCTGAGTTAAGATTAGACCCGCCATGTGTGCCAGTGACTTTAAGCATTATGTGTGTGTATATATACATATACATACGGTACATAATGCTTAATATAGTACGCATGTGTGGATTGTTTATCCCTGTGAGTGCCCTTGTGTGCCTCGATGTGTGCACAAAGGCGTTAAACTAGTACAGCTTACAGCACAAGCATAAGCACAGATACGTTGATTTTACTCACATTTCCAAGTTAAACGAATACAGCCACTCTTGCTTGGCTTTGTACTTGCTGGTTTCCATCTTCTGAGCATTGCATGTAGATGTAACTCAAGTTGCATGTCAAATGATATGTAAAAATAAATTAATAATAATAATTGTTTTGCACTCAGTTAAATTGTCTCCACCAGGCCGAAGGCATGGGGAGAGTATTGCTATAGTTATGTGCTCAAGACGGATCTGACGGATATCATATTTCAACCAAATTGTCTATAAAAAGACAATGTAGAAGATTAATGGTAATTTTGATCTGTATGTTTGACTGATTTGTTTCCTAATTCTAGCCTGGTATTGTGGACAAAATCAAAAGAAATCTTTAGTTTTGGGGTCTGTGGGGCTAAAATGTCATCAAATGGTGGTCCGTGGCTCAAAATATTGAAAACCACTGTTTCATATGAAAAACTTTGGAGTTGCCCACCCTGCCATTCTTCCAGCCCACCCTAGTAGGGCTGGCTAAATCCGGCCCTGGCAGTCCCATCACAATTCCCCACACTAACACGATCTGCAGTGCCAATTTGAAAGCGTTTAAGTCGCCTATACACAGAACTCCCACCCACAGCCATGATCCTCCTATATTCCGCTCTCTCTCCCCCTCTAGAGACACGGGGCATGGGGGGGGTGTCGCCGGTCTTGTTTCCATCCCAGTCCGGCAGGAGGGCCAGCAACGGCTAATAACTTCTGGAATCAACTGCTATTCCTGGCAATCAACCCAGCTGCGTGTCTGATCGATATGGGAGACCGAGGAGGAAGCCAGGCTGCCGGCCAGCCCAGCCCCCGGGTCTGATAGCTGCTATTAGAGTCCCCCCATCAGCCACTGTAACAGCAGAGCCACATGCTATTCCTCTGTGGTCTGGTTCCTCCCCCCACGCCACTGATAGAGCCATGATTAGGAGCCTTAAAGCTTGAATCAAAAGTATTTTCTTTCTCTCCTCCCTACGGTTTGTAGCTTCTTTTGAAACGTGCACGGGTCGATTATGTACACGTTAGCGTGTAATGCTCGCTAACGCCGGCGTCCGCGCTGGATAGCTTCAGCCGTCCTTTTTTCCCTGGTTGTAACTTTTAACGCCTGTAACTTATAACGGGGGCGCCTTCATCGCCTGCATGTGTTGCTTCACGCCACAGGCGATGAAGCCACAACAATACCATTTTTGGTTACAGGGATTAGGCAAGTAAAGCATCAATAATAACATTGGTTATTGTTGAAGTTGCAACAGACACGCAGCATGCATAAAGCCAAAGGTCTGAGTTTTCGGTTTTCAATGATGAAATGCTGTTGGTTTGGTGGTACCACAGTTGTAGTTAGTCAGTAGCAGTAGTAGTGTTTCATTTTAAATATACTGTAAGCCCTTTAATTTGAATTACTTTTGAAATTTGGGTTGTGTGCATGCCGTCATGTTTGGTGGGGCAGTCTGGGCATGCCTAGATCCGCCCCTATATAACACGCGGCACGTCGTCGATACCAGTGCGACCCGATGATACTACCCAGGAAGCTACATGGATATGCTCTTTGAAGAACCACAGCAGCAACAGATGGAGCGCCAACTGTACCTGCTTCCCCCGTAAGAGACGGTTAATGGCATTAAATGGCAGCCCACCTGCATTGAGTCATATTTCATGAGAGCGGCTTCCGCAGGTCTGACTTTGATCCTGTTATATGAATTATGTAATTCGTCCATGCAGAGTTAAAATACGTGTCGCGACAAATGCTCAGCGGTATTAGTTTATTATTCTATTTTATTTTATTAGGCTGTAGCTCTACAGTACAGCGTTGTGGCCTCACATAGCCTATACAGGAATTGCATGTGAACGCTTAAAGATACACTTCACCACTATTCCCAAAAAATATATATTATGCCATTGACATTTAAAAGATTTAGAACCTCTTCATGTGTGCAATATGTGGCTTTAGGTATTTTAGATTTTTAGTGGTGATGTCATACGCACTACCTCCTGGACGACATGTTGTGTCAGTAAGACGGCCCCTCTCCCCTAGCCACGAGGAGCAGTACACCAAAGCATTATGGGAACAGTAGTCCAGGAAGGAGTGTCGATGACATCAGAGATACTGGGTCAACGCTAAAACCTAAAATATCCAAAACCAGCACATATTGCACACACGAAGACCACCAGGATACTGTTCTGACTCTTCTAAATGCCAGTAACACAAACAGTATATTTATTTTTTCGCAAAATGGTAAAGTGTCCCAATAGAATGAAGTGAACAGGGTCAGATACTCGTACATTTCCCAGAGAGTAGAAGCCGTGTTGGCATTAAACTATCTGACTTCCCTCCCCTCCGTTTTGTTTATCCTGTTAGAATAGTCCACTGCCTTTCTTGGTCAGTCTGGCTCGTCTTCCTATTCTATTCTTTCCTTGTTAAAACATAGCGTTGTGACGCTATGTTAAGACGGGGAACCCTGAAGGGTTGGATAAACAGGCGGACAGTTTGTGACAGCTCTGTGACTGTCCCTCCCCGAGGAATAACAGCCCTGTTTTATTTCTGCTTCCACGCTTCTGTCAGTCGACCAACCGTTTAACACGTTTATGTTTTCCACATCTGAACATACAGTACAGCAGGGGTTTTCAACCTTTTTGGCACCAGGGACCACCATTTATTCAGCATTTGAGCCACGGACCACCATTTGATGACATTTTAGCCCCAAAGACCTAAAACTAAATCATTCTTTCGGTTTTGTTCACAATTCCAGGCTGGATTTCACAAACAAAACCGTGTCAGACTTCTAGTGATGAATATTGTAACTCTTGAGAGTGTGAAAATGAAACATTCTCAAGAGTTACATCTGGTTAACCAACTTTCCATCATTTAGCCTGGGGACCACCTGGATCCCTCTCAAGGACCACTGGTGGTCCCCGGACCACCTGTTGAAAACCCCTGCAGTACAGTACAGTCTAGCATGAATCTAGATGTGTTTCCCACATTCCCACAAAGCATATGCACACGTGCATAGGCATGCGCACACATGCGGGGCAGTGGCTCAGGGGTAGAGTCACTGGATGGTAACCACAAGGTTGCCGGTTCGATCCCGGGCTCCCGCAGAGTTAGTGTCGAAGTGTCCTTGAGCAAGACATTGAACCCCTAATTGCTCCTGATGTGCTAGCGGGTACCTTGCATGGTTTCCACTGCCATCAGTGTATGAATGTGAGTGGGTGAATGTAATGCACAAGCTATGTAAAGCGCCTTTGATAAAGGCGCTATATAAATGCACCATTTACACACACACACACCTCGCGCACAAAAGCAAAGAATCCGTTATATGAGAAACGATGGGGGGTGGAATCAATACATAATTGATCCATTAAACTTAATTATACCCGATTTTACGCACAATCCAATGAGGAGCCGGGCGCGGTATGACCTCATTGTACCCCACAATCCCTCTAGGAACCCGGATCAACGACACGCTATTCATGTGACGACGCCTCCGTCCATCCATCCCTGAGTCTATAGACTCTCTCACTCCAAAACAGGTTGGCGATCTCACGTAAAGCAAATCATAATGGCACATAATACGCAACGTTACAGCGTTTTGTCCTCCGTAATAGATGAAAGGGATTAACCTCGGCCCTTCATTCATCGCGCTGGGTTTTTTTTCCCCGTGTAACACCTAAATGAATGAATGGCCGCGCGTTCCATTGTAAGAGGGATTTATGTACCGAAATTAGGCCCGATTGTGAGATTAAAGCCGCGCGCTAAATCCCTCTTCAGCCAACTGAGCTGATCTCTATTGACATTGCCTTTTTCCCCTCCCCTAACACCCCCCAGAGGGAGGCAGCTGCGGGGGAGGGGGTGGGGAGGTTGGTCAAGGGAGGGAGATCGATAGGCAAACGGCGTCATTGATTGTGACTGCTTTGATGTCATGCTTCTACCCGGGCCGTGAGATCCACATCTCTGAGCGCCTCCCCGCTGTCATACATACGAACCCCACCCCCCCCCCCCCACCCCACCCCCCCGATGGGCGCCTGCCTGGTCTGGTTAGCAACCATCATGCGAGCCTTCAAGGACCACTTCACCACTTGTCAACGTATATTCATGTGATAGGTCCTCAGTAATGTACATGATAAAATACAACTATTTTTTTTCCTACTCGGTCTGTGTCTCACGGGAGGACTGTGGGCAGTTCAGAGACTTCTTCCAATGACATCATCAATGGTGGAATCCAAGCTAATAGCAACTGCAGGGTTTCTATTCCTAAGCAGTCGCAATGCAAAAATGGCAGCCATCGTTCTGCCGATAATAAAAATATGAACATGAAAATATCTGCAGAATGATGTCATTGGAAGACGTTTCTGACTTGCCCACAGCCCTCCTGTGAGACACAGAATGAGTAGAAAAGCATAGTGGTATTTGATCATGTACATTAGTGAGGACCTATTATATGAAAATACACTGAAAAGTGGTGAAGTGGTCCTTTCAGCGCCAGACGGCGATCCTGTCGAATGTTTTTGTGGTCGTGAAAGAGGGGCATCAGCAGCCAGCGCTACGCCGTTAATAGACTGTTTTACAACACTGTTTGTGTTTTGCCTGCAGCGCAGCGTCGTTTTTCACGGACAACAGTGTGTCTGCACTGCTGTATAGCGACGACGCACGTCGAACGCATGTCCAATACGCCGCGCAGCCGGCGCTGCCCAGAGGTGAACAGCAATGACGAGGCCCCATCGACGAGCTGTATGGATTCATACGTTACTGTATGTCCCGCGGTGCGGGACATACAGATGTATGTGTGTGTGTGTGTGTGTGTGTGTGTGTGTGTGTGCGCGCGCGTGCACAGGCTCTTTGCAATGAGCGTTTTGGCCCTGTAACAGGGGCGGATATAACCTTTCCCAATTGGGGGGGGGGGGCAGGAGAGAATGGTATGGGGGTGGCTTCATGTCGCTTTGTGCCACGGGGGATGAAGCCTCACCTATGCCATTTTTGGTTACTGGACTTATATTAGGCAATTAAGCATCAATAATAACACCAGTTGTTGTTGAAGTTGCAACATAGGCAGCATGCATAAAGCTTTAAAGTTCTGACTCCGGGAGTTTTCTGTTTTCAATAATGAAATGCTATTGGTTCAGTGGTGCCACAACTGCATTTAGTTAGTTGCAGTAGTAGTGTTTCATATCATTTTAAATATAAGCACTTTAATTTTAAATAACTTGATTTGTTTCGCATGTTTGGTGGGGCAGATTGGGCATTTAGGGGGGGGCATTGCCTCCTCATGCCCATGCCTAGATCCGCCCCTGCCCTGTAACATCACCATCGTGGTGGCATGGTCCAGACTGTGCCGCCACCATCCATCCTGAGAGAAAAAAAGCAGGCCACCATGTTATTATGTGGTTCCATCTCCCCAGACGTTCCTCTGGGGAGCCGAGCCGTTGGCTAATAGAACAAGATATTCAATTTACCGAGGTGTGGAAATCCACATCCTCCTATATGGGCGGCTGTGGGAGCAGGACACCGGTAGCGATCCCCTGGCATTTTCCTTTTTCTTTCTTTCTTTTCCCCCCCCTTTTTTTCCTCGTTGTCCGGAGAGGCCCTATAATCCCTCTTCCTGCACAAGGTTGGCGACTGGCACCACTTATCACAGCTTCCAATGCTATACGACAACGATAGGCTACCGGAAAAGACTCGACGCAATCCATTTATTG
Organism: Benthosema pterotum; assembly: GCA_039105355.1. Lineage (NCBI taxonomy): Eukaryota > Metazoa > Chordata > Actinopteri > Myctophiformes > Myctophidae > Benthosema > Benthosema pterotum. The sequence goes on along the minus strand of CM076983.1, from coordinate 10,408,506 downwards.
CGCGACAATAGTTTCAGACGCGCTGGGATTTTTCATTCTCTTGGTCTAATAGTGGCCAGGATTAGCTTTTGTTTGATTGCGTCCAAAAAAATGTGCTAAAACTCTAGGGACAGAGTCAAGGTTACTCGGTCAAAACCGGGGTGTACATACTGTAATGTTTGCCGTTCGATTGCATTTTGTACCCCCTTGCACGGATAAAATGGATTAATGCAGATCCACTGTGCACAAAAGCTTTTGAGTTGAGATACCCCGCTCAAGGACAATTCACTCGAGCGTCGCCGCTGCGACGGCGCGGCCGACTTCAGTGGGTCTATTTCGAGTCCGTTCATCGCAAGAAGGCGAAAGTCATTTTAAGAACACGGCTCGCCTGACTTAACTGCTGTGGCCGGCCGGCGTATTTATAAGAGACTCAATAAGTAGTGGGTTCTACGTCATAAAACGCAAATCCGTCGGTAGTCCGACCGCCAAAATAAGCCACTACGCTGCCCGGCGTATCGTTGGGACGTTCAGGAAGGCTTGTAAACGGGGTTACCATGATGGCACCAGAACTGGACCCTCGTTCCACTGAATGGAAATAATGAGCAAAAAAAAAAGTTATGTCATTTGAGTTTTTTACTCCTTGGTTGACAGTGTTGCGAAATGGGGACAATGAAAGCTGTATTCTGTACACGAAAGAGCTTGTATACATGTCGCCTCCGTTCCTGAGCGAAGTCTCGACAGCGTGCAGCTAATAAAAACAAATCACCGGGTCTCGAGATGAAAATCTTTCTCCATCTCCATTCCCCCCTGTCGCCGCTCTCAATCTGTTCGGGCGCGTGGCCAAGGCCTTGAGCGTAGGAGCTGGAAGATGCCGATGCATCAAACATTTAAGTTGTCATTTTCTTCTTCTTTTTTTTTAAGCTGTCAGGGTGCTGTTCCTTCCTATTGTAGCGGCTGACAGAGTGAGAGAGATGCCGTACACAGCCCTGAGCTGGGCTCATTACAGGCCAGCTCCGTGAGGCTGTCCCGTCACTATCACGGGGGGGGGGGGGGGGGGGGGGGGGGGGGGGGGGGGGGACGTTCAATCCCCGATGAGTGGAGCGACAGCAGGAAAAGTCAGCTGAAAGTATAGCTCTAAAGTTTGGTGCGGGCGTGAGTACAGGTGTGTATGTGTGTGGGTGTGCTTGGAAAAGAACAACAGAAGTAAAGGAAGCAGACTGTAGAAAAGAGATATACAGTAAAAAATAAAAAGCCTGGCTAATAACAATGACATTGGCTTCAAATGTTATCTTTTCCTTCTAGAATAAAAAAAACACAAGTAGCTCATACCGAATTTTTCATAAAGGGGGAATCTTTCAATCAACAGGGACGCAAGTTGATTATGTCATGGGCGGAGTTTGGTTACTGTCCAATGCCAGTCCAAGTAGTTTTTTCGCAACTGTTGCTATGCAGGTCAAGCTTTCCTCTTCTAACATTCCTATTGGACAAGGACGGATTGGCGAGGGACTTAGTGAAGCGATAATTATGGAATGGATATTCTAATAAAAACAATGTAATACGTTTTAAAGTATTAATATTTAAAGTATTAATATGAGCATCAAATCAATATTTATAATATATTAGCATGATGATCATTCCGTATAAGATCCCACAAGGACATGTGACACCATCAACTTGTGCCAAGAGCAGTCCCTGTTGAGTAAAAGATATACAATATGAAATACTGTTTGCGATTGTTTTATGATATACAATATTCAAGATACTTTTATTTTTACTTAGCCATTATAGTTATTTATAGTGACCAAGTATAATGTATTAAGGCATTTCATTAAGGCGTTTGTACAATCAGCCATGGATTCTTTTAATATACACCCAAAGAGGGAATTTGGTAATTTGGTCATGTTGCCGAAATGTCAGTAGTGTGTTCACCACACTCAGAGCAGAGCCGTGCTTCCTCACTGAAAAAAGTCATTGACTAATAAAATCCTTCCTCCTTCCGTTTGAAGTAACGACTTGAATGTATTGCGCCACACGGCGTGTCCCTCTTAACAGCGTAGGCGTAACGGACGAGGACTTTACATTCATATACGCGTTGGCCGCTGTGACAGCCGGGAATAAATGAGACAACGTCCCATTAGCCCTAGAGAGAGGGAGAGAGGGAGAGAGAGATAGCCCCTTGCAGGGGCGGATCTAAGCATGGGCATGGGGGGGCAATGCCCCCCTAAATGCCCAGACTGCCCCACCAAACATGATGGCATGCAAAACAAAATATTTCAAATTAAAGTGCTTATATTTAAAATGATTTGAAACACTACTACTGCTACTAACTATAACTACAGTTGTGTCACCGCTAAACCAACAGTATTTCATCATTGAAAACAGAAAACTCTCTGAGTCAGACCTTTAGCTTTATGCATGCTGCGTGTCTGTTGCAACTTCAACAACAACTGGTGTTATTATTGATGCTTAATTGCCTAATAAAAGTCCTGTAACCAAAAATGGTATGGGTGCGGCTTCATCGCCCGTGGCGCGAAGCGACACGGGCGATGAAGCTGCCCCCATGCCATTTTCTCCTGCCCCCCCAATTGGGAAATGTTACATCCGCCCCTGGCCCCTTGGCTCCCATTAAAGCCAGTGTCTCCGTAGCTTGAGGCCAACCTCCGTGACATCTCAACAACATGTAGATGTATTCTGCTCCCGTCTGCTCCTGGCAAAGCTGCGCTGCTGCTCCGCGCTGGGGCGGCCATATCGATCATACCCAAGATCAGCAGGAAGGGAAGAGAAGAGAAGGAGAAGAAGAAGGGATGTGGGGGAGGAGGAGGAGGAGCGGAGGGGGGGAGTGGCAGAACGACAGATGGAGACGGAGAGAGCAGCAAATCGGGGGACATGGGAATTAAATTGAATCGAAAGAGATATAGACCTGCCTGGGTGTGTGGGTGCGTGGGTGTGTGCGTGCGTGCGTGCGTGTGTGTGTGTGTGTGTGTGTGCCTGTGCACATGCACACGTTCCTGCATTCATTGGCGATTTTAGGAGGGCCCCCCCACACACACACATTGACATTGACATGAAACACACAGACCTACTGATTGGCTGCTCCAAAACGTGTAAATAAATCACATAGTGTCTAGCATGCACTTATCTTGCATATTTAGTTATATTCTAAAGCAGTGGTTTTCAACCATTTTCATACCAGGGCCCACTGTTTATTCTGCATTTTAGCCACGGAGGAGGACCTCCGTTTGATGTTGAGTTTAGTGTCTTGCGGCCAAAACTAAAGATTTTCATGTTTGTTTGTCCACAATTAGGGAAGAGAACTGGCAAAATCTTGGTCAAAACAACAATTCTATGTTTTAAATATAATTTAACTCTTAACGATCTCAAGAGTTACAGATCTAAAAAATGGTAGCCTAAAAAAAGTGCCCCCCCCCCCCCCCCCCCCCCCCTGCTGGAGACCCTAAATCGCCTATGCCTGCATGTGTGTGTATGTTCGTGCCCTAGACAGTGGCGTTCATGCCGTAGACAGTGGCGTTCGTGCGCTAGACAGTGGCGTTTGTACCCTAGACAGTGGTGTTCGTACAGTGTCGTTTGTGCCCTAGACAGTGGTGTTCGTGCCCTAGACAGTGGTGTTCGTGCGTTCGTGCCCTAGACAGTGGTGTTCGTGCCCTAGACAGTGGCGTCCGTGCCCTAGACAGTGGTGTTCTAGACAGTGGCGTTCGTGCCCTAGACAGTGGCGTCCGTGCCCTAGACAGTGGCGTTCGTGCCCTAGACAGTGGCGTTCGTGCCCTAGACAGTGGCGTCCGTGCCCTAGACGGTGGCGTTCGTGCCCTAGACGGTGGCGTTCGTGCCCTAGACAGTGGCGTTCGTGCCCTAGACAGTGGTGTTCGTGCCCTATAGACAGTGGTGTTCGTGCCCTAGACAGTGGCGTTCGTGCCCTAGACAGTGGCGTTCGTGCCCTAGACAGTGGCGTCCGTGCCCTAGACAGTGGCGTCCGTGCGCTAGACAGTGGCGTTTGTGCCCTAGACAGTGGTGTTCGTGCCCTGGACAGTGGTGTCTTAGACAGTGGCGTTCGTGCCCTAGACAGTGGCGTTTGTGCGCTAGACAGTGGCGTTCGTGCCCTAGACAGTGGCGTTTGTGCGCTAGACAGTGGCGTTCGTGCCCTAGACAGTGGCGTTCGTGCCCTAGACAGTGGCGTTCGTGCCCTAGACAGTGGCGTTCGTGTCCTAGACAGTGGCGTTCGTGTCGTAGACAGTGGCGTTCGTGTCGTAGACAGTGGCGTTTGTGCGCTAGACA
>CM076983.1:10396737-10399237 GCA_039105355.1 Benthosema pterotum | reverse complement strand
TCGGTTAAAAAACAACAAGTCGCGTTAATGAATTCAAAGCTCGTCCGCCCCCCTGCGAGACGGGACCCTTTAATCGTCGAGTTTCTCGCTCAATGAGGAGAGGCTCTTTCATGGCCGCCGGGCCGCGGCGGGTTCACGCCTCTTTACCGAGCTGTCATAAAAAATAAAATAAAAAAAACGCAGCCTCTCTGAGATGTCAGTGGAGCGGCTCTCCGGACCCTGACAGAGTGCCTTTTCTATTTTACCCAGGTTGACCTTGTCCTTGTATCTCAGCCACTTAACCGCCCGTCGGCACTTTGTCGCGAGGAGGAGAACCTCGGCGTGTCTGCCGAGAGCCCGCCGCACCACGGGGACAAACCGAGAGAGAGGGGGACCGCCGTAAAAATGAAAAGAATGTTTTCTGCTTATTTATTTATTTCTTTTCCCCTCCCGAGGGACGTTAGAGAAGATGTGTTCTTCTTCGGCCCTACGTGGGAGGAGTGAATGGAGATTTGGTGGTGGCAAAGTGAATACACAGAACAGAGGATTATGTTGTGAGTCAGATGTGTATGGTGGAGGGGGGGAGAGCTTGGAGGGATAGTGCTTCTTATACATTGTGTGTAATGTATATATATATTATATATATATATATATATATAATAATATATATAAATATATATATATATATATATATAATATATATATAATATAATATAAATATATATATATATAATATATATATATACAGTATATAATCATCTAGTATTGAGTGCTTTTACAGATTTTCAAGTGATTCAGAAAAGGTTCACGCCTTAACAACATAGATGGCATTCATATTGCGCGATGTCTCATTTCTGCCCCTGAAACACTTTATTGCATTCATTGCACATATAAGGACAAATAAACAGTGGAAAAAAAGTTAAAGAAAAATATATACCGGTAATACTTTTTTTTTTTTTTTTTTTTTTTTTTTTTTTTCTGCCAGCAAAGATTTTTTGATTTGCTATTGCCAGCAATTTTATTTTATTTCCAAACCGGAAGTGAGTGTCTTATGCTGCTGTGTTGGATGATGGTCATGTAGGATGGCAGTTAATATCCGCTGTTATGACCAGAAATACCATCTGGGTCAAAGCATAGGAGATACTGGAGATTGAAATGAAACAGATGGAATGGGTGTTTATGGGAAACAATCCTCATCAGCTATAGCAACCTGTGAGTAGCATTATAGGACTAGATCAAACGATAGGACTATAAAAGTGTAATTGCCATTGATCAGTGGCCATGGGCGTAACCATTTCTTTATATAGGCTAGTTTAATTAACAGCTATCAACCTCCGCGCACTGAAAATGTTACCACATAATTCTTCATCAATCATCCCATGTGTCAGCGCGATGCTTTGGCAGACCAGGGGGAGGACACAGATGGTGCGCGCTGTCACCTGGAATGCATGCGTACTGATGGATGACCAACCTGTGTGCCAGGCTACTCTCACAGAACTAATGTAGGTGCTGTGTTTAGTGTTGGATAATATGAAGGTTAACTGCCTAACGCAGGAGTAAGCAAACAAATTGTGCATTGTTCCAAGTCCTGGTGTGCCGTGGCATACATAGTTTGAAATATAAAGTGTATATATGCATACTTGTACTGTTACTGTTACATAACGTGCTGATACGATCTACCTACCTATGGACCGAACGACCTAACCTACCTACCTCCACTATTACCACCACCCTATTTTTTTATATAATGTTTTAATGTTTCTCACGTATAGCTGGCTTGTCGACAAGTTCACATGATTTCATTAAAGGTAATTGAGACAACTTTAGTGTGTACAAACACTGTTTGTAAACAGACTTGTTTAAAGATGGAGTGCCATGAATTTTTTCTACCCTAAAACATGATCATCAGGTATTAATGTTGTATGAAAAGTAAGATTTTTTTTCCCAAAAAGTGTACAGTGTTTGTTAAACTGTCATTTTTATGATTCCACCCTACCAGTTCATTAAGTATGCCTGGTGGGTGGTGATGGGTAGAGATCCACCTGAACTGAAGCCACACCCACAGCTTGATAAAGGGGGAGGGGTTAGGGGAGGGGCTGAGTACGTGATGTCACTATATTGAAGTTTTTTTCATTGGCACGTTTGACTGGAAAGGTTCAGCCCCCAGGAAGAAACCCTAAATACAAAAGGAAGACATCATTGCACATAAAAAAACACACCAAGTGGTCTATTTACATACTGTCACCTCTTAAACATGTACAAAATTGGAAAAAATCCAAAAATCACGGCACCCCCTCTTTAAAAACAGAATCTAACTCCACCTCACCTCCACTCTATTGGCTCATTATGAATCTGCTGGAGACTGCTGTGCTGTGATTGGCTGAAGCGCTGACGCTCACCCCACACACACACACATTAGCCACGCCTGTCCTGAGACCGACAAATGTTTTGTTTTCATGATTTGTTGACGACAACAACAAAGTTCTGGGCCTTCTGCAGGAAGAGTCAAGTGTCCTGTCTG
>CM076983.1:10380142-10395142 GCA_039105355.1 Benthosema pterotum | reverse complement strand
TATTTGGCTGCAGACCGCCATCTGAAAACATGTTGTTCTCGGGGTTCCCCAGAAGCGAAAAATTGAGATAAAATGTTTGCTTCCAAAATAATGTATTCAGAGATTTGCAGCACATTTTCACAATTCTTCAAAAATAGCAGAACAACAAGCTCATGTCGCGCCACTCGGTGGCGCGACATGAGCTTGTTGATCTGCTATTTTCAACAGATTAAACACCAAAACGCGTTCAGGACACTAAGGGTTAATGGCGCACGCACACACACACACACACACACACACACCACACACACACACACACACACACAACACACACACACACACTTGGAAACAGAGTGGTGCTTTCTGTTGAAATGCTAGTGCAGTCGTTCCATTCCGGCATGCGGCGAGCTTGTAGTTTTTTTTTTTTTTTCTTCTTTTTGTTCTTCTTTTCGCTACTTCCTAAACACGTTTCTGCTTTTAAAGAAATTTCCTAGATTTCTTCTTTTTTCATACGCGGGTAAAAATGGCCAGCAGAACGGCCTGGATGTGGGAGCCGTGCAAAGGCTCCCAGTTCGATCCCGCAAACTCAACCCCCTGGAAGTTAGTGTGGATTCCAAAGTGCCATATTTTTTCTCCGCAATGTGCAGGTCACCTTGTGTTGGTTTTCCTCCTTGTTTGGGGGGTGCTCTGTAAATGCATCATTTATCGATTGCAAGATTAAGCCAAATTCCTTTTTTCCTTTTCAATCTTACAGGCAGATTGAAATAATTTCTAAAGTCCCACAGAGAGTCACATTCAAACCTTGAGTCTCTATTTGTTGGAGGGGCATTTCATCATAGGGAGTTAATGAACCTGTTGTCATTGCTCCATCCTTCCGTGTCTCTTCCACTACACTAGTTCTCTGTCGTCAGTAGAAGGAACGTGTAATCATAAGAACAATGAGTGCCATTACCTCTGGAAAGCGATGATGCCCTGCACGCGCCCCGTCGAGCGAAACAGAGACCCGCTCACTTAACCTAACGTTGATTCATCGTACACTTCCTCCGCTCACCAGGGGCGGATGAAAGATTTCCCAATTTGGGGGGGCAGGAGAAAATGTTATGGGGGCTGCTTCATCTGCCCCCATACCATTTTCGGTTACAGGACTTTTATTAGTCAAGTAAGCACCAATAATAACATCAGTTGTTGTTGTTGAAGTTGCAACAGGCACGCAGCATGCATAAAGCTAAAGGTCTGACTCAGAGAGTTTTCTGTTTTCAATGATGAAATCCTGTTGGTTTAGTGGTGACAAAGCTGTAGTTAGTCAGTAGCAGTAGTCCAGTGTTTCGAATCATTTTAAATATAAGCACTTTAATTTGAAATATCTTGGGTTGTTTTGCATGCCATCGTGTTTGGTGGGGCAGACTGGGCATTTAGGGGGGCATTGCCCCTCCATGCCCATGCCTAGACCCGCCCTGCTTTCAACCGCGTGTTGTAAAAATGTGTACATGTCCCACCACAATGCAACAACAACAAACTGCCACGCTGCTGCTGCCTTCCACACCTGCCATGTTGTTCTTCTCCTCAACACACTAACTTGTGACTCTCCTCCAACCCCAAACGACGCTCCCACCCATCCATCCATCCATCCATCCATCCATCCATCCATCCATCCAACCATCCATCCATCCATCCACCCATCCATCCATCCATCCATCCATCCATCCATCCATCCATCCATCCATCCACCCATCCATCCATCCATCCATCCATCCATCCATCCATCCATCCATCCAACGTTAACACACATCCATCGCCATCATCAGCGCCTGCACAAATATTTATTCATGTGTTTTTGGGGTTTAATTTGCAAAATGTTGTCTAGTTTATTTGATATTGTATTATTTTGGGCGTTGAAGTTACTTTCAGCAATATTTCTTGATTAAAACAATTGTTGAATCGCTCTGTATTCCCATAACAGCCATTTGCTGTTGTTCATTACCAGGTGGTCTCTGTCTCTTTTGTAAACCAGGACATGTGTTTTCGCAGATGCCGATTTTTATCCAATCTGGGGGGAGAGAAGATAAACAAGTGAATTTGGAAGTGATAAATGAGAAGACAGAGTTGGAATTGGAACACTATATAAACCTGAAGCTGATAAATCAGTGGTGTCAAAGTCAAATACACAGCGGGCCAAAATAGAAAAAAAAAATACAATGTTTCAACACGAATCGGAAAAAAGTAAATGTCCTTAAAAAATCACAGTTCCTCAATAGGATCTTGCTGCAGTATCCCACCAAAGAAATGGATTTGATTTATTATGATTTATTAGAGATCTGGACAGACGATGAGACCATACTATGTTTGATTTTGGGAATAATATGGAAGAACGACAACTTAAAGGGGAATTCCATCGCATTTTCAACATTCTAATATGTCATCAATGATAAAAATGCTCCCCCATTCTGTTTCCTAGAAATTGAGGTCTGAAGAAAATCATTAACATGGTGAAACACATCTTGATGACATAATCAAGATGTATTTCACCATGTTAATAGATTTCTTTAGATGCTTTTTTTTCTGAGAGCGTAAAAATGAAAACCAAATGAACCTGTTAGGGTTCATTTGGTTGCATTTGTACGATCTCAGAAAAAATGTTGAAAATGGGTGGAATTCCCCTTTAACAAACTAAATGGATCGCTTGCAGCATCCTGACTGATCCTGACCATGTCGTGGTCTTGGTAGTTAATTTTGGCCTCTCTTTATTTTATTTTTTTGGCCACCCCCTCCAGTCTCGGGAACAGTCGGACGACGAGCAGTCGGAGGAGTCGGTGAAGTTCAAGCGTCTCCACAAGCTGGTCAACTCCACCCGCCGCGTCCGGAAGAAACTCATCAAGGTGGAGGAAGGCAAGAAACATGGCTCTGAAGGTATGGAACCTGTACCAAATATTATGATCATACATGCGTACTTTAAAAACTCTTTCACAGCCACTGATTTTTTTTTGCCATTAAAAAAAGAAAGAAAGAAATGGCAGCCATGTTGTTTTGGGGGTGGGGCCAACTCGTCCTGTGTCGTCTATGGCTGAGAAAGGGTTAACAGTATCCTTTATATTTGTGGGACAAATGTCTCATTTTAATAATTAGTTTGAACATATTTTCTAACCGAAAAAAAAGCAAACATGGGTATTAATAACACTCAAATTTTAGTGTAATGTGTTTTTCTCCAATTCACACACAAAATAATTTGTGAGAAACTTTTTTTTCCCCTAAAAGCGGGTCCATAGTTGTATGCTGACACAATTTTGGTAAAAACAATAATTAATTGCACTTTTTTCTATTAACACTTTAACCTCAAAAAACGAGTTTCCGGAGTCAAAACAAAAGACAATGCCACCAGTCTGGGTAGCGTGTCAGATTGGATTCAAAGCATTCAGTGTCACTCTACCATCGAGGAGTCACAGTTTTGTTATATATCGTTTTCTTTCTGGCAGATTCCCTGAGCCTGGACGCATCCCCCACGTGCGAGGACAACACAGCCCTCTACACGGGCGTCCTGAAGAAGCCCCTGGCCCCCCACCTCCACCACCAGGACGGCGGTGCCTCCTCCTCCTCGCTGTCGTCGCTGCTGCCCTCCCAGGCGGCGGCGGACCAGCTGTCGCTGGCGGACGGCGACCTCGACACGTCGGACAGCCTGACCACGTCGCCCTCGTCCAGCAGCCTGGACACGTCCTGGTCGGGACACAAGCTGGTGAAGACGTTCGGCAAGTCGTCCAGCGCCCACGGCCTCATCCGGCCCCCCGCCAAGAGGAACCCGTTGCTCCCGGGCGGCTCCCCCGGCCTCGGGAGCTCCCCCTCCGCGGCGGTCCTGGGCGGCGGCGGCCTCAGCGGCGGCTCGTCCTTCTCCTCGGAGCTGGAGAGCCTCGGGCTGGACGACAGCGTCGGCAGCGGCGAGGGCAAGCTGTCGCACTCCACCACCGACGGCGAGATGCGGAAGGCCCTGAGCTCGCTCTCCTCGCACGGGGTAAGTACCAACGAGAGCCTGTACGCCTTCTACGGCCTGACCAAACCCCGCCCCAAGCCCCACGGCCAGCCGCGCCACCTCCTGGTCTCCCTGGATGGCGGCGACAACAACCACCAGGGCAGCCCCAAACACCACCACAACCACCACTACCACCATGGCTGGACGCACCGCAAGCCCGACCCCAACTACGCCTACTCCACCAAGCACCTGTTGTACCACCGCGCGCGGAACAACAACCACGCCAAAGCCCCGTCCCCGTGCGCCTCGCCGCTGTCCGTCGCGGCGTCGCCGGCCTCCCCGGCCCGCCGCGGCGGCGCCGCCGACGTAGCCAAGTCCAAGATGTTTGGCGGAGGCACGGGCGGCGGGCTGGGCGTTCCCTCGCGCAGCCGGCTGCGCGGGGGCGCACGGCGGTCAGCGAGCTGAACATCACCTACGTGTGTGGAGCGCAGCCTCTACGGCCACCTCAACTGGGCGCAGCTGGTGCGGCCCGTCACCCTGAGCCGCGCAGAGCGCCGCTGCCTGCTGGAGGAGGACCAGCAGCAGCACCAGCAGCGCGAGGCGGACCGCAAGTGGGCCGCCAGCGTGGACCGCTGCACCAAGCGCGTGCTGCTGCGCATCCAGCAGAAGTCTGTGAGTCGGGCCGCTTTGAAGCCACATCAAGCGTCGGGGGGTTCACCTCGTTGCGCTGAGCAAGGAGGGGCTTGGCGGCGACTTCGCGGAGTTGCAGAATGGCTCGGGGGGGAGAACTATTGAGTTGTCGTCTGCATAGAAGCGAGTCTTTGCACTCGTCTGCATAGAAGCGAGTCTTTACGCTCATCGTCTGCATAGAAGTGAGTCTGCGCTCGTCTGCATAGAAGCGAGTCTTTGCGCTCGCAAGAACCAAGAGATAATGAGATAAGAATCAATAAATAATCTTTAGTTCCATTTCAGTAGCCTACCTCTTCTCTCACACAGAGAACACACTAAACGACTTCATCACAATGTCCTCTTCTTTGTAACCTTTAAACGAGTGCCTGCGGCATTGAACGATCTTCATTGTATTTTATTTTAGGATGATATGCGATGGACTATATAGTATATGCTGTCCCACTTTGGGAGTTAAGCAAGCCGCCGCCGCAGAGTTTTCATAAATGGCTTCTTTATTTTATTTTGTAGATGTCACCTCCTTCAAACACACTCATGTACCTTACACACACGCACGCACACACACACGCAACACACACACACGTCTTCCCCACAGGAATAATAGGGGATGTGGTACAAGTATTCCTCTGTGCTCCACAAACACATAGCATAGCCCTCCAAGGGGTTTTGACTGAACTGCAAACGTGTCTCCTCAATCACTAATCTGTATTGTAACACAGTACAGTAGCTGTATTGCTACGGTACATTGCCGTCGTTTATGAGAAAAGAAGCCGACGCACACAGAAGTGAGGAAATAGACGCAGGGCAAACGGAGTCAACGCATTAGTCTCATTGTTATTTAGTGAGCCGTCCCAGCTTTGTTCTGTGTACTCGCAAGAGAGCTATTCTGCAACTTCGCGGAGAAACCCGAGTCCAACCCTGCGCTGGTGAAATCCTCCGAGACGCCGTCGTCGTCACTCATCGATTTTTTTTTTTAATCCACCCCATTCCGTCGTTGCTTTTTTTTTCTTCTTCTATTCTCTTTGGAACGTGCCTCTGTGGTTGCAACATGTGATATGTGGTGTGTGTATTATATACTTTTTTAGCTATCTCTTCTTTTTTTTTTCCTTTTTACTTGCCTTACAATTTTTTCGTTGGAAGGACACGTATTTCTGGCTGCATGGTCATTTCATTGAGTATCACCATCATCTTGGAGTAAGGGCTCCAAACTCCAAACATTTTTTTCTCTGGGAAGACGCGACGTGGACCTCACTGTGGATGTCTATTATTATAACACATTTCCGTTAATGTTTCAGCGGTTCTCCTGACGCCAAAAGCGTGTCACGTGGAAGACCTTGGACCGGGGATTGTTTGTTGGAAGCTCCGTTACGTTAGATTTATTAGGGCTCAGATGGCTTTTGAACCTGAAGGCCTATTTTAAAAAAAAATAGCCGACGCAACAGATCATCCAGCTCTCATGAGGTTGTGGATCTCCTATGCTTGTGGTTGTGTTCAGTCTCCCCCGCTGTTGTGAAACAAGTAACGCTTCGGGGCAGATCTGTATGTGCTCATCTTCTGGATGTGTTGAAACTATGTTCTATTTGTGGGGCGGGGGAACGATTATTCAGCCAAAGGAAGGTTGCCAGATTGCCAGAGGTCAAAATCCTGCAACAAGAACCTCGATCAGCCCCCACACAACAACCCCCTCCCATCCCCTACCTCTTTTTCTTTGTACTTGACTTCCAAATGAACAGAAATCAGTATTCTATCTCACTAATTTTCCCTCGCTTCCCAAACAATAATATGCCATAATATCTGAGAGTAACCGGGATGACAACACGCAACTCTTTGTGATCCACCCATGAAGGCTTTCTTATCTCTATTTGCAGCAAGGGCGGTTGTAACATTTCCCAATTGGGGGAGAAAATGACGTGGGGGCGATGAAGCCGCACTCATACAATTTTTGGATACAGGAGTTTTATTAGGCAATTAAGCATCAACATCAGTTGTTTTTGAAGTTGCAACAGACACGCAGCAAGCATAAAGCTAAAGGTCTGACTCAGAGAGTTTTCTGTTTTCAATGATGAAATGCTGTTGGTTTAGTGGTGCCACAGCTGTAGTTAGTTAGTAGCAGCAGTAGTGTTTGAAATCATTTTAAATATAAGCACTTTATATTAGCACTAAATATAAGCACATTTATGGGGGCATTGCCCCCCCCATGCCTAGATCCGCCCCTGATTTGCAGTTGATTTATTGAAAAAATAAACTGGTCCCAGTTGTTGTTTTGTGGGGGGAAAATAACAAAACATATTATTGTCTGTTTTCTTCTACCCCACCATAAACTTAGTATGGGGCTGTGGGATGTTGTTCAAATTCAACTATTTCCATCCATTTATGGCTGAAACAAAATGTCAACACAATATTGACATAAATACAATTCAACTGCAAATAAACGTTAAGAAAGCCTTCTGGGGTGTAATTTTCCTTTAGCCATGTTCTTTGCTTTAGAACACAATATTATATCACTATAATGTTGTAAATGAACTGGCCCTGTAAAAAAAAAACATCACTCAGACCTATACGATGTGTGTGTCTATGTACTAAACCCATATTACCCTATTACGTATCGTTCATAATTAACCGCAGGGGGAAACGTGGGCGCTTTGGCATATTAAATGTATGTACGCTCATAAACACATAATTGAAAAATATTCGCTCTGCCCACATCAAGTGACTTCATTTAACTACCTTCGCCATGTTTCGCGAGGAATCGCCAAGTTAGAAAAAAAATGACTCACTTTTTAAAGCATTAAAAAGTTTAAAGCATTGACTGTACACTGTAAAAGCACCAATGGACCCTGACCTCTAATAGTGTACAAATGGAACCATTTTCCATATGGGCCCACACATGTGTGGGTTCCGTTTGTGCACTTCTCAGAGTTAAATGAACACACTCCTCTTCAGTCGATAACTCAAGCTAATTTGGCTGCGACTGCACAGTAACTCACAAACTTGTGGGGGGAAAAAATGGCAGCCTCGTATAACTCTTTTCATGTTACATCACGTCTCTCTCGCGTGTCCACAAGTCCCATAATTAACGAGACGGTGTCACCCATATAGTGTTTTATTTTTACCCATGCAGACCCATTATGCTCATGTACATTAAATCAAACAGTGTCGTTGTGCCAAGCATGAATCATCGCAAAGCCGATTTCTTCGGGGGGCTGGGGTGTGTGCGTGTGTGTGTGGGCGTTGGAATTGATGTCATTTCATTGGGCCCTCCGGGTTGTTTCTGAAGCTGACCCCCCTTTTTCAATTTGTCTTTTTTCACCACCAGAGGACATGCAGTTTCGGAGGATTCGACCTGTCCAACCGGTCGCTGCACGTGGTCAACGCAGGTTCGGAACCCAACGTAAGTAACCGGACCTCTGAGCTTTGAACAGAACGTCCCATTTTCCTGGTGGAATGTTTATTGACCTGTCCCTCTTCCCCCCTCTGTTCAGAATAAAGAGCAGGAGGCCATATACAGAGAGGTGGTGAAGTCGCCCGCCACGTCTCGCATCTCGCTGGGCAAGAAGGTCAAGTCTGTCAAGGAAACCATGCGGAAACGCATGTCCAAGAAGTACAGCAGCTCCCTGTCCGAGCAGGTAAAGACGATAATAATGTTTGGTTGAAATGCATCCATCCATCTTCTTCCGCTTATCCGAGGTCAGGTTGCGGGGGGCAACAGCTCCACCAGAGAGCTCCAGACTTCCTGTCCCGAGCAACCTCCTCCTGGGGGATCCCGAGACGATCCAAGGCCAGAGAGTCGATGTAAAACCTCCATCTGGTCCTTGGTCTGCCCCGGGGTCTCCTCCCAGTGGGTCCTCCCACTGGGACCTCCCTAGGGAGGCGCTCGAGGGGCATCCTAACCAGATGCCCGAACCACCTCAACTGGCTCCTTTCCAGGCGAAGGAGCAGCGGCTCTACTCAGAGTCTCTTCCAAGTGACTGAATTTCTCTCCCTATCACTAAGGGAGATGCCAGCCACCCGCCGGAGAAAACTCATTTCGGCCGCTTGTATTCGCAACCTTGTTCTTTCGGTCATGTCCAGACTTCATGACCATAGGTGAGGGTAGGGATGAAGATAGTAGCTCTGTAGACAGAGAGCTTTGCCTTCTGGCTCAGCTCTTTTTTTTCGTCACAACTGAAACATCCACACAGCAGTTTCATGACTGCAGCCACATGCAGAACGGAGCAGACATGAGAGCCGTTGTTCCCCCCCAAAAAAACAAAACGTTTCACAGATTGCCACGTCTTCTGTTCTGTCCACAGGGCTCTCAGCTCTCAGCCCTGTGAGTGGGTGGGAGTGTATTTGCGTTAGATACAGAGTAAACACAGAGCACTTAGACGCGAGTGTGTGGACACACACACACACACACACACACACACACAACACACACAACACATACTCACACACACATACACACACGTGCAGATGTTTCGCAAAATGTTGTCACACGCACGCATGCAACGCACACTCTCAGCTGTCCTCACTTTAGTCCTCCCTGGGCTCATGATTGTGTAGGGTGGAGTGTGTGTTTGTGTGTGTGTGTCGGGATTCTGAGATCATGGAGTGATGCAAGCCTCCCTTAGGCAAGCTCTTAAGAAAGGGAGACTTGATTTTAAGAGTGCTCTTGCGCTGTGTGTGTGTGTACGGTATACAGTTAAATTACAGTTTCTTGGCATTTGGTTTCCCGCTTCCTTGGGACCCCCCCCCCCCCCCCCCCCCCTTCCCCCTCAAACACACACATCCCCTCGCGTACACGCGGCTGTTCATTGCGTCTGTTGGATGCACCGGCCCACGGCGGTCGTCACTCAACACAGCAGAAATCATCAAACAAGCCTCTCTGTCAGAATGAGACAAAAGGCCATGTCATAAAGTGCTGCCATTCTTTTGTAAGCCACAGTGACACCTAGTGGAGTCATAGAAATGTGGCATTGTGTGCACTGTGGACTGAAACAATAGTGTTCCCTGAGTGGTGGTGGTGAGGATGGGCTTTTAAACAGGCTAATGAATAGACCTGTAAGCCCCACCCTCTCCCCAGTGTCCACCCAAGGCTAGGACACTTTCCAGCCAGGCTCATTCATTCCAATGTAAATATCATTGACATTAGACATTAAATACTGGTTCATTTTTGGAAGCAGACCTTCAAAACCTCATCCAAATCCATCAACAAGGCATATAGCTCTATGCACTGGAAAAGTGTGTCTGTGTGTCATTTATTGTTTTAAAACAATGTTTTATCATTTTGCAATCTTTAATTTTGCTTGATATATTGACATATCTAATTTTTTCCCCACAAATGACTTGTTATTGTTTAAAGGAGAATTTATAGGGAAATTACATCCAGCCATTTTCAAGATTTTTTCTGAGACCGTACAAATTGAATTACATCCAGCCATTTTCAAGATTTTTTCTGAGACCGTACAAATTGAACCAAATGGACCTTGACGGGTCCATTTGGTTTCCTTTGTACACTCTCAGAAAAAAACCTGGCAATTGGATATTGACATCATGGCATTAAGAATTGCGACATATTGGCATATTGTTTTTTTTCCCCACCCTTAATCCCGTCGTCCTTTTCTCCCCCTCCTCAATCTCCTCCCTGTCTCTCTCTCTGTCTCTCTCTCTCGTCCTCTCCTCTCTGTCTCTCTCTCTCTGTCTCTCTCTCTCTCTGTCTCTCTCTCTCTCTCTGTCTCTCTGTCGTCCTCTCCTCCCTGTCTCTCTGTCTCTCTCTGTCTCTCTGTCTCTTGTCCTCTCCTCCCTGTCTCTCTCTCTGTCTCTCTCTCTCTCTGTCTCTCTCTGTCTCTCTCTGTCTCTCGTCCTCTCCTTCCTGCCCGTCCAGTCCAGTCCAGATGCAGCTCCAGGCTCCCCCCAGTCTCCCCAGCCGGACACAGACTCCCTGGAGAAACCCAAGCTGAAGGCCGGAGGCTCCGTGGAGAGCCTGAGGAGCTCTCTGAGTGGACAGAGTTCCATGAGTAAGTGATCAACATGACACTGTTGCAGGGCCGGATTTAACCAGCCCTACTAGGGTGGGCACTGGGCAGGAAGAATGGCAGGGTGGGCAACTCCAAAGTTTTTTCTATATGAAGCAGTGGTTTTCAACCTTTTTGACACCAGGGCCCACTATTTATTCAGCATTTGAGCCACGGACCACCATTTGAGGACATTTTAGCCCCACAGATCCCCAAAACTAAAGATTTCTTTTGGTTTTGTCCACAATTCCAGGCTGGATTTGGGAAATAAAACAGTCAAACATACAGATCAAAGCAAGGGTCCATTTGGTTTCATTTTTATGCTCTCAATGAGTTTGGTTAACCAGCTTTTCACCATTTAACCGGGGACCACCTGGACCTCTCTCAACCACTGGTGGTCCCGGAACACTGATGAAAACCACTGATATTACCTTTCATTGGGTGGGCAGGATGCACGTTTGGGTGGGCCCTGCCCCCTTCTAGATCCGTCCCTGCACCCTTGATTTTTTTTTTCTTCTGAAATGTTTTTTTTTAGTTTAGGTCTAGTTTTACTTGACTCAATATAATGTACAGGAAAAAGTACAAATGATTTAGTTATGATGCACTGGCCCTTGTGAGCATGACGGCTACGTGACACAGATAGTATGTAATGAAGAGTGAAAATACACACACACATCTGAAGGAAGTCTAGTTATGGGGAGACTGATGTTCACAGTACACAAGGTGGAACACTAGATGGAGCTCTAACAACATGCCAGCAATCACCTTCTAGTGTACTGACATTATGTCATCATTTTATAAAAATACTTCCACTGGATCTCTTGCCCACCAAGCCCTTCCTCACTGTAGTTTTTGTTTGTTGACATTGACAAATTGTCAATATACAAGTATATGGTCTTAGTTTTAGTCAAGATAGTTTTACTCACGATACTGTAGCTTAGTTTTAAATTCAGTTTCCATGTAGGTTTTGTGTGTGTAAGGAAAAATGGCATTTTTTGTCATAGCATAGTCGACGAAATCAACACTGAGTCAAGTGGCAGTGAAATGACACGGATGCTGAATGTGAACACGGCTCAGAGTTGTCACAAAGACACGTGCCACCCCCCTCCGCGATACTTCACACCTAGTCCCCAACGGGGTCTGTTTCCGTGTGATAACAACTTCTCTGGTCTTCCTCACGTTGTCAGAACGCCATCAGAACTCACTGGAGCATGTGCTTTGCAAAGAGAAAGACAAACTCACAGTGTGCTATAATAACAAGTTAGGGTAAAGTTGGGGATGACGTAGCCTGCTCGACTGAACGCGTGTGCGCGCACGCACACACACACACACACACACACCCACACACACACACACACACACACACACACACACACACACACACACACACACACACACACACA
This sequence comes from Benthosema pterotum, assembly GCA_039105355.1. Taxonomy (NCBI): domain Eukaryota; kingdom Metazoa; phylum Chordata; class Actinopteri; order Myctophiformes; family Myctophidae; genus Benthosema; species Benthosema pterotum. The sequence goes on along the minus strand of CM076983.1, from coordinate 10,383,119 downwards.
CACTTACACTTTCTCACAGACAGACAAACGGACATGAAGTAATGATTAAGACACAAAATCTGTCATCCCAGCTAGTGTCGTGAATACAGCATCCTCTCATCCTGGAGACTGTGATGTACGCTCTACCCGCTTATTTCATCACAAACACCAATAACCACAAATAACAACCGCGCTAAATGGTCGGCCGTTTGACTACATGACTACATTTTTTTATTGCCGCACTAATGTGCATGTAATGGAAAATAATTGAACTTTGGTTCATCCGCGTTCAAACACCATTTCGGACTCATTTACATTTTGTTGATCTGCTACTTTCAAAAGGCCGAATAAAGTGCCTACGTTTTCCCAATAATGCTGAAAATCTACAAAGTAAAAAAACACTAAAGTTTCCAAATGATTGCAAAAAAAGTACAACATTTGGATTCGGTGGATCAGTGGCGTTTCTAAGCAACGCCACTGATCCACCGCCCATGGTGCCCTAGGCAACTGCCTAGTCTGTCTAATGGCAAAAACGCCCTGCGGTGGATGGATGCAGTGGAAGTAAAAGGATTGAAAACTGGAAGTAGTAGCAAGTGTGTGTTTGTGAAATACTAATACTAAGTGTGTGTGTGTGCGTGCGTGCGTGCGTGCGTGCGCGTGTGTGTGTGTGTGTGCGTGCGTGCGTGCGTGTGTGCGTGTGCGCGTGCGTGCGTGCGTGCGTGGTGTGTGTGTGCGTGCGTGCGTGTGCGTGGTGTGCGTGCGTGCGTGTGTGCGTGCGTGCACGCGTGCGTGTGCGTGTGTGCGTGTGCGTGTGCGTGTGCGTGTGTGTGTGTGTGTGTGTGTGGTGCGTGCGTGCGTGTGCGTGCAGGTGGTCAGACGGTCAGCACCACAGACTCTTCGGCCAGCAACCGAGAGAGCGTGAAGTCTGAGGACGGTGACGACGAGGAGCCGGCGTACCGCGGGCCGTTCTGCGGCCGCGCCCGCGTCCACACCGACTTCACCCCCAGCCCCTACGACTCAGACTCACTCAAACTGAAGGTGAGCTGGCTCCACGGCGCTCCTTTGGAGACGCCCTGTCGGTCGTTCACAGGTTCCCGCGGGATCTTAAAAAGTCTTAAAAGCATTGAATGTACGAATTTGAAAATAATACCTTAAAAAGTCTTATATCTAGGTCTTAAATTTTGCGCAGTTTGTAATTTCACAATTTCTAGTGTCACATTGCTCCTCAAAAATTTCATTTGTCAACCGCGTGTTTGGTTTAAATAACGTAGCCATAAAACGGCGGCGTGAACTTATCAATCATCAAGTAATTGATTTCTCAGTTTCGCACCAAGAGAACAGAAAACTCTGAGTCAGACCTTTAGCTTTATGCATGCTGCGTGTCTGTTGCAACTTCAACAACAACTGATGTTATTATTGATGCTTTACTTGCCTAATAAAAGTTCTGTAACTGAAAATGGTATGGGTGCGGCTTCATCACCCGTGGCGCGAAGCGACACGGGTGATGAAGCCGCACCCATACCATTTTCTCCTGCCCCTCCAATTGGGAAATGTTACATCGCCCTGGGTATTATGTTTTATATAAATGGACTTAAAAAGGTCTTAAAAAAGACTTAAATTTTACTTTAAGAAACCCTGCATTCAAGGTACTGCACAACGTCACCATAATGTAGAGCCCATTCAGAAGCATCCAGTGTATTTCCACGGACGGGACGTAAAACGAAGCTGGTCCACCAGCACCCGTTGATCAGAAGAAGCAGAGGCAGCTTTATTGTAGTGAGAAGTGGGAGGGGGACGTTTGAGCAAAGTGTTTATACCACAAACCCAAGGGCGAAACTTTACCTTTGACATTGGTGGGGTCCTAATCCTCTGAAAAACTGCCACAAATTAAAAGTTCACTATGCTAACACCCACGTTTACGAAGGCACCCTCGTGATATATGAGGAAATCTGTCTCATGTTATGTATGATGAGGAGTGATTGTGTCACTGTCACAAAATTTCTATCATTAGTAGGACATGTGCATGATGTGCCTATCGTTTAGACAGCCATCATTGGATGATTTTCAACTACAGTCTCTGCAGTTAGTTGTGCGTGTCATCATAAACAACTTGTTTGATTCATTGATTTAGCAGGGCACGATTTTGCCCTGCTAACCTGATCCAAACGTGATTTCATTATCGAGTGATAGTGTGACTTATAGATTTTTTTGAAAAAAAGCTCTGTATGTCCACTTTCATCCTTTTGCTTGCCATCTCACTCGCGTTTGACAGTCATGTGCTCATGTTGCACCAATAAGACTATGAGTCTATGGGGTGCATTATACACCGTGGACAGGAGAGCGGGTGCACCGTAATGAATGAATGGCCTGATCCAGTCATACCACGCATGGATAGACGCTAGAGACCCTATAATAATATGTTTGTGTCCCAGGGCAACGTCAAAGCCCCCAGCCGTAGCACTCCCCTGGCTTCAATACAAAGTCAATGGATGGCGTGGGGACACATTCGCACACCCCGACTCACGGCATGTTTAGTAGTAACGGTCCCATGCAATGTTTTGGTAAAGGGACAATTTTAAGCAAAAAAAAAAAAAAGAGATGGATCTACAGAGAAACAATATGGCGCTCCGCTACAAAGGTAATCATTAAGCATATAATAGACGGAGCCCTTTCTTCGCTGCAATGTGAATGAGACGTTGTTTTTTCAGTGATCAAATAATAATATTATTGTTTTGTACCCCACCAATAATATTGGTGGGGTCAAAACAATAATCCCTGGATATTGGTGGGGTCGTGTTCCTTGGGTCCACCCAAAGACTACGCGCATGCACAAACCCCTGTACTCAATATTCATGTGCCAATATTGTCACATGCTGTCATTATTTCTCGATATTGCAAGCATTGGCTACACGCCATAACGTTTGTTTTGTCTTTTGCCACAAGCATGTACAAGCAAAAGGTTGTAACATGTCTGTACACTTCACTCAGTCACGTCCAC
>CM076983.1:10240349-10379642 GCA_039105355.1 Benthosema pterotum | reverse complement strand
CCTGCTCGCCGCCCCCCCCGGCGATTTACCTCTGCCGTTTGCATAAGAATTTGCCAAGCAAGGCTTCCTCGTTTATTTCCGCTTTAAGAGACAGAGGTGACTGAATCGCAATACTTTGAAATGCATATACGTCGGATGGCTTCAGGGCGGTGGATTCAATGTCATCATTTGCTTTTTCTTGTCTAAGTATACCTGGAAAGGCTTAATTCGGTATTTCATTCACATGACTCACTATTTCTGTCCACATGCACGCTCTCTACTGCAGGGGTGGGGGTGCATGCAACGGGCCAACAACATGTGCACCAAGGCCCACCCCCCACTAAATCCTGATTGGAGGAAGGTCCCTCAAAGAGCAGGAAAAAAACAATATTTGGAATTAAGTGAAAGCTACAGTATACCTTTAATGTTTGTCTAAATGCATGCTTGCACGTGCGTGCACGTGCACGCGCACACACACAGAGACACACGCCTACGCACACGCGCGCACACCTGCACACACCTAGACTTAAAAAAAAACAACATAAACAAATGCTATTCCTGGGCTGGACTATTGACACACCTCGCCTCCCAGTAATTGCTGCAATTACCTCGAATCAATTAGTAATCCCAAGCGCCATTAGCCGCGCGTACACTCTGCAGCCGACGTCAGCAGTCAGGTCGCGACGGTGGTAAATCGCTCCGCGGCGTCGTTAATGAACAGTTAATCGCTTTAGCGGATATACAGTATACTGAGGATCGGAATGGGGGGGGGGGGGGTTGATTTGAAGGTAGTTAAGCCCTTTTGAAGTGGAAAATAATTCAAAGATTTGCGCCACATTTTCACCATTTTCAAAAATATCAGACCTACAAAGCTCATAGCGTGTCACTCCGTGGCACGCTATGAGCTTGTAGGTCTGATATTTTTCAATAACTTAAGGTAACAGCCAATAATGCTAGTGATGGTAATGCTAAGCAATGGTAATAATAAGTATTGTTAATAATGCTAAGTAATGCAAAATATGCTAGTAACGCTTTGAACACCAAAAGCCGTTTGGCCGCCAATCTGCTTATTTCAGTGCGTTCGGGTTAAATTGCTATGTTGTCTCTAATGTTGTCTTTCTTCTCTCTCCTCTCTCTCTCTCCTCATCTCGCTCTCTCTCAGTCCTCTCTCTCTCTCTCTCTCTCTCCTCTCTCCACATGCCTTGGTTCATCCTCGGTGTCCCGTCTACGACGTGACCGTCCCTCTCCTTTGTGCGTTCAGGTAAGAATGAATGAGTTCAGTCCATTCTTCCATTCTTTCAGTTGGCGCCCGTCTCTCTCTCTCTCTCTCCTCTCTCTCCCTCTCTCTCTCTCTCTCTCTGTCCCTCTCTCCCTCTCTCTCTCCCTCCCCCCTCTCTACTCCAGACCTCGCTGCTTTGTATCAGCAGCTCTGGCCAGGAAATCCGAGGGCCCTTTGTACTCGTTATTCCTTCTTCTTTTTTCCCCTCTCTCCTTTCCTCTCTTGTTGTTTCCTCGCGCAGCAAACCCACGGCCCGGCTCTAACGCTGAATAGACCGTGCTCCTCCGTCCTCTTATTCGGTCACTGCCACAATGAGGCGGTAACCAGATTCCACCGAGTCCGATTCCTCCTCGGGCACATCCCCGGAGCAGGTCTGATCGTTGCCTTTGGAGGGCCGTAAGAATATATATTCAACAGATTAATCACGTCTTCAAAATTAATTCAATCATGATTATTCACCATGATTATTCACAATTCAAACTATGTCCAAAATATGCCATGGCTTTCTGTACAGGGTTTGATCATTTAAAAAAGAAACAGAATCAAAATATTTATCAAAACAGGTGATCTACAAGCCTCCAATTCTTGTAGATCCCTCAAGCTATACTCTATGGCTCTGGTTACAAGGAGACACACAGCTATACTGTTTATGTCCGTAAAACCTTGCTCTACCCATTTCTTTAGATGAGAAAATGCTCCCGTTAACCCGTTATTTTCAACAGCCTTAATATATAAACTGTATACTGTACCGGCTGCTGCTTGGACGGCCTTGCGAGCCGTAAATCACAGCGGTGGCTTTCTCTAACTTTTCTTTCTCGTTTTTTTACACGCTGCCCCTCTTAACAATTTCACTGCTAAGCATCCTGGAAAAAAGGGTTTGAGCTGTGCTAAGCTCTTTGAGTGATGTCACTAGGGATGTCACTAATTTGAAAACAAGGCCAATAAAAAACAAAGTCCTATAGCGACATATACATGCCATATACCGTCTGAAAGAGCACACTCGCTGCTTTCACAAGAAAAAAAAAATACATTTATACCACCTATCGTTCAGGACTTATGCCATTTGAATGCTATAGAAACATGAGCAGTCTTGTAAAAATACATTGTATAGAGACCATTGACAGACAAATATATATATGAACCAAATGAAGATATTGTACATGCTATACACCGATTGACAGCCCTCTTAGTCCACTTTTTAGGGGGAAAAAAAATACATTCATCCCATCTTCTGTTCATCTGTAATTGCCATTTGAATTCAACTTGCCTCGTGGGCCAAAACCATATAATGTATGGAATAATAATTGTTCAGTTCTATATAATATGATTATGTTGCCAAAGTCCTATAGCGACATTTACATGCCATATACCGTCTGAAAGAAAACACTCACTGCTTTCACAAGAAAAAAAAAATGCATTCATACCACCTATTGTTCAGGACATATTGCCATTTGAATGCTATAGAGACATGAGCAGTCTTGTAAAAATACATTGTATAGAGACATTGACAGACCAAATATATATATGAACCAAATGAAGATATTGTACATGCTATACACCGATTGACAGCCCTATTTGTCCACTTTTAGGGGGGAAAAAATTACATCATCCCATCTTCCGTTTGTCTGTAATTGCCATTTGAATTCAACTTGCGTTGTGGCCAACACCATATCATTTATGGAAATAATTTTTCAGTCTATATAATATAATTATGTTGACAGTAATATAAAAAACCATATACCATATGAAAGGGCACACCCTCTGCTCTATAAGAAAAAAAGAAAAAAAAAATATGCCATCTACATGCCATCTTTATTGAGGTTTTATGTCAGAATCCCTGCAATAGAATAGAATAGCAGAGAAAAGGGATCCGTTGCGCGTGTGTGCGCGTGCTGCGTGCGTGCGTGCGTGCGTGCGTGGTGTGTGTGTGTGTGTGTGTGTGTGTGGGGGGGGGGGGTGGGGGGGGGGGTTGGGGGGGGGGCTGTTGTGCTTTCTTTGCAAAGACGTTTAGCTGCTAAACATAGCTAGCATTGAAGACCACAGACGTGCGCGCAGCGCGCGACACACACACACACACACACACACACACACACACACACACACACACACACACACACACACACACACACACACACACACACACACACACACACCCCAACGAGCCAGATTTGCTAGATCGTTAGGGATCGTAGGCAGAACAGCTGAGCTGCGCTCCGTCCATGCTCCCTCCGACAGATAGAGAGAGAGAGTAGAGAGAGAAATAGAGAAAGAAAGATGAAATTCCCATGCCAGTATCAACCACACAATATCCAGATGGCCAAAGTAAAACAATCTAAATCCAATTGATGGAAAAAAAACAAGCAATCGAAGTCCCTTGCTGTTTTGCCAGCAACAACAGAGATCAGTAGTTAGCCTGTGCTACGTCCCCCTGACCGAGCCTGTGTTGTCTGTCTGTTTTTCTTCCTCAAAGCAGGGAAAAAAATGGGTAGGTGGGCGGAGTTTTGGTTGTGACAATCGTCAGGGCCTTAAAGCAACAGTATACTACAGAACCAACTTGGATTTATGCGTTCACTTTTGTTTATTATTAATCAAATGCTGGTTTATTGATCATAATGCCGCAAACGGTTATTTACGTTCGCCGCACCCCCGCCAAAACGTTCCTCCAAAACGTAAATACATGGATTCATCAGAGAAATTGTTAATTCCTCACACATCGGAACAAATAAACACGTCGTGGACGGGGGGAAATCGATAAGGCGTCAGACACAAGGAAACAGGGAGACAAAGGGCTGCCTCCATGGAAAGAAAGAAAGAACATTCTGGTTGAGAGAGAGAGAGGGGGAAGAAAAAAAAACAAGTCACCTCCTCCTCCTTCTCCTCCTGAAAGGTCTATTGAGCAGTTTGAGAATGAGAATGGGAGGAGTGTATGTGAGACAAGATAACACACAAGAATGGCAACCGGGTAATTGAGATATCAATCAAGGGGGGTTATTTCAGGGGTAATTGCCGAGGTGTCTCTCTGTGTGTGTTTGTGAGTGTGTGTGTCAGGGGCGGATCTAGGCATGGGCATGGGGAGGCAATGCCCCCCTAAATGGCCAGACTGCCCCACCAAACATGATGTCATGCAAAACAACCCAAGATATTTCAGTGCTTATATTTAAAAGTATTGGAACCACTACTACTGACTAACTACAGTTGTGGCACCACTAAACCAACAGCATTTCATCATTGAAAACAGAAAACTCTCTGAATCAGACCTTTAGCTTTATGCATGATATGTGTCTGTCGCAACTTCAACAACAATTGATTATTATTGATGTTTAAAGGCACAAAGCGACACGGGCGATGAAGCCGCCCCCATACCATTTTCTCCTGCCCCCTCCAATTGGGAAGTGTTACATCCCCGTGTTGTGTGTGTGTTGTGGAGTGTGTGTGGTGTGTGTGTGTGTGTGTGCGTGTGCGTGTGCGTGTGCGGCACACACGCCGGAACGGTCCTCTGAACGTTTCCATTCACGTTGGCACAATTGATTCGTTGGCGCTCGTTCCCGCGCGCGCCGTGTCTTCTCCAAGGCTGCCTTGCATTGTTCTTTGTAAAGCGGCGGCGGCCCTCATGCCCACACACACAATGAGATGGTTATATTTAATTATCCACGGCTATTTCTGGCCTCCGCTGTCTTCATTATGATGTGGGTGGGTTTTATTTATTTATTTAGTCAGAAAGAAACAGCAGCCCAGTGCATTGTCTTATGCGGAAGCCAAGTAAATTAGAGGAGATTTAGAGGAGAGTTGTTTAAACGAGCGAGACGGCCCCCCACTTCACAGAAGGGTGATTGTTTTAGGCGTAACCTGCGAAGGGACATTTCACCTTTTTTTGCCAGAAAAGATATACTGTATGTTAATAACTTTTAGAAGATTTAGAGCACTTTTCTGGGGGTCTTTATTTGTGTAATATGTGGTTGCATCTGGTTAACCAAGCCTGGTTGGGGGCCACCTGGAACTCTCTCAAGGACCGCTGGTTGAAAACCACTGATGTTACCTTTCATTTGGTGGGCAGGATGCACGTTTGGGTGGGCCCCCCTCTAGATCCGGCCCTGGGCGTTGTGATCTCTAGATCGTCTGAGTTCGACACACGATCCCCCCCACACAATGTGGATGCGACGGTTCAAGTGGTTACACGTACACCAAGTGGAACTCGTAACCCGAGTTGCGCAAAGCAGTGGTACGAACGTTGATGATTTCGCTCGTGGTGGTGGGATATACTGTATATATATAATCATATGCATGCTTAATATTGATGTATGCGGTATACCGTCTCCTTTCATTAAATGCCATGCCGACTTTACCAGTCCTCGTGGGCAGTCTGAGACGTTTCTTTTCGCCTTGGAAGCATTGCGGGGCTTTTGTTTTTAAGGGCAACACGATGCTCATGCATATTCCACGTCCCCTCATGAGATCAGCTTCATAGCAATAACACGGCACTGTTCCCTGGGGACGCGCTACACAGAACCAACACACACGTGTACACACACACACACACACACACACACACACACACACACACACACACACACACACACACACATTGTACAGGGCCACCCGCATGCGCGTGGCAAGCGCATACCAGATCCAGGTAGATAATTTATTCATAAGTTAGAGATGCAAGTCGGAGGGGGGGTGGGTTTCACTTTTAATCTGCCATCTTCTGCCCAAAGCACTCTTTGTTAAGTTTATTCCCTGCCTGACTAAGTAAGGGAATAGATTTTTTAATTGTTGTGCTGATAGAAGGGGGATAACGCAGTGTGTGTGTGACAGAGCAGCTCTTTGTCTTTACCACAGCAGAAGACAGAGAGGGGCAAACCAATGGCACATATGTTGAAACTGATATGTGGAACCAATGTCGGACTTAAAGGAGAATTTCACTCCCAGAATGCTCTCTCTCTCATGTTTTTCCAGTTGATTTATTTCCAAAAATGTGATCCAGTTGTTATTTTGTGGACCTATTGGCCCCTACACCCACCATAAGCTTAGAATGGGGCTATGAGGTGCCGTTCATAATCACATATTTCCATCGCTCTGAAATGCATTTTTTGCATATATTGTCTCTCAACCATGTCAGTAGTGTGTTTTACACTTGTACTTCACTTTTGGTTCAGCAGTAATGACCATTTTTCACTATTATTGACCAATATCGAATGTACAGTATATCAATATGAAATATGCTGTAAGACATCCTCTTTGTTCCTCTATTTGCTCCAGTTCTGTATTGTCCATGGTTGGTGCTGAGAAATGCGCTGTCTTGAGTCTTGCGAGTTCAAATTAACAATTGATAATCATCTTAATAGCCTATTTTTCTGTGTTAGTTTGTTTTAGTTTATGCGGGCGAGCGTCTCGTGAGAACTCAACTCGCACAGTATTTTTATTACTATTTATTTAAAATTCCAACCTCAAATTGACATTTGAATATTCTTTACATTTTAATATTCAAATATTCTTTCGAATATCAAATATTCGTTTGCAGCCCTAATAGTCACTTCAGAGAGGACATTTCTTTCTTTTCTTTTTCGCTCATTCTTATTATCTTTCTTCGTTCCTTTCTCTCCGTTCTTGCTCTCTGGCCATCATTTATCTCCTTCTCCTGTGCGGTCACAGCTTCTGTCATCCAAGGCGCTGTCCTATATTTCCATACCCCCCCCGCCCTCCCCCTCCTTACCCCACACACACTCACTGTCTTGATAACAGACAAGTCCTCGGCCCCATTAATACCGAAATTACACCAGACGACACTCAGGGCCGCCGGAAGCCGGAGTGACGCGCGGACAGAGCTCCCCATTAATTGCCCAATCATCGTCCCCAGACGGTGATTAATGATTGTCCAGCCATCCGTGAAGCGTACATGATGGGGGCATTAGAATGGCAACGAGCTGTGCCCATGTTTGGCCGCGTTGTCAACAGGCCGGCGACGGCGATGACAAATGACCATTACGGGTTTTTCATCAAGCCCCGACGTCCGTTCCAACGGGACGAGACAGCGAGACGACACTGACCGATCCGTCATCTCAACGGGCTGGCATGCGTTTAAAGACACATAACCCTCCCCCAAAAAACACGATCAGGTATCATTACCCACATTATCACGGATATAAGACGACTCTGATTAGAAAGCGACCCTCATTTTTCATGACTCATGTGTGACACACACTGTACTAAACAGAAAAAAGTACAAAACTGTGCCACACCATATCTAAACACCCTTTTTATCTTGGGACCCACAGTACCTCCGGATCACCTCTGCCGTCTCACTTGGCTGACATTTATTGGCGATTCAGAAAGTGTTGATGAATGGGGCTGATCTGTAAATCAGTTTATTGATTCGTACCCTAACCAGTAATCACTGTCGTCCCACTGGCTATAGGCCAGGGCCTTGTGAGTGTGGGTGTCTCATTGGATGCTTCTGCATGGGATAATCTATAGGGAGAAATACAGCAATGTGTGAACCGTTGCGATAAAAGATGGTTAGCCGATGGAATACAACAGGTGGTCCGGGGACCACCAGTGGTCCCTGAGAAGGTTCCAGGGGTCCCCAGCTAAGTTGTTTAACCAGATGTAACTCTTGAGAACGTAAAAATGAAACCAAAGACCCTTGCGGGTCCATTTGGTTTCATTTTTACACTCTCAAGAGTTAAAATGTTCATCATGTCAATTAGCCCCAAGTCTACACAACTAGAGAATGTAGAAGATTAATGGTCATTTTGATCTGTATGTTGTGCTGTTTGGTTTCCCAAATACAGCCTGCATGGTATTGTGGTCAAAAAGCAAAATAAATCTTTACTTTTAGCGTCTGTGGAGCTAAAATGTTGTCAGATGGTGGTCCGTGGCTTTTTTTTTTGTATTTTTTCCCACAGTGACTGAGAAAGATTTGAAGAAGGAAAAAAGTGGCTATGGCTCTGGTTACAGGGAGGCACACAGCTAGATGTCTCCATAAAAATGTGCTCTACTGATGATTTTTTTTTTCAAGGAGAAAATGCTCTGTGGGTTGAGTCAGCCTGCATATGCGTTAATTGTGTTAGAATTTGAATCAGATTAATCAATAAAACTACTTATTGCCGAATTGAATTGAATTGGATTGGATTGGATTGGATTGGATTGGATTGAATTGAATTGAATTGAATTGAATTGAATTGAATTGAATTGAATTGAATTGAATTGAATTGAATTGAATCGAATTGAAAACCCCACCCATTGGGGGTAGGCTCTTTGCTAACGTGCCTAATAGCCTATTGCAGTGGTTTTCAACCTTTTTGACACCAGGGACCACCATTTATTCAGCATTTGAGCCACGGACCACCATTTGATGACCATTTTCCAGGTCTTTGGGTGATGATGACCATTTTCACCCCAAAGACCTAAAATTAAAGAATTCTTTTGATTTTGTCCACAATTCCAGGCTGTATTTTGCCAACAAAACAGTGTAAACTTCTTAATTAAGTGGTGCTAATTCAGATGATGAATATTTTAACTCTTGAGAGTGTGAAAATGAAACCAAATGGACCCGCAAGGGTCCATTTGGTTTCATTTTCACATTCTCGAGAGTTACATCTGGTTAACCAACTTTCCATCATTTAGCCTATAGGGCCCACCTGGACCCCTCTCAAGGACCACTGGTGGTTCCCGGACCACCTGTTGAAAACCCCTGGCCTATTGGACAAGGACAGATTGGGGAGGGACTTAGTGAAGGGCTAATTGAATTGAATGCTCTGAGCGTTGCAGGGAGGGACCAGGCGGACGCAGGGAAGGATTATCCAACGGGCACGTTGGGCCCAGGCCCAGGGGCCCCTGAGCTAGGGGGCCCATGAGCTTGAGTCTCCGCGTGATCGCTAAGAGGCTCAAGCTCAGGCCCACCCAAAAAAGGGGAAAAAGTGATAATAATGGTGCACACGCTCCTTATTAACAATGGATTTACTAAATTTGTGTCACTAAAATAGCCCAAAATGTCCTAACCCATCATGCCGCCGCGCCGGGCAGAAAGATCCGGTGTAGGGGGGCCCTTTGGCTGGTGGTGGCCCAGGGGCCCTTCATTTCATAATCCGCCTATGGGCGGACGTCCCTCCTCCTGGGACACTACACCAGGAGCATGTGAAGTTCATATAGGCCTGCACCGTTCTCCTCAGCACCTCAGGGGAGTGTGTTCTGGGCTACCATACGAGGGGGTTAGTGGGACAGTGGAACTCCTCAGGCAGAGCCCTGCCTGCCTGTGGTAGTCTGTCGCTGGGCCTTAATTGGCTGACGAGGTATTTTCTCACCATGTCATATAATAGGCGTACTTTTGCATAGAGACATGCCAGTAAGTTGTAATGCGCGAATACAATCACCCAGTATGAGCTAACATGCTGTTTAACTTCCAGATACCTGCATGATCTCTGATGAGTAAAATGACCAGAGAGGTGTTATCTTTCATGTTCAATCTGATCTACCTAACTGATGCCATTATGATAGAGTGTGTGTGTGTGTGTGTGTGTGTGGTGTTGTGTGTGTGTGTGTGTGTGTGTGTGGTGTGTGTGTTGTGTGTGTGTGTGTGCGCGCGCGTGCATAAGTGCATACATGCTAGAATACTTTGCACTAAGTAATATTGGCCCAGCATGGGTGCAGTGCATTGCTTGCACCAGTGGCGTTTCTAAGCAATTTGGAGCCCTAGGCAAGATTTTCCCCTGGATCCCCTTACCTTCAGGAAAATCTCCTGTAAAATGGCACCCCACAAGGGGTAAAATTATGAACTATTTTTAAACTAACTTACATATTATATGCTTTAAATGTACAGTGGTAAGCACTTGAGATTGTCAGTGGTGGTACCACCATGGCAATGAAATAGTAACCACAGGAATGTGGTACCAGAAAGTTCCATGCTGTCACCGAGACTAACAGGTTAAAAACACATTTACATGTACAACTACTTGGTTAGCGGTTCCTAATAGACAGAGGCGTACTGTTATAACCATTGTTAATCAACCATTGACACCTTTTAAATGAAGTGTGAAAAGCGTTACCATTCCAGGGCAGTGGTACCACCATGGTGCCCCCATCAGCAGCCAAGTGTTAACAGTGACAATCTCAAGTGCTTACCACTGTACAATTCTAGTTATCGAGGATAAGTATAATGTATTTATCCATATCTAATCAGGCTTATTAGCCTGGGATCCATTTAAAGCATGTCTGGTGGTCCCTCCCTCCCCTCATGGTCCCCCCCTCCCCTCATGGCGCCCTAGGCAACTGCCTAGTCTGCACAAATGGCAAAAACGGCCCTGGCTTGCACTGTCCCTTTCTTTTGGCCCGTGTGCTGTCATATGCGTGTGCGGATGCGCGTGTTTGTTTGCGTGCGTGCGTGCATGTGCGTGTGTTTGTGTATCAGTGATCTCATGAGCGTTGGTTGTGTCAGTGAGTGTCGGTGGTTGCCTGGACCTTTTCAACAGGATCTCGTCCTGCCATTCTCTGTGGACAGGGAGTGTGCAGCGAGGCAACAGGGCACGTCATTCAGGGCCGGATGCAACATTTACCAATAGGGGGGGCAAGAGAAAATGGTATGGGGGCGGCTTCATCGCCCGTGTCGCTTCGCGCCACGGGCGATGAAGCTGCACCCATACCATTTTCAGTTACAGGACTTTTATTAGTCAAGTAAAGCATCAACAATAACATCAGTTGTTGTTGAAGTTGCAACAGACACGCAGCATGCATAAAGCTAAAGGTCTGACTCAGAGAGTTTTCTGTTTTCAATGGATGAAATGCTGTTGGTTTAGTGGTGACACAGCTGTAGTTAGTTAGTAGCAGTAGTGTAGTGTTTCGAATCGTTTTAATTATAAGCACTTTAATTTGAAATACCTTGGGTTGTTTTGCATGCCATCATGTTTGGTGGGGCAGTCAGGTCATTTAGGGGGGCATTGCCCCCCTCCCTAGCCCATGCCTAGATCCGCCCCTGACGTCATTAGCAGCTAGCGGGTTGCTACTGTAACAACGCACCGGAGGGAGGAAGGCATTTTAATTCATTCAGCCTGCTAAGCCTGTCACTGTCCTCCTAATTAGAGGTTTGGATGTTTTTTTTTTTATCAAATCTGGCAACACACTGTTGAACCTGACCTTAACATCTGTGGAAAGGCGGAGTGAAGTAGTCTAATTAAAGGTTTTGTGACATTCATTTTCACTTGTTTATATTTTTCGTTTTTTCTTCAACCGGAAAATCTTTGAACTTTGTACAATCAGTGGATTATTTGTGGTTTGAGGTTTTCTGTGGGGTTCGGAAGGCATTGAGCTGCAAGGAAAACAGGTAAAAGAGTGGAAACTGTGACATCTGCTGGCAAATCCCATTGGCATATATGGGATTTGCAGAATGTGACATCACATTCAGGAGGAGAATTAGAGTGCCTGTTTGAGCCGAATACCCCAGACCACAGGTAGTCTACTTAATGTAAAAAGGGTTTTTTGGGGTGCAAAAAAAACAGAGGACATGCAGGGTTGATTGTATTACCAGTATCTGGATTTCCCTTTAATTTTAGAAACTACTGGCTGTCTATAGACAAATCCACGCAGGGTTGCCCTGTAGGCCAGGTGTAGGCAATCATTGCTCAGGTGTCAATCTTGATTCTTTTATGGCCCGATCTATTTTAAGGACCCGGAAATCATTTTCTCACCTTCTGATGTTGTTGTCATATACCATCTGGACTAGTCCAGGTGTTATCTTTCCACATTGGCAGCACCTGAGGTCTATAGCGTTACTCTGCCTATTAAAACCACACCAAAATGAAAAAAATCCATCAATATTATGATCATTAGCATCCCTGCTAGCAGTGGTATTTGTGCCAATTGTCTTGCTGTAGTGTTTGTCTGAGATCTTTCTTCCAAGTCTCTTCCGTTTGCAACTTGCAACTCTATCTCTCGCCCAACCCAAAATTAAAAAAAAAAAAAAAATCGGCCACGGTGCCAGGTTTGACGTCCAGGTGTTTTAGATCACTTTTATGTCGTTGGTAATGAAAGAGACGCTCCGGAATAATAATTCCGTTCGAAAAACAGGTTCAGGGAAACCGTTGCGCCTTTCTTTGTTCCTTTGTTTCAGACGTATCTGTGTAATGTCCGCGCGGCGCGCCCCTGCACGATGCCATGGTGATGACATTAAATAGGGAGATTAAATCACCACCATCGTTAGGACCTACTAGTTGGTCAGCGATGCATCCGTTGACAAAGGTTCCACACCGGACCGAAAGGCTCTGCGTTACCTCACTGCGAGCACGGAGCGCTTTAGGGATCGTGTGGAGATTTTTGCCTTGTGCTGACATGAAAGCTGTGAGGTCCAGAAACGCACTGAGAAGCATAGCGCAGGGGTTTTCAACCTTTTTCATCCCAGGGCCCACTATTTATTCAGCATTTGAGCCACGGACCACCAATTGAGGATATTTTTTAGACCCACAGATCCCAAAACTAAACATTTCTTTTGCTTCTGTCCATGACCATTAATCTTCTAGTTGTGTAGAATTGGACTAATTCGCATGATGGATATTTTAACTCTTGAGAGTGTAAAAATGAAACCAAATGGACCCGCCAGGGTCCATTTGGTTTCATTTTTACGTTCTCAAGAGTTACATTTGGTTAAACAACTTAGCTGGGGACCACCTGGAACCCTCTCAGGGACCACTGGTGGTCCCCGGACCACTGGTTGAAAACCCCTGGCATAGCGTGTTAACCAGCATATAGTATATTTGAGAAGAATATTTTCTATTGTGGTTACAAGACACATTTTTTCTTACAATTGGCCTCTGGTGATTTTTTTTTTCTTTCTCTCTCTCTGTCATTGTCTAACAAGACTATACTGTCCTAGTGTTCCTGCTGTTCAACTCTGCACACTCATGCTGTATTTCCTACTGCAGTCCCAAAATAGAGACGGAATGGAGTGTGTGTGTGTGTGCGTGTGCGTGTGCGTGTGTGTGTGTACATCATGTAAGAAATACAATGTACACTATGTACACGCAAAGATTGCGGCAACTCAGCCAGGAAGATCTCATCTTAGAGAATAGAGAAAGGGAATGTGAAATACATTGTGGAGACAAACCAGAGAGAGGGAGAGGGAGAGGGACAGGGGGAGAGAGAGAGAGAGAGAGAGAGAGAGAGAGAGAGAGAGGGAGAGAGAGAGGGAGAGGGGGGAGGGAGAGGGAGAGGAGAGGGAGAGAGAGAGGGAGGGAGAGGGAGAGAGAGAGGGAGAGGGAGGGGGAGAGAGAGAGAGATGGAGAGAGGGAGGGAGAGAGAGAGAGGGAGAGGGAGAGGGAGGGAGAGAGAGAGAGAGAGGGGGGGGGGGAGGGAGAGGGAGAGAGAGAGGGAGGGAGAGAGAGAGAGAGGGGAGAGGGAGGGGGAGAGAGAGAGAGATGGAGAGAGAGGAGGGAGAGAGAGAGAGGGAGAGGAGGGGGAGAGAGAGGAGGAGGGAGAGAGAGGAGGAGAGAGAGGGAGGAGGGAGAGAGAGAGAGAGAGAGAGAGAGAGAGAGAGAAGAGAGAGAGAGAGAGAGAGAGAGAGAGAAGAGAGAGAGAGAGAGAGAGAGAGAGAGAGAGAGAGAGAGAGAGAGAGAGAGAGAGAGAAGAGAGAGAGAGAGAGAGAGAGAGAGAGAGAGAGAGGAGAGAGAGAGAGAGAGAGAGAGAGAGAGAGAGAGAGAGATCACAGATAAAGTCATCATTATCTCTGTGGTGGGGCAGATCAATGCAGTGCACCCAGCATGGCTCTGCAATGGGATTGGATCCACACACACACACACATACAATACCTTCACACGTGTGTGTGCACACACACACACACACACACACACACACACACACACACACACACACACACACAGCAGACCTCTTCTTCGCCTATCTCTCTCTCTCTATCTACCGTGAATTCATATCTGAATCATGCAGATGAGCGTGTTTGCATGCATACACAGTAAATCCCCCTGAGTGATCATTTAAAACGGCCTGTGATTCTTTTTCTTAAAAAAATATATACATTTTTTTACACCATGAATTTGCTGTGCACGTGTATCTGGTAGTTCCATCTTGTTCTGAAGATTCTATCCGCGTTACGTTCGTAGACAGAGCGGTTCTTCTTTGCGGGTATTTTTCTTTTTTGCTTTGGCAACGTAAACATATGTTTTGTCATGCCAATAAAGCCATAATCCTAACCATAACCCCATGATATGCGATTGTCTCAAGTCCCACATCAAAGAGGCAGGGGCGGATGTAATATTTCCCAATTGGGTGGCAGGAGAAAATGGTATGGGTGCGGCTTCACCGCCCATGTCGTTTCGTGCCACGGGCGCTGAAGTCGCACCCATACCATTTTCAGTTACAGGACTTGTATCAGGAAAGTAAAGCATCAATAATGGCATCAGTTGCATACGCAGCATGCATAAAGCTAAAGGTCTGACTCAGAGTTTGAAATGCTGTTGGTTTAGTGGTGTCACAGCAGTTAGTAGCAGTAGTTGTAGTGGTTCAAATCATTTTAAATATAAGCACTTTGCATGCCATCATGTTTGGTGGGGCAGACTGGGCATTTAGGGGGGCATTGCCCACCCCCCCCCCCCCCCCCCCCCATACCCATGCCTAGATCCGCCCCTGCCGTTGTCTGGTGGTGGTGGTGGTCTACAGAGGGTATGTTTATGCATGAGGTGAGTGGAAGACTGAGTGAGTTTAACGGTGCTTAACGTTGTTTAATGCAACCTGATAGGACTTCCTCTTCAGATGCATGTATGGCTATGGGCTGTTAGAGGCCAGAATGTAGTTCATCGCCACTCAGTAGGCATCTGTGCAGAACGTACAGGTATGATGATGAGGAGGTGTTGAGTATGTGGTCGGTCTGCTTAAAGGGCCATACCATCCATTTTCAACATTGGCAGTTTTTCTAAAGATTTGTGTAAAATTTGACATTTTTGAACCTGACCTCTGAACTGCATTGACTCGCGACGGGGGTTGGCTGCTTCGAGACATGTATTAAGTGGACCTAGCTGGCAGACAGGGCAGTGTGGGGGAGCTTAAAGGGGCATTTCTACCCATTTTCAGCATCAATTGTGAACGCAGTGAGTGAATATAAGCCAGGCCGAAATCTCTGAGTTTGCATGTGTACGCTCACATGTACTTGGCGCACCTGATTTTAGGACGCAATAAAAAAAGTACCCCCATTATGTGTTTCTTCGAAAACCAGAGACAACTAAAAAATGAACAAAAAAATAATATGGTGAATCACATCTTGATGATGTCATGAAGACGTGATTCACATTATGTTAATGTTTATTTATTTTTCTCGCCTTATGACTCAGTCATTCCACTGTCATCTCAGAGTGAATGGTGTTACTTGGTACGGAGGCGTTTTGAACAGCAGAGGTACAGTAAATGTTGCAGCGTGTCTTCAGATGAGGTTTTCTGTACAGTAAACCTTTAGATAGAATGCCCCACTTTTTCCTTTTTATATGTGTCAGCCGTTGGCTGGCTGGCTGGCTGGCTGGCTGGCTGGCACAGACACTCGTGCACGCTCTCTCCCAGCCGATGGAATTAGGTCATAATATTTACCGTGTTAACGAGTTTCTATTTTTGAATAATTAACATGGAGTCGGTGCAATTCATGGGAGGGCGTTGAGTCTCGGTACAATCCTCCTCCTATCCCAGGCCTCTGGTGGATGGAGATGAGCTGTGTGTAGTGACTGTATGGAGGCAGAACCATTTGAGTTCTCATTCACTGGGAGATGGAAAGATGGCAGTTGACCTGCTTTGTGAGGCTTTTGTTAAGTGAGCTCATCTCTGTGAAGACACTGGGTGTCCGTCGGAATTGACTACAGCGACTACCAGACTCACCATTACAGCATTGCGTTTTTTTTTTTAGGTAGATTGGTATCGCTTGTCTCGTATCCCTAATGTCCTCCTCTTTCTCTCGAAATAATGCATTCTTTTGTGAAAAGCACCCTCCATTTAGATCCTAAACGGATCTAAATACATTTTTGACTTTTTGAAAATAGTGATTATTGCCTGCATCACGGGCAAAATGCCACCGATTGGAACGAGAGCTCACACATCAGCGCTGCTGCTGGAGCATCCTTGTTTACTTCCTCCCTTTCTTTCCGTGGAAAAAAGCCTGGGTGTTTCTATGATGGGCTCTGTATCCTGGCACTGTGTAGCACCATGATGTGACCCAGTAAGAGTGTTACTGCACTGCAAAAAATGCTATCCTTCATATAAGAAAAAAATATATATATTTGAGTGTAATAGTACTAGAAACAAGCAAAATAATCGGTCCTTGGGGTAAGTGAATTGTACTTGGTAAGAATTCTTGTAATAAGAAATATGTTCTAAAAACAAGGTTGATAATCTTATACAACTTGCTCTTGGTTAGTAAATCCTTCTTAAAACAAGAGCAATCGTACTTAAAGTCTAGATTTAAGAATAAAAGAGTTTTTTTTGCAGTGTGGGGTCAATTCTGAATTGCAGCCAGAGTAGGGATTCACCCTGCTTCATGGCCGTTGGTAAGGCATTCCACATTTTGGTGGAATATACTGTGTAGATAGAAGAACAAATTCAACCCCTTGTTTGTGTCAAACCTGGGTTGAACAAATATAATTTGGGGAGCTCCCTCCACTGTTGTGGTAGTGAGCTTAATTGATGTTTTTTGAAGTATTAACACAGGAAAGTGGGTATATATGCAGTGAATCTCTTGCACACCAGAGCCATTGCAAGTTGCTGTAGTCTGTCTGCTAACTAAATCAGGGGTTTTCAACAGGTGGTCCGGGGACCACCAGTGGTCCTTGAGATGGTTCCAGGTGGTCCCCAGGCTAAATGATGGACAGTTGGTTAACCAGATGTAACTCTTGAGAGTGTAAAAATGAAACCGGGTCCATTTGGTTTCATTTTTACACTCTCAAGAGTTAAAATATTCATCTGAATTAGCTTCACTTAATTAAGAATTATCTACACAATTATCTGCAATTGTCTACACTGTTTTGTTTGCAAAATCCAGCCTGGAATTGTGAACAAAACCAAAGGAATTCTTTAGTTTTAGGTCTTTGGGGCTAAAATGTCATCAGATGGTGGTCCGTGGCTCAAATGCTGAATAAATGGTGGGCCCTGGTATGAAAAAGGTTGAAAACCCTTGAACTAAATGAACAAGGGCTACTAGTTCATGGAGCCCTTCATTCCCCCCAGCACCCCCGCCCTCCCTGTTTTGTGCATGTGTGACAAAGTTCCCCACAGCCTCAGGCCACATGGGCAGAGAACAGTGACGTTGGTTTGTCCCGGTTCTAAATCCGGCGAAGGGCAGGTTGTTTTTGGAGCGGTCGCCAGAGTCGCATCACTGCTGTTGTTTTTTCTTTTTTCCCCGCTCTCTGTCGAGCAGAGCTTTGGCTTTGTTATACTCTGTGTCTCCTGAGAGAACCGGAGTGAGATTGGCATTCGCTCTTTGGAGATCAGAGAGCGAATCCAGCAGATAAACCAGGCAAAATCCTGAGCATGAACCCTCCTTGGACCCTATAGCATCCGTATTTCTGAGAGAACATTCGCCGGCATGCTCGCCTGAAGCATTGCAATGAGCTGTGTGGTGAAGAGGGAGGGGGGTAGGGAATGAATACATGAAGGCTCGGCCCAAATAATACTCTGACCAGACGAAATGTTGCGACATTGAGGGGCAGTGTTGGGACATGTGCACTACGTAACTTAATATATTACATAATATATTACCAAAATGCAGTAACTTGTAATATAAATATATTACTAAACAAAAACAATCTAATATATTATACTTTTCTTTCTGCATTACTTCCAATATTACTTTCTGTCAATCTGTCTCATTGAAAATGTTCTTGTGAAATTATCTTGACAACTGCAGAAGTTAAATAATTACTTATTTTCTATCATTTGTCATCAAATTATTTATTCAGGAGTGATGTTTTTTCAAGTTGATTTCATATGTATTTGGCCATATAGCCAAGTGCGCTTGCTGTATTGTAGGTATGCCACTGGCCTACACAATATTTGATTAATAGTGATACTTAACATTTAATTATATATTTTGTAAAAGTTTTTTTTAAGTAATATGTAATAGTAATATTAATATATTACACATGCTCAGACAGTAATATTGTAATATAATATATTGCTTTAAAATGAAGGTAATAATTAATAAGTAATACATTAACAAGGTAAAGTAATATTCCCAACACTGTTGAGGGGTCAGAAAACTGAGCTCGAGAGGGCTGTTGTAACCTGAAAGTGGGGCAAAAGAAGGACATTACCATTTTTTTCCTGAGGTCCATTTGGTTCAAATGTGTACCAAATGGACCCACTATTTGTACACTCTCCGAAGATAAGGTCCTAAAAGAAAAATCATTAACATGGTGAAACACAACTTGATGGTAGGAGCCGCGTATTATTTGGGCAGAGCCTTCCTGTTACGAGGGAATGAGCAGCGCTACAAACAAAGTCAACTAAGTATTAATTTATTAAGCGTGGAAGATTTGTAGTTTACAATTTCATACAAAGTTTGCAATCAAATGTATTCCCAACATCACACGGGTAAAGCAGAGGGTGAAATGAGTTTTTCGTGCAAGCTCCGTCGCTTCTGTTACTTCGTTACGAGAGAACGGGGAAATTAAGAACGGGGTGGCGGTGCGGAAGGGGGAGGGGGGGGGCAGGGAGGAGAGAGATCGATAAAAAGAACAAGCAAATTATCAACATCTTGTGCTGTGCAGAGAGCGTGCACGAGCACACAGTAGCACACACACACACACACACACACACACACACACACAGTAGCAGTAGCACACACACACACGCAGACCCAGATGTTCTTCTATAAGTAGCCACAGCCCCGTTGGCCCCTACGGCCACAGCAGCGAGGTGGAGACCTGGTTCTGCAGGTGCAGCAGCAACAACACGGCCTGGAAAACAAATGTGCAGCACATTTCCATCTGCATCTGAATACTCGGAAGGCGTTATCGTTTGGACTGACATGTATAACATTCTAGAGCATCGACATGAGGAGGCAGAGATGTATATTTTACATTTGTGGATCCTTTTGTCCAAGAACTCCAGGGCCGGACATGTGCACATCTCAGCCTGTTTAAACTGGATACTTTGGGGTTGTTGGTGATTTGGAGGCGCATGACGCACACACACACACACGCGCACACACACACTCATATTTTAGCTGCTTCCTGCGTCGTCATGGCAACAGTTTTTGTCAGGTGCAGAGAGAGAGAGAGAGAGAGAGAGAGAGAGAGAGAGAGAGAGAGAGAGAGAGAGAGAGAGAGAGAGAGAGAGAGAGAGGACAAATGTGCAGAATGGAGGACAGAAAGGGAAACAATGTGAGGACATACTGTACCGTACAGTAGTGAGAAGGTCACTGCTAAAAGCAAAATGCTGCCTTCTACCTTTTGACTACTAGTACTAAAGTAGTAGTCTGAGGGCGGATCTAGGCATGGGCATGGGGGGGCAGTGTCCCCCTAAATACCCAGACTGCCCCACCAAACATGATGGCATGCAAAATAACCCAAGATATTTCAAATTAAAGTGCTTATATTTAAAAAATGATTTGAAACACTACGACTGCTACTAACTAACTGACTAACTGTGTCACCACTAAACCAACATCATTTCATCATTGAAAACAGAAAACTCTCTGAGTCGGACCTTTAGCTTTATGCATGCTGTGTGTCTGTTGCAACTTCAACAACAACTGATGTTATTATTGATGCTTTACTTGCCTAACCAAAGTCCTGTAACTGAAAATGGTTCCACGCATATGAAGAGTCACTTCACGCAAATCGGTCTGGCCAGAGCACTGCTTAACTTGACATTGCGTATCCACGTTGTTTCTGATTGGATGGCGTTGGATGGCGTTCAAAGCAACGTGGCGTTCAAAGGAACGCCCTACCAACAGTCATTAAGACTTGTGAATCCCTTGACTCCTTCAAAACCGCTCTCAAGGGGCACCTACAGATGGCTGCAATTCAAAACTGGCCTCTGTAAAACAAAATTGTATATAAAATCCCCCCCCCCCCCCCCTCTCCTCTTTGTACATTTCTCTTTTCCCTTTTTACCTCCACTATGATTTTACCTCCATGATCTGCTGTTTCTGACTTCACTGAAGTAGTTGTTTTGTATGTATTTGAATGCCTTAATGAAATGAACAAGTTGGCCACTATTGTAAACAAGTGTATGCTTAACTAGTGTGTCCAATCAGCTCTGTCAGATTTGATGTAGTTGTACTTGAATTGTACTGTAATTCTCCAAGCTGTTATCAGTTTTGTAGCAGTGTGTACTTGACTTGTACTGTAACTCTCATCTCTGTCAATAAAACATTCATTCATTCATTCATTCATTCATTCATTCATTCATTCATTCATTCATTCATTCATTCATTCATACGTGAACTGGTGCACGGACCAATCAGAATCCTCGGCTGCATTTCGCACCTTCACATGCCCCGCCTACCTATGGGGATAGGCTCCTGGCCAGACTGATTTGCCAAGTGACTTTTCAGATGGGCAGTCTGAAATCTTCGATTAGACCACTTACTCAGCATTCAGGGTTCGACACAGTCTTGACAAATGGAGGCAGTGTTATAATCAGAGTTCTTCTCATATCCGGCACAATACTGTACTATCTAGATTTTGATTATTCTTGCAAGGATCCCTGGGGGGGGGGGGTCTCTGGACTGGACCCACCACTTTGAGTAGCAATGAATGCACTGCTAAGCGAACCCTGCCGTGCTGTGGGTTCTGGATTAGATCCCATACACTACAGCTCGGTTTCTTTAGGCTTTGAACTTGATTTGGGCTCTGATCAGGACAGCAGGAGGTACTAACACTGAGCTCTGGAAAGCCAGAAGTCATAACTTATACTTAGCATGCCCAAATAGCAGATCTATAACATCATTACGCTACGCGTCACATTGCGACGAGTCGTATAACTCTGCAGGTTTCTGATTATGGAAAGTTGTGAGTCACGCTATAGTCAAAACATGCCGTTGTGGATGCACTTTCCAAGTCAAATGAACGCAAAGGATTTGACTGAGCATCACACATCTCGAATGTTGGCGCTTTTCCTAAAACGATTTATATGTGGGACATTTCACAAACATGAAATGTTTGTGAAATGCCCCAAATATCGAGCCCCCACAGAGACACAGACGGGGACATTAAGAAAAGATTAAAACATCTGTAACGAACTATTACTGGTTCCCTACTTTGTTGGTCACAGTAATCGTGCCCTCGGTCCCCCCAGTCTCTGGCATAAGCAGCTTCTGGCTTCTTTTAACTCTGGCTGTTTGGTTTTCCCTTCAGAACACGAGCCCAATAGGGGGGAAATTAACCCGAGGCCTGGATATTAAAAGCCAGCGGGGAGGGGTCGGAAATAATTGGGAGATCAATAAAAAATAAAATACAATGCAACTTCAAAGACTTTAAAGGCCTTTTAACCAGATGTATACGAGTGTTCAAATGATGTACACATTTTTTCCCTCTCTCTCTCTCTCTCTCTCTCTCTCTCTCTCTCCAGTTGACTGCTTTTAAACATCACGCAACACATCTGGGTCACGTGTCAGTGCGCTCAGTGCTGCGAAGTTGAGGTTTCGCGGGTTTAAAAATAAGCCTCGACAAAACTGCTGCACGGCAGAAACAAGTCGAATGAGTATTGTATGAGTATGGTTAGGTGGCCGACTTCATCGCCC
Source organism: Benthosema pterotum (assembly GCA_039105355.1). Classification (NCBI taxonomy): domain Eukaryota; kingdom Metazoa; phylum Chordata; class Actinopteri; order Myctophiformes; family Myctophidae; genus Benthosema; species Benthosema pterotum. Next base: position 10,357,668 of record CM076983.1, on the reverse strand, counting down.
GCATGTGATGCTTTGCGGCATCGCAAAACTAAAGATTTCTTTTTGCTTTTGTCAACAATTCCAGGCTGGATTTGGGAAACAAAACAGTCAAACATACAGATCAAAATGACCATTAATCTTCTACATTCTCTAGTTGTGTAGACTTGGGGCTAATTCAGATGATGAATATTTTAACTCTTGAGAGTGTAAAAATGAAAGCGGATCTAAAAATGATAGATCTATAACATCACTACGCGTCACATTGCGACGAGTCATATAACTTTGCAGGTTTCTGATTATGGAAACCTGCCACCTGAAAGTTGTAAAAATGAAAAAAAGAAAAAAAAAAAAAACATTTTTACGTTCTCAAGAGTTACATCTGGTTAACCGACTTAGCTGGGGACCACCGGGAACACTCTCAAGGACCACTGGTGGTCCCCGGACCACCTGTTGAAAACCCCTGGTTTAAAAGCAAATAACAGGACTGTAAGCTGTTAATTATGGAAGCGGCCAGTCTGTAACGACAGATCCAGACAGGAGCCTACAGTAGAGCAGCTGCATCTTTGGACTAAATGCAGCTGAGATGGAAATGATTGACTGACTCCGACGTGGAGGGATTTACAGTGATCAATAAAAGGAGGGAAGTGCAGGCATGTAAAACAAGCACTCCAGATCCTTAAACGAGAGTGAAAAGGCTTTGGCTTTCGGTATCTAAGCTGAAAGAAATACGATTTGTGGGCAGATGAGGATGGGAACTACATGACCCCCTTACGTCGGGGTCGGAGAGTGCGTTGGGCCCGGGGCCCAGGGTTTGTTTTTCGCGAGCCATTAGAGATGATGCAGGGCCAGAACATGATCAATGGCTAATTCACGGAATTGATCGATGTAAAAATGGTGGTAGCGTGACTGTAGTGGAGCCGCCTGGGCTGTGTGGGTTAAAGGGGTATTTCACTTTCAAAAAAAACTTTTGGTCATTTTATGGTCTACTCAGCCTCATGTGAACACACCAGGCAGTTTATATGTTAAACAATATTTTAAAAATAAATAGAAACTGTAAACTAAATTCCACAGCCCTCTCATGTATTAGGAGGACAATATCAGTCACTAGAAAAAGATGGGTTGTTTTTGAATAATCTGTCATGGTTAAAATGGAGTTTTAAGTTATAATGGGTTTGTATAGGAAGGACGTTCCGGCAGATTAATGAACATCAAATATCTCAATACTGAAAGGAGTAACTTATAAACTGTGTGGTGTGTTCACATGAGGCTGAGTAGACCATAAAATGACAAAGTTTTTTTGAAAGTGGAATATCCCTTTAACAGTGACAGTCTACAAGGATGGCAGCCAGGATGGAACCCACAGGACAGGGCCCTGCGCGGATGTGGAGCTAGTATAAATATATGGACACAAATGGGACAGTATAATTGGGCCCGTTTGAGTTATGAAACGCCGTAGCTGAGCTTTTTCCCATTTCCATATTGCCGATGATAAATATGCATCGTTAAACTGTTGAGATCAACTCCACTGTGACCCGCGACAAATCAACAACTGGTGAATGTGCAGTATTTAATGGCAACATTTGGCTTTAGTCCAGTGGTCTTCAAACAGAGGTCTGGGGGGAGGGACCAACAGTGGTCCTTGAAACTGTTCCAGGTGGTCCTCAGGTAGCCTCATGCACGCCCAGGCTTTCCTTTTTGTCTGCGTTGTGCGAAAAGGAAAAAAATGGAATTAATTATTAACCACGGTGGCCTGGAAGTGGGAGGAGTCAACCTTGGGGGGGGGGGGGGGGACGTAAATGATGTGACGTATAGCACAGCAGTGGAGGGGCGGTAGGGGGAGGGGCCAGAGATGATGACACGTTGGTGAGATCAAATAAATCTGTCGGCCCGACTGAGCCGGTCCCCGCCCCCTCTAAGCCAAAATGCTTTCAGATTACAGGCCAGGCCAGTCCTCAGGTAAATAATGGAGATTTGGTAATCCAGTTAAATTAGTGTTAAAACATCTGCATTACTAATAATTAACAAGAAGTGTACAAAATGAGAGAAGAATAATTGTTACTTTGATCAACACCTGTAATCTCCCATGGTACCTGTACAGCACGAAAATTGTGGAGAAAACATCCCACAGCGACAACTTATTAGTAGTGGTGGTCCGTGGGTGAAACGCTGAATAAATAACAGTCCTTTGTAGGAAAACAGTTGAAATAGCACTGCTTTATTCAAATGGCACCACCAGTGCAGGAAAATGCAGTCAGAATAAAAACGGCAAATAAACAGCTTATCTCACTGTGTGTGACGTAATCCCTGGGAGAATGCAAAGCGAACCTGACAGTCACTCTGTCTGCCTGCCTGCCTGTCTGCCTGCCTGCCTGCCTGTCTATCTACTGTATCTGTCTGTCTGACAAACAGACTAGAAAAACTAGACAAAAACAAACTAGAAACTGGCAATTACGGAAACACGGCACGCAAGAAGGTGTTTTGTGACACACGTGCCACAAAACTACAATCAACACACAGTAGGCTGACACTTTACAGGTGAAATGCAAAGACAAATCACAGTAGGACAATGTAGGTATAGCAAACATTAGCAGAGACTAGTGGGAATTACTACACAATAAAAGCACACCGTTCATGACACTTTCAGTAAATAGAAACGGAGCGGTGTTGCCACCTTATTCCACCCGCTATCCGTGTGTGTATGTACATACAGTATATGTATTTACTGTAGAGAATGCGTTTGTGTGTGCGCGTGCGTGCGTGTGTGTGTGTGTGGCCATAGGGGGTGGGATGGGCTTCTCCTAGCATGATTGCACAGCGGGACGGGATCCCAGCGGGAGAGCGCACGGCACAGCGGGGAGAAACACACACACACAAAAAGTAATGTGTGTGCGTAACACGCGCACACACACTCCCTCACAGCCTCGAGATCACAGTCCTATAAGAAAGTATTCTCGGCCTCAGGGGCGGATGTAACATTTCCCAATTGGGGGGCAAGAGAAAATGGTATGGGGCGGCTTCATCGCCCGTGGCGCGAAGCAGGTGATGAAGTCGCACCCACACCATTTTCGGTTACAGGACTTTTATTAGGCAAGTAAAGCATCAATAATAATATCAGTTGTTGTTGAAGTTGCAACAGACACACAGCATGCATAAAGCTAAAGGTCTGACTCAGAGAGTTTTCTGTTTTCAATGATGAAATGCTGTTGGTTTAGTGGTGCCACAGCTGTAGTTAGCTAGTATCAGTAGTAGTGTTTAAAATCATTTTAAATATAGGCACTTTAAATTGAAATATCTTGGGTTGTTTTGCATGCCATCATGTTTGATGGGGCATTCAGGGCATATAGGGGGGCATTGCTGCCCTGTGCCCATGCCTAGATCCGCCCCTGCTCGGCGTTCTCCCAGTTTTTAAGAAGGCAATCTAAGCTGTTTCCCATCGGCATTAAATATGCATGGCACCCCGGCCTTTCATCTATGAGCCCCAGCGAGAGGATGTTGCTTTGTATCGGAATTTCCGGAGGTTATTTTTATTTTATTTTATTTTATTTTATTTTTTTCGGAGGGGGTGGTGGATATACTCCCGGCCATGATGACGAGTTCTTTATTTATTTACTTTTTTTTTTCTGTAGCTTCTCCTTTTAATTAAGAAGGAGAGCGAGGTCTGCGAGAAAAAAGACAGCTAATCTTTATTAATTGGAATTTCTGGGCTGCTGATCCGCTCCGGGGCCTAAGCACCGCCGTGAAACACCGCCGTCTCCGCCGCCACTGCCAAAAAAAAAAAAAAAAAAAAACACGGCACACTGATCCGTTATTTCTCATCAATTAGGCTCGGGGGAAAAACAGGGAAAAAAACAGGGATGTGGTGAAAAAATATATATATCTATATATTATACTGAAATGTGAAGTAAAGTACACTTCGAAATGTTCATTTTAACATGCGTGCGTTTGTCTTTGCGTTTTGCGCACTGTTTTGACCCCCCCTCTCCCAATCTCTGTCTGTAAGTCAAACTCCGACCCTGGCGTCACATGAAGCCCTTGGGCCTCCAATTTCTGTTCCATCGTGTCTTAAGACAAGGCCATCAATCACTGATGAAGTATGTGCATGTGTGCGCGTGTGCGTGTGTGTGTGTGTGTGTGTGTGTGTGTGTGCGTGTGTGTGCGTGTGCGTGTGCGTGTGCGTGTGCGTGTGTGTGTGTGTGTGTGTGTGTGTGTGTGTGTGTGTGTGTGTGTGTGTGTGTGTGTGTGTGTGTGTGTGTGTGCGTGCGTGCGTGCGTGCGTGCGTGCGTGCGTGCGTGCGTGCGTGCGTGCGTGCGTGCGTGCGTGCGAGAGAGAGAGAGAGAGAGAAAGGGTTGCAAAAGTATCAATGAGTGCGCTACGTCCATACTGTACAGGCCCGGATGTAACATTTTGGGGGGCAGGCAGAACACAGAACTAATTCTTTAGTTCTATGATTTACAACATTTATATCATGTACAGGACTATTATTATTGATGCTTACTATTAGTTAAGTAAACATCAATGATAACATCAGTTGTTGTTGAAGTTGCAACAGACACACAGCATGCATAAAGCTAAAGGTCTGACTCAGAGAGTTTTCTGTTTTCACTGTTAGTAGCAGTAGTAGTGTTTCAAATCATTTTAAATATAAGCACTATAATTTGAAATATCTTTGAAATTTGGGTTGTTTTGCATGTCGTCATGTTGGGTGGGGTGAGTATATGCATTTAGGGCAACATTGCCCCCCCCTCCCCCCAAGTGTTGTAGTGGTACTTTTAGAAAAAGGGAAACTCATGGTCACATGGTGATCTTTATGATGTCATCAAGATGTATTTCACCATGCTAATGATTTTTTTCAGACCCAAAAATATTTTAGACGTGAGAAGTGGGGGGACGCCGTCCCCCCGCGTCCCCCCTCCACTACACCCCTGCTCCTTAGATTCTTCCCATGCATGTGCAGAACTCTCCCTGTGTCTATATATGAGTAGATTCCCATGCATGGAGCAACACTCCGGTTAGCCCCCTACCCCTCCCGTGACCGTGTATATATATATGTCTATACAGCACCGCAACCTCTCGCTCCTTCTCCCCCACCACCACAACCACGGAGGCTGCCTCCTGCCCTCTGCCGCTCCCCCCGGATTATCCCTCCATCTGTAATTATTAAAGGCAGCCAAGGAGAACCGGAGGATGGTGGTGGTGGTGGGAGAGAGAGGAGCCTCAGCATCTGTGTTTCATAAAGAGAGAGGCTAGAGCCTGATGGACAGAATGATGAGAAAATGCTCAGTAGGTGCGTCTTCAAATATCTGAACAAAATGCTTTTACCTATATGAGATATAAGATGGAGTGCCATGTTTTTTTTTACCAACCTAAAATATGACCGTCAGGTCTTTTTTTTTAGACCTGAGCATCAATAATAACATCAGTTGTTGGCGTTGCAACAGACACGCAGCATGCATAAAGCTAAATGTCTGACTCAGAGAGTTTTCTGTTTTCAATGATGAAATGCTGTTGGTTTAGTGGTGCCACATGCAGCTGTAGTTAGTTAGTAGCAGTAGTAGTGTTTCAAATCATTTTAATTATAAGCACTTTATCTTGGGTTGTTTTGCATGCCATCATGTTTGGTGGGGCAGTCAGGGCATTTAGGGGCACCTCCCCCCCCATGCCCATGCCTAGATCCGCCGCTGATCTATGCTCACATCTATCGTCTCGGATATATCACTCTCGGCCCGTGCGGCGCCTTCCGTCGGTCTCGAGTCACCGCTGCGTTTTTACAAACCTTAAATGCCAGTGTTTTTCGGTGAGTGTAAGCCCAGTGCATTGTCTGCGGCCCCCTCGGCCGCTGGGAAATTGGACAAGATTGGAACCTGTCTGGGTAATGGGGTCCGTGACCCCTATGGGGTCTATCAGGGAGGCAGCTGAGATGCGAGCGCGTCTGTGTGTGCGTGCATGTGTGTGCACACGTGTGCACGTTACACCTGTGCTGTGTGCTTATGAGTGTATATGGATGCGTGCACACAGGCTTCTGCTTTCGTAGTGATGAGACGGATGCACACACACACACACACACACACACACACACACACACACACACACACACACACACACACGCAGATGGAGCCTCAAGGGCATTGCTCCAGTGCCAGGAGAAGCTGCCTCCGCTGTCATCACAGGCAGTAAATATTGATGATTTTAAATGGCAAGTCACATTTGCGCGCATAAATATACACTGATTTTCACGTCACTTGGTTCATATCCCTTGCCTGGGGGAACACCTCCCAGGCATGAAGGATACACAAACAGTAAATACATTCTGTTTAATGTCTTAAAAAAAGATGCCTTCCAGCATCTATCTACTCTTTAAAAAAAGGCTCGACTACAGTATAGCATGGGTGAAATTCTATTTGGACACTTTAAAGGCGCTCCACCGTGAATTTAAAATCAAATCTCATAAATGTTGCCTTTTACTTCAACAACTGATGTTATTATTGATGTTTACTTGCCTAATCAAAGTCCTGTAACCGAAAATGGTATGGGGGCGCATTCATCGGCCGTGTCGCTTCGCGCCACGGGCGATGGAGCCGCCCCCATACCATTTTCTCCTGCCCCCCCCCCCCCCCCCCCCATTTTGAATTGTTACATCCGCCCCTGCTCTTTCCCTCCATGCTGTCTGTCCTCACTCGATACTATTGGCAGGAAAGCCCAAAACAAGAAGAAAACTCTTGAAGTGTGCAAATGTAGTTACGTATGTATGAATGAACACAGAGGGTTTTTCTGTGCAATAGATCAGGTGGTGTGTGCAGCCGGCTATACTGTATAGCCTCTATTCTCTGGGCTTCAGTTCTGACCACATTACGGGCATGAAATTCGAATCACCGCGCAGAACAACTGCATTTTTACAGACTCTCCCCTAATCATATAACAAGACGGCGTAATATCCAGTGACCTTTTGGTAGCCGTTTAACGGTAGTTCTTCTTACCCGTTCGGTTTCGTCACGGTCCATTGGCGGAAAACAAAAATGTACCGCAGGGGTGGATGTAACATTTCCCAGTTTTGGGGGGCAGAAGAAAATGGTAAGAGGGCAGCTTCGGGCGATGAAGCCGCACCCATACGATTCTCAGTAGTGTTTCAAATACTTTTAAATATAAGCACTGAAATATCTATGAAATATAATATGCATTGTTTTGCATGCCATCATGTTTGGTGGGGCAGACTGGGCATTTATGGGGCATCGCTCGCCCCCCCCATGCCTATGCCTAGATCCGCCCCTGATGTACCGTCACACCAGACTGGACCTGGGCAAACCGTACGTCATCTGTGGTGCGAAACCTAAAACGTGTTCTCCATGGCCGCCGGGATTGCGGTGCGTGACTTGTCTGCAGAACGTAGAACACACCATTAACTGTGGTGTGCTGTGGTTATTCCATACAACGTATCCCACCCCCTACCCAGCCCAGGATCTTAAACTCCCCTCGCGGAGAAAAGGCCTCGAGGCTACGGGTAGTTCGCGTGCCACGATCGGCGTGCAGAGGCCGCGCTCTGGAGTCAGTGTGCAATAATTTATATAAAGATGGCGCGGACAAAGCCAACTCGGGTCGTGACAAATCATGACGACACACACCATCTTTTAGACAATCAAATAATTTCTAAGATGAAAAACTAAACAAAAAAGTGTTGTATCCTGCCGTTTTCTACTTCTTGCTAATTAGATATTATATGACGATATTGTGTGTGTCATCATGATTTGTCACGCCCCAAGTTGCCTTTGTCTGCGACAAAATCGTCTTTATATAAATTATTTTTGAAAAGACTAGTTGAAAAATGAATGGGGAAACACTTCCGGAACCGGGGCGATGACGTCACTGCGCAGGTCTATAGCCAACAAACCGTGTCTTGATACTTTGTTAGTGTCTGTGGAAAAATCACCGGATGTTTCAGAATGGGCACTCACTCTGTTGCGGCTCTCGTCCCTCCAGAAGAGAGAAAGTCGTTGTCTGTCTGGAAGTGTTGATCAGTTCGGCGTTGCGGCTGTGCGCCCGCTGAAAAACAGTGGGCGTAGATAATCAGGGTTTAGTAGTGGGAGCGCGGCCACCGAGTAGGTGGTGAGAATTGCTTTTTTTTTTCCTAACCCTCTCATCTCATCGGAACTGATATGAATGTGCCGTTGCATAAAAGCTCCGAGAGAGAGCATCTCTCTCTCTCTCTCTCTCTCTCTCTCTCTCTCTCTCTCTCTCTCTCTCTCTCTCTCTCTCTTTCTCCCCCGCTCTCATGCGTGCAGAGAACGAATCGACAAATGGGGAGGGGAGTCTGGTCCAAGATGAAAAGGTTCTTTCCTTTGTGAGACAGCGTCGTGTCAGGCAAGTGCGTTTATCAGCATCTCTGCCAAATCATGCGTTCAAACGCAGACCGATGAGCCAATTGTTTGACTTCACCCGATGGGGCATGCCTTATCTTATACTATCCAAATCTATCTTGATATTAGAATTCAGTCCACCTCAAAAAATGTTTGAAACGTTTCAGTATCGAAATCGGACGTTTTCCCAGTTAGTGGTCACATTTTTTGTGAGTTATCTGTCATGGTTCATGACATGTTACATGTCTTATGTAGCCTATGCTGAATCTAGGTTATTTTGCATTGTAGTAGGCTATTTTACTTGACTGTTTCCCTGTGATTTTGTAGTATTATGTTCCTTGTTTCCTATTTCCAGGAAACAAGGTTTGCTCTTGCACCGTGTAGAGTATTGCTTTGCAGCCTTCCTGTCTGCCCCAGTAGCTCTGTACCTGTCTCGTCTATCTTGCGATTTAATCTAGTATGTTAGTCTACCCTGTGTCCATTTAGTACTTATAAATACGCCCTTGTGTTTAGGGTGCTCACATAACCATGGTTACCTACGTAACCTTCATCACAGTGTTTGCTAGCTCCTTGTGAAATTCCTCTTTCCATGTGTGTTATCTCGCTCTTAGTGTTTCCCTGTGTCCTCGTGTTTGTTCTGGTTTAATAAACCTCCTTGCGCTCGACCTGCCCTGTGTCTGCCCCATCGTCTGCCATTTGTCTGCACTGGGTCCAACACCAGACGTTGTTTTGCCCCCCATAGGGGGGGGGCAGGGGGGCTTCGCGCAATTAAACAATTGATATCCAAATCTAAGATGGAACGTTTTCTTTTCTAATAAATAAAAGATGTCCCCGGAGAGAACGACCGCGCGGTCTTCTCTAGGTCTATAGGACATCCAGACAAATAATCTGTCAGAACACCCCCGGACAGGAGCGGGGCGGCGGGAGGGGAGGGGAGGGGGCTTGATATCTGTCTTTATGCTCTTTTAATTACACATGGCTGGCTGGGCTCCAATCCCCAGGGCTGTGACACACACACACACACACACACACACACACACACACACACACACACACACACACACACACACACACACACACACACACACACGCACACACGCACACACACACACACACAAATCGGGACCAGCAGCCCCCTGCCCCGGCACTTCAATATCACCCTACCTAAACACCCCCGAGGGGGAGAGTGACATAGAGAGAGAGAGAGAGAGAGAGAGAGAGAGAGAGAGAGAGAGAGGCGGGTGGTGGTGGTGGGGGTGGGGGGTTGGGTTTTGTGGGGGTGGGGAAGGGGGGTTGGGTTAGATGGGGATCATAAAGCTTCCCCCGGAGGGCACGCGCTGAGGTTAATTCGGCAGATGTACACACACACACGAGCCTGCATATATACGGCTAAGAGCCACAGGCAGCTGCCACTCATTCCACAGCACTTTGATTGACACGCCCTGGCGGAAGAAGACAACTGTGGGGCTCACTAGTGAGAGGGAGAGAGAGAGAGAACCCTGGATGCCAACAGATAAACGGTGCATTTATATAGCACTTTTATCCAAGGCCCTTTACCCCATCCCCATGCTCTAGTCATGGGCATGGGGGGGGGGGGGGCATTGCCCCCCTAAATGCCCTGACTGCCCCACCAAACATGATGACATTCAAAACAACCCAAGCTATTTCAAATTAAAGTGCTTAAAAAGTGATAAAATCACTTGAAGCACTACTACTGCTACAGTTACTAAGTACAGTGTCACTAAACCAACAGCATTTCAATATTGAAAACAGAAAACTCTCTGAGTCAGACCTTTAGCTTTATGCATGCTGCGTGTCTGTTGCAACTTCAACGACAACTGATGTTATTATTGATTGGAATTCCCCTTTAAATGCACGCCGTGGGTTTTGGTGGGGGACTGAAACGTGCGAGGTTCCACCGTGTCGCCTCTTGTCTCATGACTCCAATCTGCTGGTTGTTTCACCCCAGCCAATCAGCTGATAGGGATCAGCGCTGATGACGGGCTAATGTGATTGGACGACGGACACGGTGAAGAGATACAGTAGTGTGACTGACTGATCTGCATGCTGAGTTGGCTGTACTTAGGTGTGTGTGTGTGTGTGTGTGTGTGTGTGTGTGTGTGTGTGTGTGTGTGTGTGTGTGTGTGTGTGTGTGTGTGTGTGTGTTGTGTGTGTGTTGTGTGTGTGGTGATGTGCATGTGACTGAGTTCAGGGTGTGTGTTGGCTAGAGCCCCTGATGATGACTCCATGCTTTCATTATTTTTACCTTGCTCAGTCATGCACACACATACCACACACACACACCCCAATTTTCTTTCTCTCTCACGCCATCCCACCCTTATCTCACTCTATCTCACACACACGCACGCGCGCGCGCGCACACACGCACACACACACACACACACACACACACACACTTACGCACACCAAAACATTCCAACAGATCAAAGGACAATTTAACGGCTCCCTCGCACAAGGACCTTTTTATTTTAAACATTTTTTTTTTCTCGATGCCATAAATAAACCCGTTTCTTCCTTCACGTGACAGTGTGTCACTTCACGCTGTCTGCACAGTGCAAACCCGGAGCGCTTCGTTTTAATCCACTTGTGTGTGCTCTGCTCTTGAGAGCAACGTGTGTACGAACGAACGAGGACCAAAAATGGGCTCTGTTAATTAATTAACACGCAGGCAGGGCTTTTTAAAGTGTGGCTTCACTGTAACCTCCAGGCAACGTCAAGGTGACGGAAATGTGTCCTCCTTTCCCTGGTGATCATCTTCTCTCTGCTCTGTCTGCCAATGCTTAATAACTACTATGCTCCAGATCGCTCTGTCTGTCTGTCTCAGTGGTTTTCAACCTTTTTGACACCAGGGACCACCATTTATTAAGTATTTGAACCACGGGCCACCATTTGAGGATATTTTAGCCCCACCCACAGACCCCAAATCTAAAGATTTTCTTTTGCTTTTGTCCACAATTCCAGGCTGGATTTGGGAAACAAAACAAGCAAAACATACATTCCAAAATGGCTAATTCAGATGATGAATATTTTAACTCTTGAGAGTGTAAAAATGAAACCAAATGGACCCGCAAGGGTCCATTTGGTTTCATTTTTACGTTCTCAAGAGTTATATCTGGTTAACCTTAACTTAGCTGGGGACCACCTGGAACCCTCTCAGGGACCACTGGTGGTCCCCGGACCACCTGTTGAAAACCCCTGGTCTGTCTGTCTGTCTGTCTGTCTGTCTGTCTGTCTGTCTGTCTGTCTGTCTGTCTGTCTGTCTGTCTGTCTGTCTGTCTGCCTGCCTGCCTGCCTGTCTGCCTGCCTGCCTGCCTGCCTGCCTGTCTCTCCCAGGCCTGAGCAGATGAGCCCAGAGGAGATGGAGATGAGAAGAACATCCTCTGCTCTCTCTCTGGGTGCTCTACTGCTCTGGCCTGGCCTCTACTCTGCCCCTGGAGAACCGACCTCAAACCTGTGATTTGAGGTGTGTGAGGTCCCCAGATAGTTATGACGAGGAGGGGGGAAATTATACAGTGAAGTTAGCACCAGTTTATTGTATTTCTTTTTTTTTTATTTATTTTTTCATTGGAAAGAGAGAGGTGAGCCTTGATCTCTTCTTCCAATCTGCCTTTCATCAGCCTTTAACTTCTACCCCTACAACTTTAGTTAATATAGTTAGTTTGTACATTTGGATTAGTATCCCCAAGGCATCAACCACTTCAATTTGGGGGGCCAGTTAAGCTCAAAATATGGTGCGATGCAATGCAATTGGGAACTTGTCGATCTGATGTTTTGGAAAGATTTTTATTTATACATGTAGAAATGTGAACTCTTTGTACATTCACTGAAGTAAATGTTGAATTCCAGACTTACTTCTAAGTTGTGAGAGTACTTTTGTTGCAGTAAGTAGTGCATCCTCAAAAAAGGTAACCTACTGTAATCATTAGGCTCAGAAAGCGACGATAAATGTAAGTTAGGTTTATGTAGTTGCAGGCTATGAATGTTTTTATTTGATCTAGTCAAAAGGCTACTCACACTAGCTTCGGTTAGGTGTCTATCTTGATTTGCACTTTTATCTCCCAATTCCCTGTCACAGGCAGCATTTCTGGTCAAAACAGTGGTTATTGCATGGAGCATAGCGGTTGCTGGAATGGCGCCAGTCTGTATGTACACTTCATCAGCTAGTCAGAGATCAACACCTAATCCGACAATAACACATATCACCATTCAGTCAACATCCGGGTCTGGACGTGGCATTTTGTATCTTCAAAACAAGGCTTGAACGGAGAGGTATATCCTGGCATAATAGAAATTGTTCCTGAATTAACAGCGACGGCCAAATGGTTCTGATACTGGTTTTAACTTTAAATGGTTATTTATTATTTCGTTCTTTAAAAAAAAAAAAAAAAAAAAGCATCCTTTATACACACTCTCTAGACTACAAATCAAAGCCTGTGCCAACATCGCTCTAACACCATCCATCCTGCCAAGTTCCAACACTACTCTCTTCCACATTGTATAGCAGAGATATGTGTCACATTACTGTATAGAAGACATAAGAGCCATATGGCGTGATGATGATGATGGTGGCGGGGGTGAATCCAAGTGCTGCTGCTTATTCTTCTTCTTCTTCATCTGCCCCCTCGGGGGCAGCTAGCTAGGCTCCACAGTAGGCCGTATACCGCTTCACATATAACTCTGCCTGTCTCTCTCAATCAGCAGACAAGCTGCTCCCACGTATAGCCTGTGGTGCTATAAACCAGGGTTTTTTTATACCAGGGCTCACCATTTATTCAAAGTTTTAACCTCGCAGGGGCGTTTTTTTGCCATTAGGCAGACTAGGCAGTTGCCTAGAGCACCTGTTTTCAACAGGTGGTCCGGGGACCACCAGTGGTCCCTGAGAGGATTTCAGGTGGTCCCCAGGCTAAATGATGGAAAGTTTGTTAACCAGATGTAACTCTTGCGAATGTAAAAATGAAACCAAATGGACCCTTGCGGGTCCATTTGGTTTCATTTTCACACTCTCAAGAGTTAAAATATTCATAATCTGAATTAGCAGAAGTCTACACTGTTTTGTTTGCAAAATCCAGCCTGGAATTGTCAACAAAACCAAAAGAATTCTTTAGTTTTAGGTCTTTGGGCTAAAATGTCGTTTAATGGTGGTCCGTGGCTCAAATAATGAATAAATGGTGGTCCCTGGTGTCAAAAAGGTTGAAAACCCCTGGCCTAGAGCGCCATGAGGGGAGGGGGGGGCGACCATGAGGAGAAAATCTTGCCTATGGCTCCGAATTGCTTAGAAATGCCACTGTAACCACAGACCACTTTTGATGTTGAGTTTAATCTCCCCCAGACCCCAAACCTAAGTCTTTTGTCCACAATTTGAGAGAGATAACTGGCAAAACAATTCTAATACATTTAGTCCAGGCAAAATGAATTTTCAAGTGGAATAAATTGTAACATGGGATTTTTCTTCACAGATCATTTCTTTGAGGTCTCCAGAACAACATATTAAAAGTCCCGAAAAATCCCAGTTGCGCAAATATGTTTAATTTCATAAAGTAATAGAATACATAGGCTCCAATGGAGTGATAGCCCCGCCCCTCCTATACAAACCCATTATAACTTAAAACTCCATTTTAACCATGATGGATTATTCAAAAACAACCCATCTTTTTTCTGGTGACTGATATTGTCCTCCTAATACGTGAGAGGACCATGGAATTTCATTCACAAGTTTCAGTTATTTTTAAAATATTGTTTTGGAAAATGTAGCTGCCTCCATATCTGGCTATGCCCATCCAAATGAATATTAAAATAAATAAATAAATGAAACCTGTAAATGAAATTCCACTGCCCTCACCTTTTTCTGGCGACTGATATAGTCCTCCTAATATGTGAGAGGGCAGTAGAATTTCATTTACAGGTTTCATTTATTTATTTTTTTAATATTCATTTGGGTGGGCATAGCCAGATATAGAGGCAGCTACATTTTCCAAAACAATATTTTAAAAATAACTGAAACCTGTGAATGAAATTCCACTGTCCTCTCACGTATTAGGAGGACAATATCAGTCACCAGAAAAAAGATGGGTTGTTTTCGAATAATCCATCATGGTTAAAATGGAGTTTTAAGTTATAATGGGTTTGTATAGGAGGGGGCGGGGCTATCACTCCATTGGAGCCTATGTATTCTATTACCTATTAATTTGCGCAACTGGGATTTTTCGGGACTTTTAATATGTTGTTCTGGAGACCTCAAAGAAATGATCTGTGAAGAAAAAATCCCATGTTACAATTTATTCCAATTTTAGGTAAAACATGAGCTAAAATTACTGGCCTAATTTCCTAAATGTGTAGATTCTTCAAAATTAAGTCATCCATATGTTTAAACTCTCTTGAGAGCGTAACATGAAACCAGTGAGGGTCAGTACTGTACAGATGTACAGTATAAGCTTCCATTTGGTTACCTCTCTCAGGGACCACTGTTTAAAACCCCTGCTATAAGCTCAGTGGCCTTGTGGTTAGATTGTCCGCCCTGAGACTGGGAGGTCGGGGTTCGATTCCCGGCTGGGTCATACCAAAGACTCTAAAAATGGGACCCAATGCCTCCCTGCTTGGCACTCAGCATCAAGGGTTGGACTGGGGGTAAGTCCCTGCGATATACTAGCGTCATGTCCAAGGGTACAGAAACAGGAGATATAGGCTCCTGACCTATATGGGCCTCAATGGCTCAGCCGGGCCTCCTGACATCATGGCCTGGCAAGGCTACTATAAGCGATAACATATAGTCCTCCATTATTACACAAGGCAAACTAGGAGCTAACAACAGCAGCCCCCCCGCAATAACCAAAACCACTATAGGTCTCATCCACTGGCCGTGATGAGGCCAAAAATAACCCCCGTATCATTGCTGTATAATGTGCATCTGCACCGCGTCCGCCTCCTCTCTAGCTCTTTTTTTGGAGTATATACTGTAGCTGCTGTATACTTTTTAACGTTGCGGTATGTAGAGTAGGGGCCATGTGTGTTTTCGCGAAGGAGCAGAGACGAGGGCGGATGTAACGTTTCCCAATTGGGTGGGCAGAAGAAAATGGTAAGGGGGCAGTTTCATCGCCCGTGGCGTGAAGCGACACGGGCGATAAAAAGCCGCCCCAATACCATTTTCAGTAGTGTTTCAAATACTTTTAAAAGGATCCCTGGCTAATAAGACAAATATGCCTTAAAACACTATACTTGTCTTCTATAACTAAAACATGCAGATAAAAACACCTTCAATACTTTATTTCTTTCATAAATAGAGAATCTTTCACTCAACAGGAGGTGCTCCGGTCGCAGGATGATGATGTCACATGAGCATGTTCATCCATATATTCTATAGAGCTAGATCACACGTGACATCATCATCCTGCGCCAGGAGCAGTTCCTGTTGAGTGAAATATTCTCTATTTATGAAAGAAATAAGATGCCATTGGTGTTTTTATTTGTTTATTTTAGTTATATAGGGAAAGTATAATGTTTTAAGCGATGTTTAAGCGATCTTATTAGACAGGGATCCTTTTAAATATAAGCACTGAAATATCTTGGGTTGTTTTGCATGCCATCATGTTTGGTGGGGCAGACTGCTGGGCATTTAGGGGGGCATTGCCCCCCCCATGCCTATGCCTACATCCGCCCCTGAGCAGAGAGAGACACCATGTTGTTGTGCTGCTGCTGCCGCCGTGTCTCCATGCTTCCAGCGCTACAGTAGTACGTGCTCTGCGGTCGAGTCTGCTTGTCTGCTTTTTACTGTGGTCTTTCATCACGTTCACTCACTCCCCCGTCCTGGCGCGATGCCTGCAAAACCCAGTGTCTTCTCTCTCTTTCTCTCTCTCTCATTCTCTCTCTCTCTCTCTCTCTCTCTCTCTCTCTCTCTCTCTCTCTCTCTCTCTCTCTCTCTCTCTCTCTCTCTCTCTCTCTCTCTCTCTCTCTCTCAGTGTGTGTGTGGGTGTGTGCGTGCGTGTGAGAGAGAGAGAGTGATCAGAACTTTGCTGCCATCTAGTGGTACATTTCCTTCCCATTTACACCTGAGATGACATAAGCTCTGTCAGACTGCACTGAATGCACTGAATAATAATGCTTGCTCAAATGCCTGTTGTGTGGACAGTGTGCATATAGGTAACTGTGTACAGGCACACCGCTCTGTGTGTGTGTGTGTGTGTGTGTGTGTGTGTGTGTGTGTGTGTGTGTGTGTGTGCGTGTGCGTGTGCGTGTGCGTGTGCGTGTGCGTGTGCGTGCGCGTGCGCGTGTGAGTGAGAGAGACAGAGATGAGTGAGCCAAGCTCATTAGACTGACTCTATATTAGCGTAGCAGGTCAGCTCAAGTCAATGAGCGTGTGCTAATTCTTCTTCCCCAATCCCCCCGTGTGCGGCCACTTGTTACACATTTGCATATAAATTGCTTATAAATATACCCGCTCCCCTCCCTCAGTCACCGCAAAAAAACGTCGGCCCGCGCACGCGTTTAAAATTCATGAATTCGTGAATCTTTTTTTGGGGGGTGGGGTGGGGTGGGGGAGGATTTTGTTTGGGGCCCAACGGGGCGAGTTGTCAGAAATCTCTTCCATCTGCATAATGATGCAGCAGGTGCGGGTCGGTTTGCATGAGACTGTGGGTGTGTGTGTGTGTGTGTGGGGGGGGGGGAGTGTTGGCACCCTCGCTTTGATTGTTTTGATTATTATTATTTTTTAATAAACTCTCCAATCTTCGCTCTGGTAAGCATTCCGAGCATGCCAACAGCGCACACGCACACGAACACACACACACACACACACACACTCTGGTCTGCTTCTTTCTCTTTCTATCTCTCTGCCTAACAGATTGTGAGTGTGGTTCACTTATCCCCCATGCAGTCTCAGTGATCAGTATTCAGTCCCATGCAGTCTATTGAGGTTGGTCTGTCTGTCTGTCACTGCCATGGACTGCTGGACACGCTATAGTGACCGCTCCACTGGTCTGCGGATCGTGTCCTCCACTTCTTTGACCCACTTACAATATGTACCTCTGAAGTGTAGGTAGTAGTACTTACCTGCAGGCCATGATGTCAGGAGGGCCAGCTGAACCATCGAGGTCCATATAGGTCAGGAGCCTATCTCCTGTTTCTATAGCGTGAGGCAGCTTGATGTACAAGTACACCCCCTGGACATGACGCTAGTATATCGCAGGGACTTACCCCAATCCAACTCTTGGTGCTGAGTACCAAGCAGGGAGGCATTGGGTCCCATTTTTAGAGTCTTTATGACCTGGCCAGGAATCGAACGCCAGCCTCCCAGTCTCAGGGCGGACACTCTAACCACAAGGCCATAAAGACTCATCCTTGTATACATATTGACCATCGCAGTGCACTGAGCATGCAGCGCATAATTCACACAAACACATTTTCGGAATGTGTATGTGAGCTATACGTTAGACGGGTACGCACATGTGCACGCACGCACACATCATCATCACTGTTGAGTTAACCACTGATGGGTCTGTCATGGCATCTTAGCTTAAAGGGGAACACCCATTTTCAACATTTTTTCTGAGAGCGTACAAATGCAACCAAATGAACCCTAACGGGTTCATTTGGTTCCATTTGTACACTCTCAGAAAAAAAAAAGCGAAGAAATCCATTAACATGGTAAGTGGCTTTCTCCATTTCTTGGGATCACAGAATGGGGGAATTTCATCATGTCCACCCAGCACCTCTAAGGCACATCAATGACCTAGTAAAATGTTGAAAATGGGTGGAGTTCCCCTTCAAGGGGGATATTCATCAACTCAGATCTATCTTGTTTATTGAGTAAGGCCAAAATCCTGGTATCTCAGAGGGTTAGGTGGCATGGTGAGGTCCCTACTATACAGACTGCTGCTGTGGGAAGAGAAAGAAATCTGTGGGGAAAAAAAATAACTTAACACAGGCAGCACCTTCCATGTGTGTCTGCTGAGCGAACGGCTCTCTCAGGAAGAAGAGAGAACGTTTATTTGTGGTGTCAGTACCTGAATGTCTCATTAGGACTCTTTTGCTCATTGATTGTGTCTTGATGAGGTTTTTGTTGTGTGCCTGTACTTATATACTGTGTGTGTGAGCATGAGCGGACAGAGGTGTGAGGTAATTGAAAGAATATAGAGCTGCCTGGCTATAAAACCCGACCGAATCAGCTGTTGGCAGACCAGCAATTCAGCGTGGTTTCAGCCAGGCTAGTATGCAGTATCGCAGAATCGCTGTGATGCCTTTTCCACCAAAATAACGTTGGTTCTAGAACCGTATCAGCAGTCGGTATCATCCGACATGGATGGTGACACTTTGGTTCCCACTTCAGGGCGAGAAAAAGTAATATTTCGGTTCCAAGTTCCTAACCGAGTTTTAGGGATCTGAACCAATGAATGGGTCCAAATGTGGGCAGTAGAAGAAAAAACGGAATCATTTCGATCTCAGTGGGGGTAAAAAAAAAATTACCTGAATTAACCCATCCTGCAACTTTTGGCATGCTAATGATCGAGGTTTCGGCCTAAAGAAAGACATCTTGCTTTGCGTTAAATCTAGCAGATACATGTACCGGTACTGTATGTGGAGACTGTAGACCCTTTCGTTTTTCTTAAAGAGGGGATGCCGTGATTTTTGTATTTTTTCCTATTTTGTACATGTTTAAGAGGTGACAGTATGTAAATAGGCCCCTTGGTGTGTTTTTCATGTGCAATGATGTCTTCCCTTTGTCTTTAGGGTTTCTTCCTGGGGGCTGAACCTTTCCAGCCAAATGTGCCAATGAAAAAAACTTCAATATAGTGACATCATGTGCTCAGCCCCTCCCCTAACCCCTCCCCCTTTATCATGCAACTAAAGCTGTGGGTGTGGCTTCAGTTCAGGTGGATCTCCACCCATCACCAGACCACCCACCAGGCAAACCAGGCATACTTAATGAACTGGAAGGGTGGAATCATAAAAATGACAGTTTAACAAACACTGTACACTTTTCATATACCATTAATACCTGATGATCATGTTTTAGGGTAGAAAAATTTATGGCTCACATCATTGCTCACATCGGGATCAAACGCACATTGCTGCCGCAGCCTCTATACCCTACATACACCCACCCCACGTGTGCATGTTTCTCTCGGCGCTGGCGCGACCCCGGTGACCGACTAGCGGTCCACGCCATGCAGGCAGACACAGCGCTACCATCAGCAGGAGCAGGGGCTGCGTGGGTCAGCCTCCAGGGCTGCACGACGGCGGCGTTGGAGGAGTCTTTGATGTGCTTATACCTGTCAGCGTGGAACCTCATTATGGAGCAGATGGCTGCAATGAAAGCTTATTTTTTATGTGTCTGCCCGCGTGTTTATTATGGTGTTACTGTATGTGCACGGAGGGCAGGCTTGCAACACGCCATGCAATGTTATTAGTGCTTAAAAGTGCTTCCGTGCTGGAATGGATCTGTGATGTTGCGATGCGTTTATTAGCCACATGTAAGGAAAATATGCATATATATGACAATATATCCATCATATAGACCTGCGCAGTGACGTCACCGCCCCTGTTCCAGAAACGGATTCCCCATTCGTTTTTTCTCATAGAGTTTTCGAAAATAATTTATATAAAGACGTTTACGCCGAGGAAAAAGCCAACTCGGGTTGTGACGAATCACACAAACTTTTGGGACAATCAAATAATTTCTAAGATGAAAAAAGAAACAAAAAGTCTTGTATCATGCAGTTTTTTACTTCTTGCTAAATAGATATAATACTATGATGATATTGTGACGACTCGAGTTGGCTTTGGCTGCGGCGCAATCGTGTTTTTATTAACCATTTTCGAAAAGTCTATGAGGAAAATGAATGAGGAATCCACTAGTGGAACAGGGCTGGTGATGTCACTGCGCAGGTCTATATGTTGCATATATGCAATCAGTTGCATATATGTGGATACTATAGGACATATAAATATGTGTATATGTACTGTATATTTTCTTTCCATGTGGGTAGTGGCTGTGTTTGTGTTTGGGGGGGGGGATGGCGGTGTGCACACAACATATAGAGTGATGGTTTGAGAACTGAAAGGTTTCCCGGTTCGATTGTCAGAAGTTGAGCAAATGACAAACTGAACCCCGAACCAAGGATCTTTGTCTCCCCGGACTGGCTGTATAGGGAGTAATGAGCCAATAATTGGCACTATAGGGGGAAAATGGGTTACAAAATTGTGGGATCAAAATTATTTAAAAAGTAGTTTGTAATGTGGACACAACGCAAGTAACATGCTTTGAATATTTACTGTTTACTTAATGCATACTTGGTGTATGTGCTAATTCACCGCATTTGCCTGTATTTTATCAGGTCAGAATTGTACTAGAGTGTCTGTGTATGGGTGGGTGCGTGCGTGCGCGCAGCGCACAGTAGGCTTTCATTAGCCGTGACTGAGGTTGATGTAAATCTGACAGGCGGACATGACCTTACTGTCATTACCTCTGATTCATTGGACAGGAGGGTTTTGAGGCAATTCAGGGGGAAAGTAGCATAAATACATCCCCCTGTTCGCTAAATTCATTACACCGAAGAGAAGAGGGGGGGGGGGCATCGCGGTGACTTCATCCAGGAAATGTGCTTTTTTTCCGACCAAAGAATGTCAACCGCATTTTTCGGCGCGCACATACAACTGTACTTCTTCTGTGTGTGTGTGTGTGTGTGTGTGTGTGTGTGTGTGTGTGTGTGTGTGTGTGGTGTGTGTGTGTGTGTGTGTGTGTGTGTGTGTGTGTTGTGGTGTGTGGTGTGTGTGTGTGTGTGTGTGTGTGTGTGTGTGGTTGTGCGCGTCGTCACACATCCTGGGAGAGCTCCAGTGTTTGCCATTTTTCCAATTCCGTCAGTGAGTGTATTTACGTGAACTTTCACTGCCTGTTTGCTTCTCTAAACGTTGTGACGGCAGCTCTAAACAGGATGCTGGTCGCCTGCGAACGTTTGGTTTAGACAAAAGGGATACAAACACGCCGTTCTGTGGAAAGCGACCGCTCCATTTATGCAAACAGCGCTTTCATCTGCTGCAGCAGCGGTTTTCAACCCTTTTCATATGTATTTATGCTGCATTATTTGAGCCACGGGGCACCATTTGAAGAGATTGAAACGTTCAAAACGTTTCAATGAATATTTTGTTGTTATGATTTTCTACACAATTCCATGGTGTATTGATGTGTTGCCATAGGAGAGATAAAGCAATAGGAAGAGTACGCACATCTCTAAAAATATTTTCGGGTGCTGAACTTAAAAATGTGAGAAGTACAAAAGTAAAAAAGGAAGTTCGCACACCATTCGATTGCTCCCAGGCAGTGGATTTATATTATTTATTCAATAAATCCACTGCCATAGGCAAAACATTGATCAAAATCTGTCTACATTCTCCAATTCTTCTTACCTTTCAGTAAGCCCCTCCCCAAACTGCTGTGGTCCAATCACAGCTGAGCATAACATGTGATAGACAAACCTCTCCACCAATATTTTTTCTACATTTATTTTTTTACAAAAATAAATGTCACCCATATGTTTTACCACTGCATATAGCAGGCCTTGTTAACGGAACTGGAAGAGATTTTGAAGGTCTGGTTCCAAAAAAAAACAGTATTTACTGTAATATTACAGTACATGGTTGGACACTGGGGAGAGGGCAGTACTTACTGCGAGATCTATTGTGTGGAACAATAATTGAACTCTTGAGAGCGTAAAATGATGGTTTCACGTTGTGCTCTTAAGAGTCAACTTAGAGGCAATTTTTTAGCCAAACATCAAAATAGATACAGTATATAGCTATATTTTTTCGCATTACGTTGCTTCTACTTTGATGATGCAGCTGTTTCCCTGCAGACAGACACTTGCTTCATCCTGCAGCAGCGTTTTAGTCAATCACAGCACAGCAGTCTCCAGCATATTCATAATGAGCCACTCATTTTGTACACACTATAGTTGCCTCTATTACCTTTAAGTGCTGCAGATGTTTAACAATATTGAACATAATGATGGTTTCACGTCGTGCTCTCGAGAGTTGACGATCAAAGGATCAGGTTGGTTACCAACTCTCCATCATTCAGCTGGGGACCACCTGGAATCCTTTGGGGACCACTGGTTGGGAACTACAAGTGGCAACCATGACTTCTGCCACTTCAGCAATTGCCTGTAGCTTGGGTTACATACCGAACGCGTCCCGTAATATATCCAGTAAACAAGCTAAAGTTACTACAGCCTATCTCCACTCATGGCTCGAGTTCTGCCAGACATAAACAAAAATGTCTGTGAATTTCCTGTGCTGCATGCTAAACATTCTTGATTGAAAGGATGTCTAAGTACTCTGTGTTTCTCCTTTTGAAAAATCACACCCGTGCGAACTGGGTGGTGCAAGTCAGAGTGTACTGTACTGTATTCTACTGTACTGTCAATGTACTGTACTCTCCCGTACTGTCACTGTACTGTTCTGCCAGTGTACTGTACTGCGCTGTCACATCCCAAGTGGTGGTTGCACCACTATTTGATATTTGTGTGGTTGCACCACTCAAATATAACAAAAAAAAATGTTTGACCACTAACCTTCTTCACTGAACAACACTAAAATAAGCCTAAAACGATGACTAAATAAATACACTGTCAGTTTCGTCACAAAAAAAACCTAGGCTAAAGTGTTAGGGAGGGACTAGTGAAGAAGAGATCGTTTTCCGTTTGATTGCACTCAGAAGCTTGTAGATCGGCTTTTTACAGCATGTAACCAAAGTGTAAAGTCGGACATTGTATTGGCACCAAGGCACCGCCGAAGTACATATTAGTCGACGAAATCAACTAGATTTTGTCAACATTCTGTCGACGAGGCTAAAATGACTGAAATATGAGTGAATCAAAATGTGCTGTCAGAATCAGCGCTGGCCCACTATGAAGACATGTGGGCCTATGTCTCCCTCAGTGAGTGGGTTCTAAGGGGCCTTAAGGGGGTGATGAGCGACAGGACTCATTCAAGACCATAACTGTCCTCTCCTTACCCCCTTCTATCATTCTTTTGCGTTCCCTCCCCCCCCCCCCTCCCTCCTTTTCCATCTCTCTCTCTCTCTCTCTCACGCCCTCAGGGAGTCCTCGCGAAACCTGCAGACTTCCAAAATAACTCCCCACTTATATTCCCTCTCTCTCTGTCTCTCTCTCTCTCTCCCTCTAACATTGAAAAACCCCAAACCTCACTGCTGAGTGACTCATTCAAATAATTGTTGCCTTTAGCTGTATCGAGTTACATCAACCCCTTTCCCAACGCACACATACTGTTCTGCTTGCTGTTTCTGCCTGGACTGTCCCTGGGTCCAGTGTGGTATCTGGAGCCGTTTATGCCTGGACTGTCCCTGGGTCCAGTGTGGTATCTGGAGCCGTTTCTGCCTGGACTGTCCCTGGGTCCAGTGTGGTATCTGGGGCCGTTTCTGAATTAGGACCTTTGAGGAGAAGACGAAGAGGGGAGAAAGAGAGAGTGACATCAGGAGAGAGAGAGAGAGAGAGAGAGAGAGAGAGAGAGAGAGAGAGAGAGAGAGAGAGAGAGAGAGAGAGAGAGAGAGAGAGAGAGAGAGAGAGAGAGAGAGAGAGAGAGAGAGAGAGAGAGAGAGAGAGAGAGAGAGAGAGAGAGAGAGAGAGAGAGAGAGAGAGAGAGAGGCATCCAAAACCTTGAGCATAGCCCTGTAATTTTCTGCTCTGTTTCTATGACTGCTTGTATATGACCATGACGGACAAATGACTCAATGGGAGATTGTCCGCACTCCATAACTCCCTGCAGCCAGCCTGGGCAGCTTGTGTGTGTGTTTGTGTGTGTTTGTGTGTGTGTGCACGCACACTGCTGCATGTGTGCGCCCACCACATCCATGTGTGTGTAGGCTACTTCCACACACGTGTGTCTAGGTGGGGCAGGCTGCGAATTCTGAATCATGGACAGGAAGACTTCTCTCTCTCTCTCTCTCTCGCTTACTGAACCAAACACACAGAGAGAGAGAGAGAGAGAGAGAGAGAGCGTCCCAAGCTGGGACCTCACAGCTGTGACTGCGAGAAAGACAGAAAGAAGGGAAGAATCAGAGAGTGGGCAGTGTGAATGGAGATAGGCCGCCGAAGGTGAAGGTGGAATTCATTGGGGACAGAAAAGAAAAGACACACAGAACACAATACAGGACTTGTTGTACTTCTCGACATCATCTCATCTGTTGAGCTTCCAGGAGATCCAACCAAACCCCCAAAAAAGGTGAGGTCTATAAAAACACTGCAGACCTATAGGGGTCTCAGGGGAACTGGATCGTTGTGTGGTAGTCACTAGTCACCTCTGTGAACACAGATTAGGCGAGCTTCATAACATCCAACATGTGCAAAGAGGGGCAAAGTGATGGGATAGTAGAGAGGAGAGGAGATCCCTCCCCCTTGCCAAAGCAGAGTTTAGTGTAGCCCCCACTGGTGGTCCGGGGACCACCAGTGGTCCTTGATAGGGTTCCAGGTGGTCCCCAGGCTAAATGATGGAAAGTTGGTTAACCATGATGTAACTCTTGAGAATGTAAAAATGAAACCAAATGGACCCTTGCGGGTCCATTTGGTTTCATTTTCACACTCTCAAGAGTTAAAATATCTATCATCTGAAGCACCGTTTTAATTAAGAAGTCTGACACCGTTTTGTTTGCAAAAATCCAGCCTGGAATTGTGAACAAAACCAAAACAATTCTTTAGATTTTAGGTCTCTGGGGCTAAAATGTTATCAAATGGTGGTCTGTGGCTCAAATGCTGAATAAATGGTGGTCCCTGGTGTCAAAAAGGTTGAAAACCCCTGGCCTAGCCTATAGCTGCTACCCCCCTCCCTCCTCCTCCTCTCCTCCTCCTCCTCTTCCTCCTCCGCCTCCTCCTCCTCCCAGCAGCAGCAGCAGCAACAGCAGTGTGATGACTGGAACCTCTGTGTGTGTATGTGTGTCTCAGGCTGTGTTCCACTCTAGCAGGCATGCATTGTTCTCTTACTGTACGCTGACTTGTTGCTGCTGCTGCTCCCAAAGTTAGACTATAGTGTGTGTAGTGTTTTGTTAGCTCTTCCAGTCAGAGTCTTCTGTGGAGCCTCGGAGGAGACTTGCTGAAGCTTATTGCGGTGTCGGTGTTGGTGTCGGTGTTGGTGGTGGTGGTGGGGGTGAGTACTTTCTGTGCCCATAGTTGGCATAGTTTATTTTTTGTTGCTGTTGCCGTAGTGAGGTGGCATTCTTCTCTGAATTCTCTCATTCATTTGTTGTTGTCCCAGAAAAAACCTTTCGAATGTGACTTTGCGTTAGACATGGAGGAGGTTTTTTGTGTGTTGTCGAGAGAGAGAGAGAGAGAGAGAGAGTAGTTTTCAGTCGGGGAGTATGTCTGTTCGGCATATGAGCTCTACTCATATTTCCCCCCCACTAGTGTAATAAGTGCTGACTCACTCTATAGTAGCTGAGTTGGCCCCTATGCTGATTGCGTGTGTGCATGTGTGTGTGCATGTGTGCGTGCGCTGTTTGTCAATGTGTCTGGTAAGTGGAGACAGACGTCTGTACGCTATCCTCCCATGTGTGAAGTGAACTGTACTCAGTTCAATATGAGGATAGCGTAGATGGTTTTCAACCAGTGGATCCGGGGACCACCAGTGGTCCTTGAGAGAGTTCCGGGTGTTCCCCAGGCTAAATGACCGAAAGTTGGTTCACCAGGTGTAACTCTTTGAGAGCGTAAACATTTTTACGCTCTGAAAGAGTTCAAATATTCATCATCTGAATTAGAGATTGTAGAAGATTAATGGTCATTTTGATCTGCATGTTTGACCGTTTTGTTTCCCAAATCCAGCCTGGTGTTGTGGACAAAAGCAAAAGACATCTTTAGTTTTTGGGCTGTGTGGGGCTAAAATGTCATCAGATGGTGGTCTGTGGCTCAAATGCTGGATAACTAGTGGCCCCTGGTATCACAAAGGTTGAAAACCACTAGGCGTATAGATGTTTCTCACTCACCATCCAGTTTTTGGCTGGGTTTTTGTTATCCATTATAGCTCCAGCAATCACTAGCCTCCACCAGGCCGAAAGGCATGTGGGGGGAGAGGGTATATGTTTTCTTATTTTGCTGCTGCTGTTGGCCCTAACACATTATAGTACACGACAATGTAAATGCTTGAGTGGAATTGAATGGAGGGAGAGGAGGGCAATGGACGCTTCATTACTGTTTATCATCATTCGCTCAGGGTCCCGTCATCGATTTCCGTCTCTGCTTAGTGGCGGTCGCCGGGCGAGAACAAAGACCCGCCATAAATAAGCCGACTAAAATATCAACAGCGAATCTCCTGCAAGATGTTCATTGATCTGGTGTACAAACTCTCTCTCTCTCTCTCTCTCTCTCTCTCTCTCTCTCTCTCTCTCTCTCTCTCTCTCTCTCTCTCTCTCTCTCTCACACACACACGCCAACACACGCACACACAAACATACGCACACACAAACAATCGGTCCTTGTGCTCCAGTGGAGGGCCATTGTGTATAATTGTTTATACTTCTGCATGTCCATGAAGGCTAAGGCTTGGGACAATGAAGTATGTCAGTGAGGGGATGTGGACCTCTCTCTCCCTCTCTTTCTCTCTGCATTTCTTGCTCTCTTTTTCCTGTTCAACTCTACATCACATCTGGAGCCCCCCCCCCCCCCCCCCCACCAGCTGACAAGGAACAAGCGATCGGAGGAAGGGGAGGGGGGTGGGAGGGGGTTTGTAGAAATGAGAGGAAAGGCCCCTGGCAGATTTTCCCCGGAGCGATGCAGGAAGAACGTGGACGGCCACAATATCCTTGTGAATGCGAAATGTACTGCAGCGTTCGACACTGTACACCGAGACAATAAGAAGGGAGACAGGAAATGTTCACAAACACACTTGTGTTCTCTAGCAGAATCCACGCTTTCCCATAAGAGCGCACACACAAATGTCGACTCTCGGCAACCGCACACAATTTCACACGCACAAAATCTCCGTTGCACATAACAATGGGACAGAAACCAATAGGCTACATATCTAAAACAAAGGGCCCTTCTCTGTGGTAGTTTGCATGCTCTCCCCGTGTCCCCTAGGATAGGTATCCTCACAAAAACATGCAGTGATCCTGGGCTCTAGACTGCCTCCCCCTGGCCAGCCGGGGCGCCTGATGGAGGGGACAGGAACTGGTTGGAATAACATGTTCCTTCCACGCGCCATCCACAACTTTCTTATAGCATTTTATGTGTGCCGAAGTTTCTCCTCCTCCAACAGTTGCTTATAATAAGCAGACATGGCAATGCTGTGTGAAGGGAGGCATGGTTCGAACCAGGTAAGCATGAGGTCAGTCCATTGCTCTCCCCAGGGCGCCAGGAGGGAGTTTAGACCCCAGGATATTACACTGGACAATAATAGACAGCAGTGGGTGAAAAAAAAACTACATATCAATTTGGGAGACCTAGATGTGAGAGTGTTTGAGAAGCACTGACCTAAATGTCACAAAGCAAAAACAAACAGGAGGGGAAGAGAACGGACCTCAGGTTGGACCAGGGACGGATATAACGTTTCCCAATTGGGGGGCAGGAGAAAATGGTATGGGGCCGGCTTCATCGCCCGTGTCACTTCACACCACGGGCGATGAAGTCGCACACATACCATTTTACATTACAGGACTTATGTTAAGCAAAAAAGCATCAATAATAACATAAGTTGTTGATGAAGTTGCAACAGACACGCAGCATGCATAAAGCTCTGACTCAGAGTTTTCTGTTTTCAATGATGAAATTGCTGTTGGTTTAGTGATGCCACAGCTGTAGTTAGTTAGTAGCAGTAGTAGTGTTTCAAATCATTTTAAATATAAGCACTTTAATTTGAAATATCCTGGGTTGTTTTGCATGCCATCATGTTTGGTGGGGCAGACTGGGCATTTAGCTCCGCCCCTGGGTTGGACTCTGACATCCTGTCACATGGTGGATAGGAGTTTTAGCACTGACAGGGCTACGGCGGCTGTCAGACTGCGCTTTCTCACCTGTCACTCAGTCTCTCTGGTCACGGAAAGCTTCCGAGTTGAATTTCCAGGCGTCGGCGGCGTGTTCCACAGGTTGATGCTGACTGTCTGTCTGTCACGCAGACACTTGGCCTGTCTGCGTGTCAGAACAGCCGCGTGGTAAAGAGCACCGGTCGAAAAAAACGTACTGAAAGTGTCAATACTACAATATAGAAATTCGGTGTTAGAAGTATTGTAAATGTTTGGAATTCAATGTGCGTCCTTACTTGAGTAAAATACAGGGGTGTAGTGGAGGGGGGACGTGGGGGGACGGCGTCCACCCACTTCTCACATCTAAAATATTTTTGGGTCTGAAAAAAATCATTAGCATGGTGAAATACATCTTGATGACATCATCAAGATGTGTTTCACCATGTTAATGAGTTTCCTTTTTTCTGAGAGTGTACAAATGGAACCAAATGGACCCGCTAGGGTCCATTTGGTTCACATTTGTACACTCTCAGAAAAATAAAATAAAATGGGTGGAATTCCCCTTTCAGAGGCGTCCCCCCACTTCTAAAAGTACCACTACAACACTGATAAAATAAGAACATTATTGGCTTCAAAATGGACTTTTAAGTACCAAAAGAGCGGTGGCAGTGGATCAGGGGTAGAGTCACCGGCCGCAAGGTTGCCGGTTGGAACCCGGGCTTCGCCAGAGTTAGTGTCTCGATTTGTCCTTGAGCAAAACGCTTAACCCGTAATTGCTCTCGATGTGCTGGTCAGTATTGCATGGTTTCTGCCACCATTGGTGTGAAGCGTCTTGGACAAAGTAAAGGTGCTAAAGGTGGTAAATGCAGAAATTGTACATAATGTATATATGCACAATTAATTAGTAAAAGTCCTGTAAGTTGGAAATACACATGCAAAGTAAAAACTCCAAATGAAGTACAGTAGTGAAGTAAATGCATGTGGGTGTGTGCGTGTGCGTGTGCGTGCGCGCGTGCGCGCGTGTGTGCGTGTGTGTGTGTGTGTGTGTGTGTGTGTGTGTGTGTGTGTGTGTGTGTGTGTGTGTGTGTGTGTGTGTGTGTGTGTGTGTGTGGTGTGTGTGTGTGTGTGTGCGTACGCGTGCATGCGTGAGGGCAACTGTAGTTGCTCCATCCAATACATAACGACTTTTGCACAGCAAAATTGAAAGAAATAAATAATACATAAACCAGCCACATACCCCCCCCATGCCGATACCCGGGCGGAGGATGACATCATCATAACGTGCAGCGTTACGTGGCGTATCGCTTTGCTGTTTACGTATTTGTTTAAACAGGAAACGAGAAAGTTTCTCCATCGTCACATCTGTTCCGCCGCCGCTGCTGCTAACCAGACGGTGTAGGGAAAAGGTCACAGCCCACCGGCTGTGTGTGTGTGTGTTGTGTGTGTGTGTGTGTGTGTGTGTGTGTGTGTGTGTGTGTGTGTGTGTGTGTGTGTGTGTGTGTGTGTGTG
The DNA here is from genome assembly GCA_039105355.1 of Benthosema pterotum. Taxonomy (NCBI): domain Eukaryota; kingdom Metazoa; phylum Chordata; class Actinopteri; order Myctophiformes; family Myctophidae; genus Benthosema; species Benthosema pterotum. The sequence continues at coordinate 10,327,860 of CM076983.1, read as the reverse complement.
TGTGTGTGTGTGTGTGTGTGTGTGTGTGTGTGTGTGTGCGCGTGTGTGTGTGTGTGGTGCGTGTGCGTGTGTGTGTGTGTTGCAGAGGTGTTGGACGCTTATTAAACTCATAAAGTTCCACCCATATTCCCCCAATATTCACACGTGGGTCTCGACCACATGTGCGATCCCATCGTCTTAGTATTGTTATCCCCCGTGACGCCCGGCACAGCTGGTGTGTCTGTCCGTCCATTTGTCTTTCCCTTCGTTCTTTAGCCGCCCAACACATTCCGCTATATATGTCTCTGCTTAAAGGGAAAGTCCACCCATTTTCAACATTCTAATATGTCATTAGTATACCCTAGAGGTGTTGGAAGGACATGATAAAAAAAAGTTCCCCCATTCTGTGTTCCCAAGAAATGGAGGTCTGAAGAAAGCCACTAACATGGTGAAACGTCTTGATGACATCACCAAGATGTATTTTAACCATGTTAATGGATTTCTTTTTTTTTCTGAGAGTGTACAAATGGAACCAAATCGGGTTCGTTTGGTTGCATTTGCACGCTCTCAGAAAAAATGATGAAAATGGGTGGAATTCCCCTTTAAAACCCTTTCAGGCCGGGAATCCATATTTGGATTCTGTACAGTGTGTACAGTATACCAGACTTGACTTGTTTTGATGCTGATACATAAATATTTCAAGTTTTTTAGAAACCTTAGGTCAGGCCTAAATGGGTTAAGTCAAAACTGACCAAGCAGTGACGATGTCGCGGCGTTCGCACGCACGCCGTCGCCGAGTGGGCGTCGACCTCTGAGGCGTTTTGCGAGCTCACTGTGGCTTTGTTCTGGGGGCTTGTCATGCATGAGCTCAGCATTATCGCGGCCATGTCTCCTTCCCCCCGCGAGGCGGACTACTTGGCGCTTCGGCCGCATACTCCCAGCTGTTGGTTTCGCACATTCGGTTTTGGGAGGTGCATTCCACGATGTGATGTCAGTTTTACCATTGCATGCATGTTTTCTCTGTTGGAGACGAACGGTAAATTAACCTCTTGAACCTTAGTATCCCTAATCTGGGCTAAAGGTTTGATGCGTCACGGTGTAACATAACATGCCATTGATAAACCTGTGGGACTCCACAGTCAAGGAAGAATAGGGGAAAGAAGAAATAGTGATTTTTCACACAAGCATTCTGTTCTGCATACATGCAGTAAATGCCCAGAACCTTTTTACCTTTTCGCATTTATATCAAAGGTCCATAAAAATCCATTTTTAAAAAATCCAATTTTAATTCTCATATTATAGGTAGGGGGCACGGTGGCACAGTTGGTAGTGTTGTCGCCTCACAGCTAGAAGGTCCTGGGTTCGATTCTCGCTTGGGACGCTGGTGAAAGTGTCTTTCTGTATGGAGTTTGCAGGTTCTCTTAATTGAGATTCTTCTAACGTTCCATATCCCTGAAGGGACATTGCTGCTCTAAGATTGGTTCAGAATCTTACAGGTTTTTGGTTTCAGACGTGAACTTTCAAAATAAAATAATTGCCATAAAAGCCGTTTGCAGTCCGACTTTTAATGGCTTCAGGCTTCGCATCAGTAAAGGAGGAGCCATGACCTTAGAGCGCAGTCATTGTTTTCGAGCCGCTTCGGCGCCCGGGTCCAGCGGCGTGACGTAGTCTCGCTTGGCAACAATTGCGGTGTTTAGTGAGTGAATCAGAGCAAAACAGCCGTTTTGAGCGGAGGGTGTGCTGATGTCACAATGCTGACTGGATAACAAGGCAGTGGGTTGTTGTGGTCTGTGCAATAAAAGTGCTTCGGTATAATGATGTCAGTCCAAGAATACAGTATAAATAGGGTGGTAGCGGCGGGCCCAAGACCAGTGGAACGGGACCGCGTCCCAACAAAGGACTAATAAGGGTCAAAGTGCACATTTCGGATTGTCAACACACGCAAAGGCGCATAAATCCATATACATAAGGCACACCCACACAGTGGTCTATTGGGTAGGTCGTGTCTTTTGCCAGGGAAACAGTGTAACAATGTGGAGCTTTTGTACGCACAGAAACGTCCACGTGTCTTTAGAATGTCACAGGCTAAAGTTATTCTGTCTGAATGAATGTTAAACACATTTCATATAAAAACTTTTGTGCTTGTCGTATGCCTTCCGAGGGAGAAAAAAAAGGGGTCAGGCAGCAGCGACGGAGAAAGCCTGGCCAAGTTTAGAGTATCGGCGAGTTTCGCTGACGCTCGGCCCAGCGGATGGGTCAGCAGATGTTGGATCGCAACCATCTGGCGGCGAAACACGAGTCTTCCACGGCGAGGAACCTTCACGAGACTTTATTCGTTATGCGAGGATTCCAGATGGGATCTCTTTTCTCCTTCGTCGATCTCAAACTCTGTGTTTATTTATGTTTTCTCTTGCGCATCAATTCACTCGCAGCATCACAAACAAGCCTCTCTGTTATATGAGCGGCTGGGTCCCTGGCTAGCTGGCCGGGTACGTCCGAGCACGGAAAATAGTGTTTTTTCATTACCAAGTCTAACTGTTGCGCAGCCTAACGCGCGCACGCATACACACACACACACACACACACACACACACACACACACACACACACACACACACACACACACACACACACACACACACACCTACAGTACAAGTACAGTACAGCACCACTCAGTTCAGACGTGGGTCTGTTTTTGTCTTTTACCTGTACATTGTTGTTTTTCCCGATCTGTCTTCCGTCTTATCTGAACTTACACACGCTCTCACACACACGCACACGCACACACTCACGCTCATTGACTGCAGTCAGAGAGATCCATCATTGTCGGTTCCCACACATGAAGACGGATTACTTGCAGGGCATGCAGGTAGTTTAGTGCTGATGCAACACTGTAGCTCCTGGATTCACAGGAATCCACACACAGACACTTGCACCTCTAATGGGCACGTTGGGACTGTAAGGCTTCACCAGGGCTCTCGTGGATGTCTCGCAAAAATAACGCCACCAATGACGTGTTCCGCGGAGGTCCGTCCCGCTGCTACACTAAAACACCAGTGTGAGCCTTTTTTTCTCTTCATTTTGGAAATGTGACTTGTTATGGGCCCTCAATGTTTTTCGCTACATTTGGCTCCAATTACAGACTGGAATTCCCCCGACCCGGACGGACATGGCCTAGACAGAGCTATGTATGGGATCCCAAGTATTTTGACATGACATATGGAGACCTCGATATTCTTTTCGTGTTTGTCAGCAGTGCTTGCTTCGCAGACCGGAGGATATTAGCCTGTAACTAAGCTGAAAATGTGGCCAACAGACTAAAGCGTTGTGCTCCTGTCTGATGGGGCTGTCTGCCTTGAGTTGTAATCAAGTAAAGTGATTGCCTGCATATCTAAACTAGAGAGACAGGCTGACTGAGAATGAAGCAAATGATTTCATTCAAATAGGATAAAAAAAACGTGACTTGTTTTTGTAGAACATTCACTGCAGGGCCAGTGCCAAATATATAGGAGTTGAGGCCCCTGGGCTATAATTTCTTAGACCTTCCAGGACCTCACGGGCACACGGCACGTTGTTTTCTCCGGCGAAATCACCGTAATAAAACTAAATATGCAATAACTATCACAAAACTCACTTGAATTGGGTTACAATGTAATTCCAATACAAAACGAAACTAGCATGTATACAACTGCTGTTTGTGATTTTTTTGTTTTGTTTTTGAGATCAATCAATCAATTACTTAATGCATATACTAAATGGCACTCTGGACCAAATGGGGGCGCTACAGGCTGGCAAAATGGCACTCATAGAGTTAAATGACGGGTTCCTTTGGGTTTGTTTCTAGACTCCCGCTGTTAAATAAACTCCGAGGATTCTACCGTGCAGCCTGCTGGGCTCGGCGTGCAGTCTAAACCCTCTGTCTTAAACAAAGGAAAATTGCCCTCAAATTGACGGCTTTGGTGCCATTTCAATAACAGAGTCCCGTTTTCTTACAGGTCTAGAGGATTTGGACCTGTTTTTGAAGCGAGTCACAGAGCCAGGTGTAAAAACAATTTTAGTCCTGTGTGTGTGTGTGTGTGTGTGGGGGGGGGGGGGTAACTAAGGATATTTACTTTTGAGGTATTTGTACTTTTATTGAGTATTTCCAAAGCTCAATACTTTCACTTCTACCCCATATGTTCTTCATTCAATGAGTACTTTCTGCTTGTGTTACACCATCATACCAATACATTTATGCTTTTACTCCAGACACTACAGTATACTGTAGAGTTTAGAATTTCTGACTTTCACCTCTAACCAAGCATGTTTACATTGCAGCCTTGAGATGCGATGGACAATAAACCCAAAAATCTAGTCTCTGTGACATACAGTGCATAGAGGCCACACGCCTTGTCATTGGTCGTTTTTTTTTTTTTTTTTTTTTTTTCCACCAATGACAAAGCTACATATTTGAACGCAGATTGTAGCCCCTACATGTGTCACGTTTTACTCATTGCTGGCTGTCTGAACACAAAGCTTGAAGCCTGGTAGTGAAATGTGTGCAGATCACAGGTTGTCCATCATACGTAGATGGTGTGCGTGCGTGCGTGTGTGTGTGTGTGTGTGTGTGTGTGTGTGTGTGTGTGGATCACAGGGTTATCCATCATAACAGTGATGGGGATTACAGTTATTATCAGCGCAGTAAAAAGAACACTGGCTCATTATACTGCAGCCGAGGCGGCTCTCTCTCTCTCCATGTGTACACAATGATCACTGATTGCCTCTGGCACAGCTGCCCCACAAACCTGAATACTGGCACAGCAGGGCAGGAAAGGCTGTGGGCGCATGGGGAAACACATGTGCACGTGCACACGCACACAAACGCAGCAGTAATTATCCTAAACAGCAACTTAGTGGGGTAATCTTTCTCTAATACCATGACTATGCTGTTTGAAGTTGCGTGTCTGCCGATAATAAGGCTTCCTCGCTTTTTACCATGGGAGTATGAAGTCGGGCGATTAACATATTGCACATTGCACAAAATTGTTCCAAACAGTTGTACTTTGTCTTTGACGCATGCAGGCACATTCAATTGCTTTGAAATAAATAATAATAGGCCTTTCTGTAAGCTCCGCCCTCTCCTCGGTGTCCAGCCATGGTTTGGACATTTTCCAGGCCTGATAAAACAGTGGTTTTCAACCAGTCGTCCGGGTTACCACTAGTGGTCCTTGAGAGGGTTACAGGTGGTCCTCAGCTAAGTTGGTTAATCAGATGCAACTCTTGAGAACGTAAAAATGAAACCAAATGGACCCTTTCGGGTCCATTTGGTTTCATTTTTACACTCTCAAGAGGTAAAATATTCATCATGTGAATTAGCCCAAGTCTACACAACTAGAGAATGTAGAAGATTGATGGTCATTTTGATCTGTATGTTTGACTGTTTTGTTTCCCAAATCCAGCCTGGAATTGTGGACAAAAGCAAAATAAATCTTTAGTTTTGGGGTCTGTGGGGCTAAAATGTCATCAAATGGTGGTCCTCCGTGGCTCAAATTCTGAATAAATGTTGGGCCCTGGTATCAAAAAGGTTGAAAACCACTGTGATAAAACAATGTTTTATCATATACAGTACCGGTAGGAAAACTATTGGTGGAGAGGTCTGTCTGTCGAATGTCAAGCTTAGCTGTGATTGGACCATAGCATTTTGGGGAGGGGCAAGTGGGTCGACCCATTGTTGTGGCATGCATGGAGGCTTTACAGTAGTACATAATTGCCGTACATAATAATCAATGTGACGAGAGCTCACGTGCACATTTGCACGCACACACACACACACACACGTATTGCCCTGACAACACCACACCTCCCTGCAGAGTGATGTCATCCAGTGTGATGTACGGCTGTTGGACAGCCAAAGGGGATGACCTCAGCATGGGGTGGGGGGCGGAGGGGGTCCCCCAGGGGGCCGTATCAGCAGCGGCTAGCCCTCCACATCATCACTTTCTCACACTATATCTCTGTGCTAACCACTGTGAACACTTCCCCAGCAGTGATGGAATGAAACTAAGTATATTTACTATACGTATGTCGAGAATGTCCCAATGCCACTTTTTTCATTTCTGATCCGAACCCGATACCACAATTTCTGTGTTAGCCGATACCGATACCAAATACCGATACCAGAAAATAATACACTGTATATATAATAATACAAATGAGAAAAACAATATGAATTCCAGCAACCTAGACAATATATAGCAGAAAAATGGATTTTGGAGGGATAGAAAGATAGGGCGCACACTTGCACACACACACACACACACACACACACACGATCAGGCCAGGTCACACACAGGCTCACAAACTCACAATAAAACGTATAGGCTTACAACACGAAACAGCAAACCATACAGGGGAAAAACATCCACTGGTGTTAGTCCAGAGTTAAGCCTAGCAGCGTGTTTGGCCTGTGGGTTTTCTCATCCTTCAGAGCCCAGTTTGAGGCTTTAGGATCTTGGCATGCGTCTCTGTGTGGTTTGAGAAACATTAGCTAACTATGTGTTTTGGTGTTTTGCTGCATGGCTTCCATTCGTTTGTGCTGATATCCACACAATATTAGACCCCTCATTTACAGACGCTATTCACATTTATACTTAAAGTGTAACACTCCTTTTTTTGTTTTGTTTTTTGGGTTTGGGTTAATTGCGTATCGCCGTGACGCAACTCATCCTTCTAAATATGACGTAAATTGACGTAAACACTGAAGCGGCTCCCAACAACTTTGTTTTTCTAATAATAAGTGACTTTGAGAGCCCTTTCAAACTTCAACAACAACGCTTACATCAGTTGTTGTTGAAGTTGCAACAGACATGCAGCATGCATAAAGCTAAAGGTCTGACTCAGAGAGTTTTCTGTTTTCAATGATGAAATGCTGTTGGTCACCACTGTGACACAGCAGTAGTTAGTTAGTAGCAGTAGTAGTGTTTCAAATCATTTTAAATATAAGCAATATCTTGGGTTGTTTTGCGTGCCATCATGTTTGGTGGGGCAGACTGGGCATATAGGGGGGCATAGAGATCCGCCCCTGGGTTTTTCTCTGGCAGTGAGTGCCCCCAGCTCATCCTCTCTGTCTCTGTCTCTCTCTCTCTCTCTCTCTCTGTCTCTGTCTCTCTCTCTCTCTCTCTCTCTCTCTCTCTCTCTCTCTCTCTCTCTCTCTCTCTCTCTCTCTCTCTCTCTCTCTCTCTCTCTCTCTCTCTCTCTCTCTCTCTCTCTCTCTCTCTCTGTGTGTGTGTGTGTGTGTTGTGTGTGTGTGTGTGTGTGTGTGTGTGTGTGTGTGTGTGTGTGTGTGTGTGTGTGTGCGTGTGCGTGTGCGTGTGCGTGTGCGTGTGCGTGTGCATGAGAAGAAAGAATATTCCCAGACATGTGCACGACCACGTGCATCTGTGCATTTGGAAAGGAAAAGCACACAAATAGCAGCAACGACAAGTTCATAATATCATGTAATATTGCAAATATGTGCTAAATCGGCTCTGATACCCGGAGAGACTATGTAAAATGTTACCTTCTCGGCATGCGCTGGCGTCGCATGGTTGAAAATGGCAGATCTACAAGCCCCACAGCAGGGGCGGATCTAGGCATGGGCATGGGAGGGCAGTGCCCCCCTAAATACCCAGTCTGCCCCCCCAAACACGATGCCATGCAAAACAGCCCAAGATATTTCAAATTAAAGTGATTATATTTAAAATGATTTGAAACACTACTACTACTACTACTAACTACAATTTTGGCACCACTAAGCCAACAGCATTTCATCATTGAAAACAGAAAACTCTCTGAGCCAGACCTTTAGCTTTATGCATGCTGCGTGTCTGTTGCAACTTCAACAACAACTGATGTTATTATCGATGCTTTACTTGACTAACAAAAGTCCTGTAACAGAAAATGGTATGGGGGCGGCTTCATCGCCCGTGTCGCTTCGCGCCACGGGCGATGAAGCCGCCCCCATACCATTTTCTCTTGCCCCTCCAACATGTTCTCTTGCCCCCCCAAATGGGACATGTTACATCCGCCCCTGCCCCACAGTGGCTCTACAGGGGCTATGTTTTGGTGCACGCCGCTGCAACACGCCCGCAACCGAGTAAGAAGTCGGGCATTGAACGCGCGGCAGTGGAACTGAGAGCCAGTGGCGCAGTTAATCGTGGTTTGAATAATTTCTCTTCCCTTAATTCCACCCCTGCTTTAGCACCTCACTTAAACATGAGTGTTTAATGGCTTGTTGTAAATGCTGAGGTTGGTAAACACCGTAAAATTGCTGAAGTGAAAGTGTAGTGCGAGAGAGGCTGTATTTTTTTTTTCGAAATAGATTATACCTGAGCTGAAGAGTTTCTGCTTCTTCCCCTGGGCATTGGGAGCCTGTTAAGGGTCCATTTAGGTTACATTTGTACACTCGTGGTTGATGAATTAACACAGAATATTTTACCGTGTGTATGTGTGCATTTTGTTCAAGTGGAGTCTTGTCTAACCTCTTTTTCATACTTTTCTTTGGTTCAATATTATTTTAAAGGTAGTAGAGGCAACATTTTAGCCAAAAATCTGAATAAATAGAGTATATAGCTGTATTTTTTGCCTTTCCCCCTCTAATTTGCTTCCACTTTGATGCTGCAGCGGTTTCCCAGCAGACAGACACTTGCTTCGTGCTGCAGACGGTCCAGAATTTTGTTGTTGTCAACAAATCATGAAGACAAAACATTTGTCGGGCTCAGGAAATGCGGTGCTAATGTGAGAGGGGTGGTTGTGTGGGGTGAGGCTTTTCTCCAGCAGATTCATAATGAGCCAATAGAGTGGAGGTGAGGTGGAGTTAGATTCTGTTTTTAAACAAATCTGTTTACAAACACAGTGTTTGTACACACTAAAGTTGTCTCTATTCCATTTAAAATCTGTTGTAGCTCAACAAGCTCAATGGCGCGACATGAGCAGCTGCAAATCTATGCTGCTTCTGGGGGAGAACAACATGTTTTCAGATGGGGCCAAATCAGTTAGCATCACACAGGAACACAGATCGTCAAACAATAGAATCCAGTGTCAAAATCAATTGTAGATCTAGATTCCACAGCATCAGAGACGAATGTTGCAGCTATAGTAAGGAACACTCAGAGGTCGAGGGTCAACAGCAGTGAGCTAATCACAAAAATCGTCACAATGATCAATGACACAGTTACACAATGAGGCCTCTTCCAACAAAAATGCAAAGAGAACATCATGAGATCAACAGAGGCGAATACAGTACAATAAAACTGGGTAATACTGACACCAGGCCACATCACTTACCAGGGACGGATGTAACATTTCCCCAATTGTGGGGGAGGAGAAAATGGTATGGGGGCCAGTTGTTGTTGAAGTTGCAACAGACACACAGCATGCATAAAGCTAAAGGTCTGACTCGGAGAGTTTTCTGTTTTCAGTGATGAAATGCTGTTGGTTTAGTGGTGACACAGCTGTAGTTACTGTAGTTAGTAGCAACGTAGTAGTGTTTCAGATAATTTTAAATGTAAGCAATTTGAAATATCTTAAGTTGTTTTGCATGCCCACCCCCCCACCCCCCCGCCCCATGTTCATGCCTAGATCCGCCCCTGTCACTTACTCTTGTCACAATGTAACTCTTCCAGTCTTGCTGAAAAGGTTGAGTAGCAGCAGCAGCAGCACTGTCAGACTATAGCGCATTACCTTTATTTTGCCCCAGGGGGAGCAATTGTTCCAGTGGTGGACTCTCTCTCTCTCTCTCCCTGTCCTGTCCTGCCCTCTGGACCCATAAAAGCTCCTCTTGTCCTCTCCCTCCTCCGTCTCACGTCCATCCGCCCTCCAGCTCTGTCTTCCTCCCTTTTCCTCCCTGTAAACACAACTCCTGTGCTGTATCTACAGCTCTAACATTTATTCCACCATGTTTTAGACCCTGACCCTCTCCGTCAGTCCCTCCTCTCCACTGACTACGTGGATTAGTGTACGTTGTGCAAGAAATAGTCGTGCATAACTATGTCTGAATGCAGGAATGTCACACAGGTTTGAGCCCAGTTGTTGTGGAGCCACGCTCGTGTCCCCCCTAAATGTACAGCTTTGATGTTTGTGTAAGAGCATGCACTTATCGTTTACCATCCAAGTCTATATGGACTTTAAGGATATCACAATGTCCGAATCTGTAATCTGTTGGGCCTCTATATGTCCCCAGAGATGTATTTTAGTTTTTTCAGTTGTGCAGAAAGAACTGATTTACGAGCTCACACCGTGTCACAATGTGAGCTTGTAGATCTATTTTTCTAATGTTTTCAAATCTTGTGTTTTATGTGGGTCACCGCCCAGCATGTGTATGTGTGCATTTTGTTCAAGTGGAGTATTGTCTAACCTCTTTTCTTTGGTTTAGCGATTTAAAAGCTCACACCGTGTCGCAATGTGAGCTTGTAGATCTTTTTTTTTTTTTTTTTTTTTTTTATTTTTTTTCAAATATTCTGTTTTATGTGGGTCCCCACCCAGCAAAAGAAAAAAACAAAAACATTTTTTTTCTTCTTCTTCTTCTTTTCCAGGGTGACCATGCACAATGTTTTGGAACCACTGGTTTTCACACGCCTTGGTTGAAGCATCAGTCAGTAGCACACAACATAATGAAGCTGCAGTGAACAACACACAGCTCATATCAGGCCTTCTGGGTGGAGTGAAGTGGAGTGGATCGAAGTGGGGTGGATGTTGAATGAATTGGATATAGAAAGCAGAGAGAGAGGGAGAGGGAGAGAGAGGTGCAGATAGATAGTACATTGGTCTGGGCTCAATGCCAGAAGCTTGCCTCAAGGCACGGACACAGCCTGGTGCTGTGGCTTTCGTGTGTGTATACTATAATAAGAAGAATGCTTGTGTGTTCATGTGGCATGCCTATGGCAGATTGACTTGGGCGTACTACTGTAGCTACTGTACTGTATATCTCTGGATCCCTCCTACATGATGTCTCTATGCTCACAGGGTTTTTACATCTGTCATCCACAGAAGCATCATGGCTCCTTCTTCTCTCTCTCTGTCAGTCGATTCTCCAGATCTGATGTTGGTCATGTTCAGCACCTTGTTGTCCTCGATCTACAGCAGGGCCCACCGTTTATTCAGCATCTGAGCCACGGACCGCCATTTGAGGACATTTTAGCCCCACAGACCCCAAACCTAAAGATTTCTTTTGCTTTTGTCCACAGTTCCAGGCTGTATTTGGGAAACAAAACAGGCAAAACGTACAGACCAAAATGACCATTAATCTTCTAGTTGTATAGACTTGGGCTAATTAAGATGATGAATATTATAACTCTTGAGAGTGTAGAAATGAAACCAAATGGACCCGCAAGGGTCCATTTGGTTTCATTTTTACGTTCTCAAAGAGTTACATCTGCTTAACCAACTCAGCTGGGGACCACCTGGAATTAGGACCACAGGTGGTCCCCGGACCACTGGTTGAAAACCGCTGATCTACAGCAAGACAGTAGCTACGATGATGATCGCTACAGATTACTAGTTTGCTGTAATGTTATCATCACAGTCGGGTAGAAATCTGTTCAAAATCTTTTCTGGAAATGGAAAAAACTAACCTCATGTTGTTAATAGCCACATGCTGTTTTTAAAGGCAATACTTTGTTAGCCAAAAATCATTTTGTGCCTTCTTCCCCACTCTACGTTGGTTCTAGTTTGATGCTGCAGCCTTTTCCCTGCACTCAAGACCAAATGCTGGTCCGTGGCTAAAATGCAGAATAAATAGTGGTCCCTGGTTTTAAAAAAGGTTGAAAACCATTGCGTTAAACCGTCCATTTGGCTGTAGCGGCGTCCAAACCGACGTCCAGAGGAAGTATGGAGCGTTAGGCTGAAAAACTATAGCCGGTGTTGCAGGGAGAAGAGAGGGGAGAAGGAGGAGCAGGGTGGATATAACATGTCCCATTTGGGGGGGGGGGGGGCAAGAGAACATGTTGGTGGGGCAAGAGAAAATGAAGCCGCCCCCATACCATTTTCGGTTACGTGACTTTTATTAGTCAAGTAAAGCATCAATAATAACATCAGTTGTTGTTGGAGTTGCAACAGACACGCAGTTCACGAGAATTTTTTTGTTTTCAGTGATGAAATGCTGTTGGTTTAGTGGTGCCAAAATTGTAGTCAGTAGCAGTAGTAGTGTTTCAGATCATTTCAAATATAACACTTTAATTTGAAATATCTTGGGTTGTTTTGCATGGCATCATGTTTGGGGGAGGCAGACTGGGTATTTAGGGGGGCATTGCCCCCCCCATGCCTAGATCCGGCCCCGAGGAGGAGGCTCATTACTGGCGACCGGGGCTGGCCTTTTAGCTCCGCACGGATGGGAGAGCGAGAGTCAGTCAACACACACACAAACACACACACCACCAGGCCTAATGACCGACCGGGTGACCAGGGCTGACCGGGGGGCCGGCCGCTTCCTTTGTTCAGTGTGTTTTTGCACATTGCTGCAGGCCCCGACCCCGGACTACTGCACGCATGGACGCGCTGCAGTCGCCTGTTACACCGCAGCCCCATGGCCACCCACCTGCACAACACACTGCTGGAACCTTACTAGGTAGCAGGGGCAGATCTAGGCATGGACATGGGGGGGCAATGCCCCCCCCCCCCCCCCCACACGATAGCTTGCAAAACAACCCAAGATATTTCAAATTCATGTGCCCTATATTTAAAATGATTTGAAACACTACTACTGCTACTAACTATTTAATGTTTTAAGGCACTATAGCCTGGGATCCCTTTAAGCACTTTTTGCTTTTACTCTCACGTTTCCAATTTCCAGAATGTTCGTGCATATAATCCACGACTCCCCTTAGTCCAACTACGTCTATTTGAAAACATCAGTTACTAGATTAATTTGTATAGTTTGGTTATTATTACAAAACAAAAGGTAACCACTGTTTTCAAATGAATGTTATAAGAGGCATTCTGCATAGTTTTGGTAGTACATTTTGAAGCCAGTACATTTGTTGTACTTGTACTCAAATACTGTAAATGTAAATTCCAGACTTTGGCTTGTAACAGAGTAGTTCTACATCGCATTGATACTTTTACTTAAATAAAAAAAAATGGCTTTTCATCTCGCAGGAAGATGAAATGAGCATGAGCGGCAGGGGCGGATGTAACATTTCCCAATTGGAGGGGCAAGAGGAAATGGTATGGGGGCGGACCCATATCCGAAAATGGTATGGGCCGCACCCATACCATTTTCGGCTACAGGAATTTTATTAGGCAAGTAAAGCATCAATAATAACATTTGTTGTTTTTGTAACCGGCACCCAGCATGCATAAAGCTAAAGGTCTCACACAGAGAGTTTTCTGTTTTCAATGATGAAATGCTGTTGGTTTAGTGGTGCCACAGCTGTAGTTAGTTAGTAGCAGTAGTAGTGTTTCAATTCATTTTAATTATATAGGCACTTTAATTTGAAATATCTTGGGTTGTACGTTTTTTTTGCATACCATCGTGTTTGGTGGGGCAGACTGGGCATTTAGGCGGGGCATTGCCCCCCCCCCCCCCCCCCCCCCCCCCTCCCCTCCTCCAGGGTCTAACATCTGAGCTGATGTGCTCCACCCCGCGAGGCTCATAATGAGCAACCATCGGCCCGCGTCATGCAGAGCACCGGGGCATCGCTGACCCCTGACCCCTCGCCCTGCCTCAAAGCCTCTGAGTCGGCCAATTACAGCCCCGGAAGTGATATGATCTGACACCGGCCACTTTTTAACCCAGATCACACATGATGCACGCACGCGCGCTGCACGCACGCACACACACACACCAAAGGAAGGGTTTCTGCCGTGTTGGCAAACAATGAAACCTCTTACAAACTCCGGAGACAATAGCAGTGTTTGCCTTTCAACATGTGGTAACACGTTTTATTGGTCCGCTTGGCAGGCGGTGATACGATCGGCCGTAAAACGGCACGGATCTCCTTGGCTTATCAGGGGCAGATCTAAGCATGGGCATGGGGGGGCAATGCCCCCCCTAAATGCCCTGACTGCCCCACCACACATGACGGCATGGAAACAACCCAATTTTCAAAAATACTGTATTTCAAATGCTTATAATTATTGAGTATGAGTATAAGTGCTTATAATTAAAATGGTTTGAAACACTATGCCACTAACTAACTACAATTGTTGTACCACTAAACCAACAGCATTTCATCATTGAAACCATCACATCACGTGTCTGTTGCAACTTCAACAACAACCGATTGATTATTGATGCTGTTCTTGCCTAAAATAAGTCCTGTAACCGAAAATGGTATAGGTGCGAATTAATCGCCTGTGGCGCGAAGCCGGCCCCATGCCACCCCCCAATTGGGAAATGTTACATCCGCCCTTGTGGCTCATCGGCTTACAGTGTGCTATGTGTCCGCACACTGTAAACCGATACCCCGATAGCGCGCTGCGCTCGATCAAGAATAAGACCATTACGTTCAATAGCACCGTACATAAACGTGTCTGCGAACGCGCAGTTAGCTTTAACAATCGATCACCTCTACAGTAATAGGCGTGTCAATAACGTCGCAAATTGATTAACCTAACACTTAAACCCTCCATAACAGCAAGCAAACCAATAATTATTCGATAGACACGGCGGGGGCGGCTGAGAATAGCCGTTTGATGAGCTCAAAACAACAAAGCATTGGATTTGTTATTTCCCTGCTAAGGCGCAGACATTGTTTGAACAGTCACGCTACGTGCCGTTTAGGAATACTCTTCGCCAGCGAAACCGAGCAGCACTCCAGAGAGTGCAGTCCTCCTCCTCTCCTCCTCGGTGGAGGAAAGTTACAAGCATTACTCATTCGGACATGTGATTCATTTTTGAACGAACGCAGCAGCCCTAACAACCTCCCCGACTTTATTTCCTCCGCCTCATAAAGCCCGCCGGAGACACCAGAGGACTCCACAATCCACATGTTGGAGACGGAAACCAGTATCTAGCACTCTGTTTTTTTCCATGTGAACCTGTTTAAGCAATTAGGAAAATATACAAGTTTTGTTTTGTTTTGTGTTTTGCGGGCGAAGGCTGCCACTGCTGGGCTCATATTTTGCCAGGGTAAGCAGGAACCTCAGGCGCTGAAATAGAGGGTGGGTGGGTGGGTGGGGGGGATTCCTGTGAAAGTGGAGGGCTACAGTCAGCGCGGTCGCGCTGAGCTTGCACTATGTTTGTGTGTTGTGTGGTTGTGGGGCTTCGTGTAGACAGACGGCCCAGACGGAACGACGGACACAGATGGAGACAGTCCTGGGCGCGCTCCCGTACACACACACACACACACACACACACACACACTCATACACACACACACACACACACACACACACACACACGCACACACACACGCACGCACGCACACACACACACACACACACACACACACACACACACACACACACACACACACACACACACACACACACACACACACACACACACACAGACCATTGTATAGCAACCAGAATGTTTGTTTTGAGAGGTGTTGGAGACGCGGCCCTCCCAGCATCTGGTTGGCTGGGCCGGCTGCCAGTCATCTGTAATGTCAAGTGGCTAACTATGTCTTGTAGGTCACCTCCCACGAATAGCCCTGTTTAACAACAGCATGTTAAAGATTTAATTCCACTCATAAAAAAACGTTTAAATCTTGCTAGATGACAATAGTATAATTGTCGTAATAGTAAAATGACCCTACATGTACAGTATGTCTTGGGGCCAGGGGCGCAACTATCTAGGCATGAGCATGGGGGGGCAATGCCCCCCTAAATGCCCAGTCTGCCCCACCAAACATGATGGCATGCAAAACAACCCAAGATATTTCAAATTAAAGTGCTTATACTTAAAATGATTTGAAACACTACTACTGCTACTAACTAACTACAGCTGTGGCACCACTAAACCATCATTGAAATCAGAAAACTCTCTGAGTCAGACCTTTAGCTTGATGCATGCTGCGTAAATGTTGCAACAGACACGCAGCCCCTTCCCATTTGGGAAATGTTACATCCGGCCCTGCTTGGGGCACTCGGTTCAAAGTAGTTAAAAAAGGAAACAGCATGTGGCTATTATAGACATTTAAAATGTTGCTCCTAACAATGTTCAGAAGCAGTAGATTAGTGGTTCTCTGGCATTTTCATGTGGAAAACCACCAAATTGGTATGTATTTGTTGGCCGCGGACCCCCATCTGAAAAGGTGTCATGCCCAGGAGAGAAAATATATGCATCACACACCAAACGTGTGAACTTGAACACTCTTGGT
The DNA here is from genome assembly GCA_039105355.1 of Benthosema pterotum. NCBI lineage: Eukaryota > Metazoa > Chordata > Actinopteri > Myctophiformes > Myctophidae > Benthosema > Benthosema pterotum. The sequence continues at coordinate 10,311,601 of CM076983.1, read as the reverse complement.
GTACTCTGCCGGGGGTTGGGGAGGTTGGTACGCTAAATATAGAGTACTAGAGATGGACAGGTGTACACATAATAGACGTGTGCACACCGGTCGCAGCACCGCTCAAAAAGAGCATCGTGTGCAAAGTGGCGCCCAGCGAGGTTGTATACTATATATGCATCTTCTGCAGCATAATACAGTCAATGCATAGTGGTTGAAATGATGCTGAACATCAACTACTTTTGGCAGCCCAGAGGAAAAAATGCTTCTCAGTTTAAGCTCAGAAGCGTCTCTTGAGACACCCACGTTTATTTCTCATTTTAAGATCACCTAAAGATCACCTATGCCTCTTTATGGCTCCTAAGATGAATACTAGGATCCATGAATGAGGCAAGGCTGAAGTCTCTCCATTGGCTGCTACAGATGTATTTGAGAGATAAATGAGACAAAGCTGAAAATAAATCTTGCTATATACGGTATACGCATATAGCTAGATTTCAGCTTTGCCTCATGTATCTCTCAAATACATCTGTAAAAGCCAATGGAGAGACTTCAGCCTTGCCTCATTCATGGATCCTAGTATTCATCTTAGAAGCCATAAAGAGGCATACATAGGTGATCTTTAGGTGATCTTAAAATGAGAAATAAACACGAGAGACGCTTCTGAGCTTAAACTGAGAAGATTTTTTCCCCTCTGGGCTGGAACCATCCCCAAGGACCCTCGGGGGTTGTCGGGACCCCGCTTTGAGCTGCCACAGAGCGGGCATGAGGGGGCGAGGAGAGGAGAGGAAAGGCACGCGGGACAGGACAAGCGAAACACGACGCGAGTGACGGAGGAGCAGAAGGTCGGTCAGACGCGGTGCCACCCAGGTTCCAGACATGACAGCGCCGGGGCTAAGTGAGGTCAACGGGGGCGTCTTATGTAACGCAGCCTCACCACCGCACACACAGCCAAGTACAGTGCATGCTGTCAGAGCACAGACAGCTACGGAGTGCACAGGACAGACAATCTGTTTACTGTACACACAGGGGTGTTTTTGCCATTAGGCAGACTAGGCAGTTGCCTAGGGCACCATGAGGGGAGGGGGGCGACCACCAGTCATGCTTTAAAAGGATCCCAGGCCAATAAGCCTAATCTGGATAAATACATTATACTTATCCTGTATAACTAGAATTGAACATTTAAAAACACATAATGTATAATGTGTTATTTAGCGAAAAAATAGTCTGTACTTTTATTTTACAGGAGATTTTCCCTGGAGCCCCCCATACATTTGGTAAGGCAACATTTCCCCCCCAATTGGGAAATGTTGCATCCACCCCTGGTCAGCCATCGAGGGCGGTCGACGTCCCATTCATCCACATTGGCCAAAACATTCAGATTTCTTCATACTATAGCGACGAGCGCGTCTGTGCATTAGCATCTGTGACAGCCAGATCATGTTTCGTGTGTGTGTGTGTGTGTGCGTGTGCGTGTGCGTGTGCGTGCGCGTGCGTGTGTGTGGGTGAGATATATGATGGTCGTGGTACATGCTGACAGTAATTACAGAATACCATATACCACAGAGCAGCCTAGAGACTGGCTGGAGGACAAGTTTTTTTTCATAGTATCTTCTAATACGTAACCAAAGTGTCATGTTGTCAGACACATCTAGCTACCGCCGATATAAATCTAAACGGTGGCCGTAACGCAGGCCACCGGGTAAACCGACGTGTGACATATGGGTTGATGATGCTGTCGGGGTGTGAAACCCATTCATTCCACTATAAACATGGATCTGTGGTGTTATTCAATGTGCTGTTTCAAACAACTTTGCAAACAACTTTACTTTTTTTTTTTTTTTTCGAGTGCAAGTCAGACCGTCTGGCTGTTTTTTTTATAAGGCGTGGGTGGCGGTAGCACAGGGGTAGAGTGGGCCGGATGGCAACACGCAAGGTTCCTGGTTCGAATCCGGCCGGGCTCCCTCAGAGTCATTTGTTTGTCAGTTTCTTTGAGCAAAACTCTTTAATTGCTTCCGATGTGCAGGTTGGTGCCTTGCATGGTTTCCACCGGCATCGGTTTACAACCGTACATGCACGCGCGCGTGCATGTGTGTATTTTATTTATTAGGCAGATAAGCATCAATAATAACATCAGAGGCTTGTGAAGTTGCAACAGACACGCAGCATGCATAAAGCTAAAGGTCTGACTCAGAGAGTTTTCTGTTTTGAATGATGAAATGTTGTTGGTTTAGTGTCTGGTGACACAGCTGTAGTTAGTTAGTAGCAGTAGTAGTGTTTCAAATCATTTTAAATATAGGTAGTTTAATTTGAAATATCTTTGAAAGATGGGTTGTTTTGCATGCCATCGTGTTTGGTGGGGCAGACTGGGCATTTAGGGAGGCATTGACCCTCCATGCCCATGCCTAGATCCGCCCCTGCCTCTCACTTTACTGCTTTCTCGCTCTTAGTATTTCACTGTTTTTCGCTCTCCATCAGTTTCTCTCTCTTGCTCTCTCGCTCTGTGGGAACTGCACTTTATTTGTCTTTAAATTTCCACTGGGAGAAGTTAAAACACCCGACAAATATGTGCTCAAAGCAGGGGCGGATTGGCACATATTTTCCCACCGGGACAATTTTGCCTTTGCCAGGCCACCCTGGGGGGGTCAGCTGGTTAACCAGATGTAACTCTTTGAGAGCGTAAAAATGAAACCAAATGGACCCTTGCGGGTCCATTTGGTTTCATTTTTACACCCTCAAGAGTTATAATATTCATCATGTGAATTAGCCCAACTTAGTCTTCACAACCAGAGAATGTAGTAGATTAACACCTTTTCTTTTTTGAAGGATAGAAACACTAGTTTGCCTGGCCTGGGCCTGGCGCCCTGGCCTGCCTTGGACTTTTCAAAAAAAAAAAAAAAAAAAAAAGAAAGAAAGAAAGAAAAAAACCTGTCCAGGCCACTAGGTGGCGCAGGCCACCGGGAAAACTCCCTGTACTCCAGATGGCCAATCCGCCCCTGGCTCAAAGGTTCGCCTCTCTCAGGCGAGGAGGGAAGGAAGGATTCATTATTCAGCGCCGCCGATTTCAAAATGAACAAATCTTCCAGCCTTTTTTTCCTTCTTCTTCTTCTTCCTCCTGACTTTCCTCCTGTACTTTTGGACATACGGTGAGCAGATGAGAGTGTTTAGGTAGACACATCAAGCAGAAAGAGGACCTATAAAAAGTCTCAGCCCGCCCCTCACGGGCTACTGTAAACTGTATCTGTGTCGGATTTGCTTTTTTGGCGTTTGATGCTTTGTTTCGTAGAGGCCAGGCCAAGAAACCAAAGGAAGAGAGAGAGGAGAGAGATGCGGAAAATAGACAGGATTTGAACTGTTTGACTTTCTCTCTCTCTCTTTCTCTCTCTCTCTTTCAATGCCTCATTCGGTCTGTGTGAGCGCACCCGTGTGCACGGCTGTGCGCTTGGTTGCATGTTAGGTTTCCATAAACCTGGCCTGAGAGACGATAAAACGTATACTATGAAATTCGCCATGGACGACACTTTAGGCGATAATTATCCAGTGTGTTCACAGCACGCGCACACACACACACACACATACGGTCATTTATATCAGCAGGGACTAACCTATATTTTTCACTGTATACTGTAGTGTGCTTAAAGGCTAACATATGGACTCCGACTACAACGGATGCGACGCACTTTTAATGTGTCTAGCAACGGGTAAAAAAGTGGAGTCATGGGTCTGTGCGTCGGGGGCATGTTAGGCGTACAGGACCGCAGCAGGGGGTGCTGTTACGTGACGTCCCCTTTTTACTGTGGACCGGAGGGCGACCGAAAAGAAGGATGGATGTGTGTGGGGGTGGGAAATGAAACTTGAAAGAGTTTTTAGGATGATAAAGTGTCCCTGTGGGGGAAAAGGCAGAGCGTTAGACCTGTCGCTGCTATAGGCCTGACGCATGCAGGAAAACAACGTTTTCATCAGCATTCCGCGCCTGGAGGTTGGGTTAAAGGCCTGGATAAACAGGCATTAATATCACCCCAGTGCATGGCTGAGGGAAGTAGGGTGCTGGGGGGGCTTGAGCACCCCCTTTTTTCAGACACAGCCCCCCTTGGACAGGAGGGGCTGTTATTTTAATCAAAACAGATTGCTGTTAATAGGCCTTATGCTCTATCGTTGTATCAGAGGCTATGGTACCTGTGTCAGTTAGCTCATGCATGCGGAGAGGGAAGGTAAAGCCACTTTTCTGTGTGTAAATGCATGAAAATGTTCATGCACAATGCGCATTCACACACATTTTGCATGTGTGCGCATCTTGCAGCACCGCATAGCCCCCCCCCCCCCCCCCCCCCCCACCCCCCCATTGGGAAATGTTACATCCGCCACAGATCATTTGCATATACAGGTATACTGGATGAAGGCATATTGTTCAGGAGAATAGCTTTTTTTCACCATCAACGTCCTGTGAATTTGGAAACAAAGAGGGATTCAAAGGGATTCAAAGGGGTTCAAAGAGGGATGCTGGGATTCATGCCCGAAAATAGAGAGCTTGTAGATCAGTGTCTTATACAGGATTTTAGCCCCTGCCTCTCCAACACTCCCTGCCACGTCCCTCCCTGGTTATGGAGGATACACTGGATGCCACAGTGGATGAGCCTGTGTAGGACGCAGTATGACACAGTGGGATGACGGGCGTTAGCTGTTCGCCTGGCACTGCCATGCTGACGCCAACACAGCTGCCCCCGATGCCAGTGACACACACACACACACACACACACACACACACACACACACACACACACACACACACACACACACACACACACACACAGAACAATGTGACCCTCGCGTTTTTTTTTTTTTTGTTGTTTTGTTTTGTTTTGGGGTTTTTTCTAGAGCAGTGGTTTTCAACCTTTTTCATATCAGGGCCCACTATTTATTCAGCATTTTAGCCACGGAGGACCACCATTTGATGTTGAGTTTATAGTCTCTTGGACCCAAAAGCAAGGTTTTCAAGTTTTTGTCTACAATTTAGAAGAGATAAACTGGCAAAACGTTGGTCCAAATAATTATTCTACATTTTCTAATCATGTAGATTCCTGAAAATTAAGTAATTCAGATGTTTGGATATAATTTCCATTTAATCCATTTGGTTTCATTTTACACTCTCAAGATTTACAGACCTATAAGGGTCCATTTGGTTACCAGCTGTCTATTATTTAGCTGGGGACCACCTGTTGAAAACATTTCCACCACAGATAAAACTCATAGGTGCATTGCACCTATCACACAAGAATTTAAACCAACGTTATTGCGGTTAAACAAATAGAATACACACACACACACACACACACACACACACACACACACACACACACACACACACACACACACACACACACACACACACACACACACACACACACATTACCAGGACCCTGGCATTTCACACAGCTCTTCGCTCATACCTTTGGGACGCTCGCGTTTGTCCAAAACAACATCTGTCCTTTCAGTCTCGCCTGATTACAACACATTGGAATCTCAGCATGCGTGTGCACGCACTCACGCGCACACACGCACTCACGCGCACACATTGCATACGTGTACACACAGACACAGGCGTAATATAATCAGCTACCACATGGGGCCTTGCACTGCATGGCTAATCTAGGAATCCGGGGGCTTAGCAGAAATATGCCTTGGTGTTTTGCCTTATGGGGTTTTCTATTACACAATACGCGTAAAGTCAATGATATTTCCCAACGGCACGGATGACCACTCGATCCACCGCTATATGCAACTATGTCCAACGCGACGCCATGGCACGAAGCGACACGGGCGATGAAGCCTCCCCATGCCATTTTCTCCTGGCCCCCCAATTGGGAAATGTTACATCCGCCCCTGTGCACCGCACACCGGTCTGTAAATGTTGGTGTGGGATAGGGGATTGTAATAAAGTATGAAGAATGCACAGGTGCACAGACCTCAGAGAAGCCACATACATTTTTGTATTTTTATTTTTTTTCAGAAAGTCGAAGCGAGCATGACGTATCAGATATCACACATACAGTATTGCGCAACACAACAAAGTACAAAGTATAAAATGCAAGTGTGTACGTCTGTCACGGTGAAGCATGCGCAACCGGGAAAAGAATTAAACAAACCCACCCGAGAGATGTTTTGTCTTTTGTTTAACAAAACACCCTGAGCTTATTCTACATGTCACTGCCTGCCTCAAGGCCCCCTCCAGACTACCCAAATCTTCTTCACACTGTACATTATTAACTCTTCAATGGCAAGGGCTGATCTAGGCATCGGCATGAAAACGTGTAAACATGAAACCAAATGGACCCGCAACCGTCCACGTTCTCAAAGAGTTACATCTGGTTAAACAACTTTCCATCATTTAGCTGGGGACCACCTGGAATCCTCTCTAAGTGACCTGTTTCAACCAATCAGATTAGTTCACACTGTGAATTTGCAGATCTGCAATGTTTTCACAATTGAAAACGTGAAAGGCACATATCGAGTGCTTTCACTTTTCATACTTTAAGTCCCTTTTGATGCCACTGAATCAGTGGTCTCCATCCGGCGGTCTGGGGACCACCAGTTCTCCTTGAGAGGGTTCCAGGCAGTCCTCAGCTACATTGGTTAACCAGATGTAACTCTTGAGAGTGTAATTTTTTTTTACACTCTCAAGAGTTAAAACATCCATCATCTTAATTAGCCCCAAGTCTACACAACTAGAAGATTGATGGTCATTTTGTTAACCATTTGCTGTATATGTTTTGCCTGTTTTGTGTCCCCAAATCCAGCCTGTTGTTGTGGACAAAAGCAAAAGAAATCTTTAGTTTTGGGGGTCTGTGTGGGGCTAAAATGGTGGTCCGTGGCTCACCAAGCTTTTGATGCCAGTGTGTTTCTATTAGCGTGTGCTGAAATACCTTGAATACTCTTCCCCTCACTGCAAAACAGCAATGCAAGGCCTGACCTTTGAGGGAGATACAGCTGGTAGGAGACATTTAGGGAACAACAGGGATACCGACAACACAAAGGGCAAGATGAAGTTACACAGAGAGAAATAAGAGGGGGGATAAACAGACATTGATGGATTTATTTATATTTCGATACAAATGCAAATGTCAGCATGAGAGAGGGGTCGGTGCGTGTACTGAGCGCACGCATGTGTGTGTGAGTGAGTGTGCGTGCATGCTATGTGCGTATGCGATACCCAGCTGTGTGTAGCACAAAGCACGCTGCACTGGAACGACGAACCAAAACAGCACACATACAGTCTATGGAATGTCAACAAAAACAACAGCCCACATGGGGGGGGGGGGGGTGGGGTGGGGTGGCATTGTTGTACGAAAGCTTTTGGAGACCCGCATACCTGCACTTCAGGGAGAGCAACGTGATAACCCGAACGCAGCACAAAACACCACAGGGAGCATTTCAGTTTTTTCGCGGTGTGGTGGGAATGTGGGTCGATGGCAAAAAATGACATTCTTTAGCGCTAGAGTTGCACAGAAAAAAAAAACCACGGTGTTAATGTATTCCTTTGGAATCCAAGGAAGTGTACCAATGCTTACATGAATGAATCATTTATTTATTTAGTTGTTATACAACTTAGTTGTTGTACAGTTGTAGTAAAACAACTGTACAAGCACACACACTGCAGCAAAACTGAATTCTGTAATTGGACACACTAGTTGAGAATTCACATAGTTACAATAGTGGCCACCGTGTTAATTTCATCAAGACGGGGTACCATTTTCGTTTACAGTCCTGTAACCGAAAATGGTACCCATACCATTTTCAGTTACAGGACTGAGGTATTAACCAAGTAAAGCATCAATAACAACATCAAGTGTTGAAGTTGCAACAGATACGCAGCATGCATAAAGCTAAAGGTCTGACTCAGAGAGTTTTCTGTTTTCAATGATGAAATGCTGTTGGTTGTAGTTGGTTAGTAGCATAGTGTTTCAAATCATTTTAATTATAAGCACTTTGAAATGTCTTTGAAATTTGAGTTGTTTGCATGCATCATTTTTGGTGGGGCAGTCAGGGCATTTAGGGGGCATTTTGGTTTCATTGTTAAGTTCTAAAGAGTTACAGGTTAACCAACGTATAGCTGAGGACCGCTCCCAAGGACAACTGGTGTTCCCCGGACCACCGGTTGAAAACCACTGATTCAGTCTAGTGAAAACCTTGATGTTTTAGTGGGAACAGTGATGTGTTGATCTAATTTAATGAGCCGGTTAGCAAGGAGGGGGAGGGAGGAAGCACACAAACACACACACACCAAAGAAACATTAATTAGTTGTCGTGCTAATTGAGTTATTGGTGTGATAGCTCCCACGCAAAGAACCATAGGGGGGAGGGAAACGGCCCAGGCTCCCTGCCTGCCCTGCACACACATACAAACATTTGAATACACAGGCACACACCGATAGATAAGGATAACTAATAACATATACAGACGAGTTCAAAGAGGGTGCCTGAGAGACAGCATGGCCCTTTGACACCTCCCACAAGACTGAATTAATAACACGAGAACCTTGATCCCAATTATCTACAGAGTGGGCATAAAGCTGAAAAACAGAGGCATTGGGATTCAGCGCAGGGACGTCTGTACTGCAGATAATTAAGCTTTATAATGGAGTCCTGTGTATATACAGTAAGTAAGGAGTGGTTAGGTCAGGTGGGGGAGTGAATGATCGAGGTGGAATGGTGCATTTTAAATGGTGCATTTTTATATAGCGCCTTTATCCAAGGCGCTTTACATAGCTTGTGCATCACATTCACCCATTCACACGCACATTCATCCACTGATGGCAGTGGAAACCATGCAAGGCACCTATACTAGCGCATCAGGAGCAATTAGGGGTTCAGTGTCTTGCTCAAGGACACTTTGACAGTAACTCTGCAGGAGCGCGGGATCGAACCGGCAACCATGCGGTTACCATGCGGTGACTTTACCCCTGAGCCACTGCCGCCCCTAACAAAGGCAACAACAAAATCAATGCATAATGCACACAGTACACAGTGTACCGTAATGTACACAGTAGTTGAATGGGGGAAAGATTCTTTAATTGATATCGCTGAGATATTTTAATTACACCATGTAAGTCAAGTTTTACTTTATTTTTTATTTTTCAGGAAAGGTACCAAGCTAGCATACCAGCTGATTAAGGATATAATTTTGAAGAATGGAAGTGGAGCAGACCTCAATCAACTACCAATTCACAGATTTGGAAGGAAATCCCCCCCCGCCCCAAAAAATGCTCATGTTTTTCATTTCACCGAAAATTAAGAGTAAATATACAGTAGCTAACCAGTAAAATGTAGGAGAGAGAATGTGGAGAGGTAAATGTTGATTGCGCATATTTTCTTGAAGTGTCGTAAGAGAGACATTTTTGAGGAAATGATAAAGAATCAGATGCAACTATGGACTGTGAGATGATGCTGACATGTAGTCTATGTTTTTGGTTGTTTCATAAAAATAGCCTCTATCTATTTCTATTTTGGTAAGGGTGTCTCTACTTTGGAACATGTTTGTGGTCTAGCCAGTGTTACCAACCTGGCGCACTTGTCACTATATTCAGCTTTTTTTTTTTTACCATTTTTCCTCGTATGATAGAGTCCTCCTTCCTTCCTAGAAAGGACCATTGGTAACCATATGAACCCTTATAAATCTGTATCTCTTGTGATCGCAAAATGAAACCAAATGGACCCGTTTATGCTCTCAAGAGTTAAATTATATTCAAACATCTGAATTACCTAATTTTCAATCTACACATACATCTAGAAGTCCGAGAGTCTAAACTCAACACCAAAAGGTGGTCCTCCGTGGCTAAAATGCAGAATGAATAGTGGGCCGTGGTATATGAAAATGGTTGAAAACCCACTGCTCTAGCGCATTCTAGTGCATATTGGAAGTGCTACTATATAGTGCATTTTGGATTTTGTCAGTTTGGCAACACTGGGTGTAGCAGACGTTCTTGTTGAAGAGTGGTGTCCTCTGAAGGTGTCTGATCTTCCAGGTTGTTAATCACCCCTGAAAGGGCCATGAACCTCCTTCAAGGGGGGCTATTTTTTACGGCCCCGGAGGAGGGTCAGCCAGAGTGACCTCTGGGGGTCACTCTCGCTGACTTTCCCTATCAGCCAGAGTGTCCGGAGGCAGCGCTCCTAGCTGTAGGAAGGGGCGGATGTAACATTTCCCTATTGGGGGGGGGCAGGAGAAAATGGTATGGTGGTGGCTTCATCGGCCGTGGCGCGAACCGCACCCATACCATTTTCAGTTACAGGACTTTTATTAGGAAAGTATAAGCATTAATAATAATCATTTGTCGTTGAAGTTGCAACAGACACGCAGCATGCATAAAGCTAAAGGTCTGACTCAGAGAGTTTTCTGTTTTCCATAATGAAATGCTGTTGGTTTAGTGGTGGGTCCGTGTACTTTTCGGCCATTCAGGATTCTGTTTTATACTTGTTAAATTTAAAATCAGAATACACTCCAAAACGGCCCGTTTCGGTATTCTGTTTTGAAAACAAAATGTAGAGTTGTGAATTGTAAGAGCAACATACGACCCGTTTCCAGGTTCTAATTGTTGTGGTTCGAATCAAGAATGACAAAATTTAAAAACGCTGCTGCTCTGCGAGGTGGCGAGCAAAACCTGAAATCTGTTTTGTGTCCGCTGCTCCCCCCCTCCCTCCTCCGTGCTGAGGGCGGAGGCGTGGCACGGAGCTCTTGATTGACAGCTCGGTTACTGCTGCAGTTACTACAAGGAGACACACGCGGCGCTGTTGGTACTGGCAGATGATATTATGAATTATTGAATTAGAGTAGTTATTATACATTTATCCTTTATATTTAGATTTTATTTATACCATTTAGCACTGCCGTTAATAAATTGAATAAATTAGTCTGCATTTAATGCATATTAATACAGTGCTGTTATTACATTCTGATTAGACATTGATGATTGATGCATCCTCCTCTGTGTCAACTCTTAATTAATAAAGTAATACAGACAGATAGACATTTTAAAGAGGCCTACCCGGGACCTCGTCATCTGTGTCATTAATCATTATTATGCAACGCGTTATGTTACAGGTAGGCCTGTTTATTTGTTCAATTAAGTGTTTTGGGCCGACATGGTGCCAAACAAGGTGCCAAATTTGAATCTTAACGGGTCATAACCAGCCACAGAGCTATTATTTCTACCTACTGGTAGCCTATACAGCGCACACTGCAGCAAGGGCGTGATCATGGTGTCACGGATGGACCACAGTGACAGACAGTAGACCTACAGTAGTCCGAGGAGATGCAATTGGCTAGGACAATTGCAAAACAGCATCAAGTGGTTCCCCTGGTTGTTGCGGATGTGCACGTCCAAACTCATTCAAATTCAATGATGATGTATTTAATATTTAATTCAAATGTAGGTTCCTGTATTCATTCACTAGGTACACACACACACACACACACACACACACACACACACACACACACACACACACACACACACACACACACACACACACACACACTTGATTTTATAGACACTATCTATACCCTACCATCTTCCACAAAGTTGGCTAGAATGTTGAAAACAATCTGATGATGAGCCCCGGTGAGGCATTACTCCTATTCATTTACTTCAATGCCTAGTTCGGTTGGCACCTTGGCGGCCCAATTGGCGCACCTCATAAACACTTAATTGAATAACGAATACACTATAAACATAGCGGGTTGCATAACAATGACACACATGATGATGGTGGGACACTTACCCTATATGTTGAATACAAAGTAGACTTACTTTAGGATGTTAATTAATTAAAAAGTTTAGTATTCATTGTCTGTCTGTCTTGTCTGTTCGTCTGTCTGTCTCTATTAATTTTTTTAATTACTTAAGAGTTGACATGAATGTAATAACAGCCCTGTGTAAATATGCAACCAAAAAGTGGGGTAATTTATTTGAAATTACGGCAGGATAAATGTATAATAATATTGTCTACTCTAATTCAATAATTCATAATATCATCTGCCAGTACCAACAGCGCCGCGTGTGTCTCCTTGTAGTAACTGCAGCAGTTCCGAGCTGTCAATCAAGAGCTCCGTGCCACGCCTCCGCCCTCAGCACGGAGGAGGGAGGGGGGGAGCAGCGGACACAAAACAGATTTCAGGTTTTGCTCGCCACCTCGCCAGAGCAGCAGCGTTTTTAAATTTTGTCATTCTTGATTCGAACCACAACAATTAGAACCTGGAAACGGGTCGTATGTTGCTCTTACAATTCACAACTCTACATTTTGTTTTCAAAACAGAATACCGAAACGGGCCGTTTTGGAGTGTATTCTGATTTTAAATTTAACAAGTATAAAACAGAATCCTGAATGGCCGAAAAGTACACGGACCGTGGTGCCACAGCTGTAGTTATAGTTAGTAGCAGTAGTAGTGTTTCAATCATTTTAAATAGAAGCACTTTAATTTGAAATATCTTGGGTTGTTTTGCATGCCATCATGTTTGGTGGGGCATGAGTCTGGGCATTTAGGGGGTCGTTCCCCCCCATGGCCATGCCTAGATCCGCCCCTGGCCGTAGGCCTCGTATCTGTGGTTCGGTGGGATCCGCATTCCCTCCGTTTCTCAGTGCACTCATTCGGCATTCTTTCCTTATCTCTCAAACGCTCCGTTCTGCACCTCTTTAACACGAGATCCTCTCTCCTTTCTTCACGCATCTCTTCTCATGATTTCCACGAACGCGAACGCACGCGCACGCGGACACTTTTATCTCTGCTATGACCTTTTAAACCCCCCCCCCCTGATTTTTCCGTGGTCTGTATTTAGAATTTGCAGTCTGTTTTCAGATAAGGCATCTTGAAGTTGTGGGCAGGTTTTTTTTTAAAGGTAGGGGAAGTGATTTCACTTTTGTCAGATATCACCCCAAAAAAAAATTTTTCTGTTAAAATGCTCTATTATAAGGTGTGGAAACCATATATGGAGTTCCCCCCCCCCCCCCCCCCCCCCCCCCCCCCACGTTAGCAGAGGAGCTAATAAAAGTTCCCCAGGTGGTAGCGAATTCTCCTCCAATCAGGATCGAGCAGCAGGTTCACATAGTGTAGCTACTGTTGGCGGCCCCTAGTGCACCAGGCTGGTACTACACAATGAATTTCAAATCACTTCCCCTACCTTTAAAGGTAATATAGAGGCAACTTTTTTAGCCAAAAATCAAAATAAATATATAACTATATTTTTGCCCTTTTCCCTGTGTATGTTGCTTCTACGTTGATGCTGCAGCTGTTTCCCTGCAGGCAGACACCTGCTTTGTCCTGCAGACGGTCCAGAACTTTGTTGTTGTCAACAAATCAACAAAACATTTGCCGGGTGCGTGGGGTGAGGCAGCGTTTTAGCCAATTACTGCGCAGCAGTTTCCAGCAGACTCATAATGAGCCAATAGAGTCATTGTTTCCAAACAATGATTGCGCACACTAAAGATGCCTCAATTACCTTTAATTAAAATCAGAATAATATTTTCATGAATGAACAAATAAAAGACAATTAATCAAAGAAAATCCATAAGTACATCTACAAATTTCACTATACTTTCAGTCCTATTAGGCAAAAAACATTTGAACAAACCAGTGGTCTCTACCATAGGACTAAAAGATAAAATGTGATAATGGTATACATTATATTTCCAGATCTCCACCATAGACACTCTGTGGCATAAACAGGGACATTCGTCCCTCTATCCCTCTCAACTACAGTATATGGACATTTTTTCTGTAGCCTGTGGGAGTGTGTGAGTAGGTTAATATGAATGTTACTCAGGTGCAGAGACGCAGACGATTTTCCCTGCAGATATAAGGGACTCTCTACAGTCTCTCTGTCTGCGCTGATCCCTGTGGGGTCTATAGGGGAGATAGATAATGTTCTCCAGAGGCTCACTGCCACTCACTGCTGCATGATCCTCTCTCTACAGGTGGGAGAGATTAGAAGAGAAACGCCTCCCCGTCTGTGTGTGTGCGTGTGTGCGTGTGTGTGTGTGTGTGTGTGTGTGTGTGTGTGTCTCCACCTAATATTTATCCTGGAATAACAGTACATTGCTGCGATAAATAAATAAATGCTGGGATAGATAAATAACTGCCAGCATATAGGCAGCGACGGTCAAAACACTGATGTTTGACAATTTTTAGAGCACAAATAAAAGTTCTCATAATGATAATTGGTCTACTCATTATAGTCATACACAGAGGTAGCGTGTGTAGTAGGGATGTCCCGATACCATTTCCTTCAGACCGAGTATGTGTACAAGTAATTTAGTATACTTGCCATTGCCGAGTACCAATATGAGTACTTTTTTGTTTGTTTGTTGAGCAACCACTTATTTGAACCCCTCTTTATCCTTTGTAATGACTGGTCGTAATCAAACAAACTTGGAGAGAATGGCAGGTTTTGAATATTTATTAAACAATAAAGTTCAAGCACCAGGCAGAGTCATTTCATCCTTCATATGGGAACAGGGGTGTCACTCCCGGGTTTCGTCACGAGGTGGCACTGTTGGCTGTAACATAAAGTCTATCCTTTTAATGTCAACTGAGTAGACAGATCTCTATCTGTCTGAATAAAGTTCGGGGGCCGGGGTCCTCCTGGGACCAACAAAAGATCACTGGTGCTTTGTTGTGTATAACAGGGGCTCTTCTGTCCCCAACGTAAAGTTCTATTGTTATTTATAAAGGGGGTGGGGAGCAAGTAGCTCCACTCCTCACTCCAGATAGCCCGAGCCCAACGTTCCTGTGGCTTCTGTTCCCTAGGAGTGAAAGAGAGAGGTATTATTGTGTGTCCGTCAGATTGTTTAGTATGGGTGTGGGGTTGTGTTAGCGTGCCTTACCAGAGCCGCGCGCCGACCTGCCTCGGGGAGAGTCTCAGAGAGACTGAGAGACCAGAGGCTTCATCCATAAAGGCGTGGTTACGCACGCGCGGCTTCCTCCTGTCAGGACGTCATGGACGTAAGCGCGTAGTGTGTGAAGTACCGCCCCTCGATGACGGCTCCGAGCGTCTTCACTCTGGCTCTCGTGTCCTCTCTCTCCCCGGGGAGGCGCCCCGATGGCGCGCGGTCCCGTACCGCGACGCCACACATTCCCCCCCTTTGTCTCACGCTCCGCGGTGAGACTAGCTGAGCCTCTTCTTCATACAACCTGGACAGGGCATCTGCGTGTCGCAGCCACTTTGCTGGTCGGTGCTCGACCGTGAATCGATAGTCTTGTAGCTCTAGGAACCATCTGGTCACGCGGCTGTTCTTATCCTTGTTCGTTGCCATCCATTTAAGGGGCGCGTGGTCCGTTATCAGGGTGAACTGGCGTCCCCAGAGATAATAACGCAGATGGTTTATAGCCCACTTTATAGCTAGGCACTCTTTCTCCACTGTGGCATAGTTCCTCTCGTGGGGGAGGAGTTTCCGGCTGGCGTATGTTACTGGATGTTCCTCTCCGTTTACGGTCTGCGCCAACACGGCACCCAGCCCAGAGCCAGACGCGTCTGTGTGTAACAGGAAAGGTTTGTTAAAGTCAGGAGCGATTAGAACGGGTTCGGTGCATAGTGCGCTCTTTAAACTTACAAAGGCCGCCTCTGCCTCTTCCGACCATCTCACCATGTGGGATCTCTTCTGACTAGTTAGTTCATACAACGGGGCCGCTATGGATGAGTAGTTAGCAATGAACTTTTGATAATACGATATTAAACCCAAAAAGGATTTTACTTGCCTCTTTGTGGCGGGGCGGGGCCAGTTTCGGATCTTTTCCACCTTTTTCGTCTGCGGCTTTAAGCATCCTCGCCCCACAGTATAGCCCAAATAGTCTGCCTCGGTTAATCCAATATGACACTTCTTGGCATTCGCCGTGAGGTTGGCCGTGCGTAATGCGCCCAGGACGGCCTCGAGATGTTGGAGATGGGAACCCCAACTTCCGGAAAATACGATGATGTCATCCAAGTAGGCGGAGCTATACTCTCTGTGGGGCCGAAGCACTTTGTCCATCAACCGCTGAAAAGTGGCTGGGGCGCCGTGGACACCGAAGGGCATGACTTTATATTGGAATAATCCGTCCGGCGTGGCGAATGCAGTCTTTTGTTTGGCCCGGTCCGTTAGCTGGACCTGCCAATAGCCTTTGGTCAGGTCTAGCGTGCTAACGAACCGGGCCGGACCGAGCCGCTCTAGCAATTCATCAGGCCGTTTCATTGGATATGCGTCGAATTTGGACACTTCATTTAGCTTCCTAAAATCATTACAAAACCTTATGCTTCCATCGGGCTTTGGGACAATAACAATTGGACTGGACCATGGGCTATACGACTCCTCAATTACGTCTAGTTTCAACATGTTTTTCACCTCGTCCCGTATGGCGGCGCGCCGCGCTTCTGGAATCCTATATGGCCGCTGGCGCACAACTACGCCTGGAGTGGTGTCGATATCGTGCTGCACGACATGCGTGCGGCCGGGTAGTTCCGAGAAGCGGTCCTTCCATCTGCGGAGTAGTTCCTTTACGTCCTGTACCTGGTGTGGGGAAAGTTCCTCGCCGATCGGCACCGGGGGCTCGCTCTGTGGGGACACAACTGTTAGTAGAGCCGTGGTGGGGAGCGGTGGGGGCGGGTGCCACTTCTTCAATATGTTTATGTGATGTATCTGGTGCGCACGCCGCTTTCCAGGCTGTTTCACCAGGTAGTTTACTGGGCCTTTCTTTTCAACGATTTCAAACGGGCCCTGCCATTTGGCTAAGAATTTGCATTCAGTGGTGGGAATTAGAACGAGTACCTTTTTTCCTGGCTTAAACTCTCTCACTTGCGCGCCCCGGTTATAGATGCGGGCCTGGCTCCTCTGCGCCTTCTCCATGTGCTCCCTCACCAGTGGCCAGACGCGCCGCGCGCGCTCTTGGAGTTGTTGTACGTGGTCCACCACGCTACGGAGGGGGGAGGGCTGGCTGGCCCAGGTCTCCTTGGCGATGTCCAAGAGACCCCGGGGATTGCGACCATACAGCAGCTCGAAAGGAGAAAAACCCGTTGAGGCTTGGGGCACTTCTCTAATAGCAAACAATACATATGGTATTAATTGATCCCAATCTCTTCCATCTACATCCGTGACCTTTTTTAACATAGATTTAAGGCATTTGTTGAAACGTTCGACCAATCCGTCGGTCTGGGGGTGAAAGGTCGAGGTTCGTATGCTTTTTATTTTTAGCCAATTATAGAGGTGTTTCAACAGAGAGGACATGAAGCAGGTCCCTTGGTCTGTTAGAATTTCCGCCGCTACTCCGACGCGAGAGAACAGCATAAAGAGCTCGTGGGCTACGCTCCTAGCGTTGGCTACGCGCAGAGGGATGGCTTCCGGGTAGCGGGTGGCGTAGTCCAGTATGACAAGCATATAACGGTGGCCCCGGGCCGACTTGGGCAACGGGCCCACTATGTCCATGGCGATCCTTGAAAAAGGGACATCTATAATGGGAAGCGGAATCAACGGATTTCGGAAATGGGGCTTTGGTGCCACTTTTTGGCATTCGGCACAGCCGCGGCAGAAATCCTCTACAGCCCTTTTAATTCCCGGCCAATAAAACCGTCTTAATATACGGTCGTATGTTTTCTGTACGCCTAAATGGGCGCCCAATTGGTGTGTGTGTGCGAGATATAACACTCTCGTGATGTAGTCTTTTGGGACCAACAATTGCTCAATGTCTTCCTCCTCCCCCCCCGCCACTACACGATATAGCAGTCCCTCTCTGACAGAAAAGTATGGTGAAACTTTCTCACTCACCGACTCACAGTCCTTGCCATCTATGACCACGACCCGCTGACGCGCTGCCTCCAGGTTGGGGTCCATCCATTGCTGTGTGGCGAATTCCCCATGACGGGTGGTCCGCTGCTCTCCCGGCGGCGGCGGAAATTCGGCAAAGGTGTCATCTGGGTTGGTGCTGGCACGCGTTTCCTCCGCCACCGCCTCCCCCTCCGAGCGCGTCTCATCGCTGGGCCCCGTCATCGGGCGCTCTCCCTCGGCGCTGTCAGTCAGGCGCTCCTCCGAGCTGGCTCGCAGCGCAGGGTACGCTGGATGGCTAGGCCGGGTCCGCCCGCCGGGGCGGCGCTTACGTTGGCCTAGAGGCGGCGGACATTCGTGAGGTTTCCAATACCGCTCGAAAAGTGTGCA
The DNA here is from genome assembly GCA_039105355.1 of Benthosema pterotum. Lineage (NCBI taxonomy): Eukaryota > Metazoa > Chordata > Actinopteri > Myctophiformes > Myctophidae > Benthosema > Benthosema pterotum. The sequence continues at coordinate 10,293,454 of CM076983.1, read as the reverse complement.
GTCGGTTCCAAGGATCATGGGGACGGGGAGATTGGGGACCACCGCGGCCGTGACGGTGGCTCCTCCCCGCGGGGTTATAACTTGAACCTTGGTGGTGGGATATCGGCGTGCGTCTCCGTGCACGCACGTTACTGGGACAGTCTCTTCCTCCAGTTCGGCCGCATATACCGGTCGGAGGAGAGTGACGACACTACCCGAGTCTAGTAATGCATGAGTGTCCACCCCCCCTATTTTAACAGGTAATGTGTGTTGTTTATGCTCTCCCTGGCGAGCATACAGTGCTGGCTTCTCTGATGCGGTGGCGGAGGCCATGGTGACGTCACGGTCCCGTTCTGGACAGGTCCATGAAATATGGTCGGGTTTGCCGCACAGATAACAACGGCGGGTGGGGGAGGAACGGCCCCGGCGGTCTGGTCCCGACTCGCGGCGGCGGGTCGGCGACCCCGGCGGCGGCCGCGTCTTGTCTCGCCCACTTCGTTCATTCCCGGGGGGTTTAGGACTGTCTGTTTTAGGGGGCCGCAGCATTTCAATGCATGTCTGGTGGTTTTCTAAGAGTGCGATTAGAGCCTCGACGGATGTAGGGCTCACCTGAGCCGCATATTTCTTAGCATCGGGGGGAAGGGCCCTAATACATTTGTCAATGACCACACGGTCCACATAGGAAGGCTCGCCCGGGCTGGTTAGCCAGGCGTGGGTGAGGCGCACCAGGTCGGCCACTTGCGAGCGCGGGGGCAGGGTCTGCTGAAAACTCCACTGGTGGAAGCGTTGGGCTCGGGCAGGCAGGCTATGTCCGTGGCGAGAGAGGATCGCGGCTTTTAACTTTGTGTAGTCTCGGCAGTCTGCTACGGAAAGGTCGGCACAGGCTTTCTGCGCCTCTCCACTCAGGAACGGGGTTATAATAGCGGCCCAGTCCGCCACGGGCCATTTTTCTCGCACGGCGGTGCGTTCGAATAATTCTAGGTAGGAGTCAATGTCATCTCCCGGAGTTAATTTTGTTAATACGCTCCCCGGCGGCCGGGTCGCGGAAGCTTCTTGTGCGAAGCGTTGTACTAGCTCTTTTACTGCCGTTTGGAGCTCTGCCTGGCTCCGGAGCAGTGCGTTTAAGACGTCCGCCTGCTCCATAGTAATTAGAGGTTGTGCGTTTAATTAGGATCAGTCAATTAGTGCCCGCATTCTCCACCAAGATGTAATGACTGGTCGTAATCAAACAAACTTGGAGAGAATGGCAGGTTTTGAATATTTATTAAACAATAAAGTTCAAGCACCAGGCAGAGTCATTTCATCCTTCATATGGGAACAGGGGTGTCACTCCCGGGTTTCGTCACGAGGTGGCACTGTTGGCTGTAACATAAAGTCTATCCTTTTAATGTCAACTGAGTAGACAGATCTCTATCTGTCTGAATAAAGTTCGGGGGCCGGGGTCCTCCTGGGACCAACAAAAGATCACTGGTGCTTTGTTGTGTATAACAGGGGCTCTTCTGTCCCCAACGTAAAGTTCTATTGTTATTTATAAAGGGGGTGGGGAGCAAGTAGCTCCACTCCTCACTCCAGATAGCCCGAGCCCAACGTTCCTGTGGCTTCTGTTCCCTAGGAGTGAAAGAGAGAGGTATTATTGTGTGTCCGTCAGATTGTTTAGTATGGGTGTGGGGTTGTGTTAGCGTGCCTTACCAGAGCCGCGCGCCGACCTGCCTCGGGGAGAGTCTCAGAGAGACTGAGAGACCAGAGGCTTCATCCATAAAGGCGTGGTTACGCACGCGCGGCTTCCTCCTGTCAGGACGTCATGGACGTAAGCGCGTAGTGTGTGAAGTACCGCCCCTCGATGACGGCTCCGAGCGTCTTCACTCTGGCTCTCGTGTCCTCTCTCTCCCCGGGGAGGCGCCCCGATGGCGCGCGGTCCCGTACCGCGACGCCACACCTTATTTTCATTGTCATGATTTATACGTATTGGCGATGAAACATTTCCAATTGAGAGTACTCGCTTCAAAGTATCGGGCTGGTTCCCGATACCAAGTAGCATCGGTATCAGGACATATCTAATCGACACAAGAGACTAAGATATGAAGCATTCGAATCGCAGCTCAGACTAAACTACATCGATGTGATTTAGAATCATGATGTCATCTGGTTCGCAACACGCATGGAATCGATTTAATATTCTCATTCCACGTGGAGAGTCCTTCGAATGCACAGGTGGGTGTGTGTGAACGGCTTTCAGCCAGATGTATGTCAAAACACTCCTCATTTTTCTAGACCCATCCCTGAGTGCCTCTTCGGACCATATTTACAGATATTTCATTTGTAAAGAATCCATTAGGCTATAATAGCCTGGCTAAAGCCAGACCGAATCAACTGTTGGCAAAAAAAAAGCCTGTCAAGCAGATTGGTCTGGGATAGCTCAATTGTAAATCCACTTCCTACTCCAGAAAAATTGGGCTGGCCAATCAGGACACGGTATTCAAATATGTCTGCATACTGTATCCTAATTGGCCACCCCAATTTTCCGGAGTAGAAAATTGGTGTACAATTGAGCTATTCCAAACCAATCTGCTGACAAGCATTTTTTTTGCCAACAGCTGATTCGGTCTGGCTTTAGCCAGGCTAGGGCTATAATACGCCATATTTTAGTTCAATGGTAATCTAGCCAACATGGAGGAACAATAAAACAGAGAAATGGCAAAAGAGTGTTTCCTCTCGCCTGGTGGCACGACACTTTGATTAGTGTCGAGTGTGAGTGTGAGGCATTGGCACAGGGATCTTCAAACACTTAAACACTCACACATGGACGCACACACACTCTGTCTCTCTCTCTGGTGTTTGATGAGTGTGCACCAGTGTGCACAACTCAACTCACAGAGTCAAGTTACAGGCCATTCCTCCTCTCCGCATTATTACCCCCCTGCCCAGGCTGATCCCTCGTGTGTGAGGCCCTCTCTCCTCCAGGTCTCCTTGTGTCTTGTCCTGGGAAGGAAGAGCGTGAGGCAGGCCCAGATGTAACGTTTCCCCCCTTTACAGGACTTATATTAGGCAAGTAAAGCATCAATAATAACATCAGCTGTTGCTGAAGTTGCAACAGACACGCAACATGCATAAAGCTAAAGGTCTGAGAGTTTTCTGTTTTGATGATGATGAAAAGGTGTTGATTTAGTGGTTAGTTAGTTAGTAGCAGTAGTAGTGTTTCAAATCATTTTAAATATACTGCTAGGACTTTAATTTAAAATATCAAAATGTGGGTTGTTTGCATGTCATGTTTGGTGGGGCAGTCAGGGCATTTAGAACCGGGTCCCTGGCATGAGGGAAGGTTTGGTTGGGTGGGTGGTTGGCTGGATGGGGTGTTTGACTTTTAACACCACCCTCACCTCGCTACAGTGGCAGCAGGGGGAAGAAAGAGGAGGAGGGTGTTTCATCTCGAGCGCAACGCGGTCGGTCATGGTCACCCCCTCCGGAAAAACGAGCTAGATGGATGGACACACACACACACACACACACACATGCTTGCAGGACGGCGGTCTGAGGATGTCACCCACCCTGGGGTTTCCGTCTGGGGTCGGCTACAGCGATGACCCCGGCGGTCAAGAGTCTTGCCAGGCGAACAAAGCTGCACTTGTGCCGGGGCTTGTGTCGGTGATGTGTGTCCGCCGTGTTTAGACAGTGAGCGAGGTTGCTGTGAAGGGTATCGTCTGCTTCTCGTCCTGTGTATAGCCTTAGAAGCCGAAAGCCGTTCTTAACCGACCGCGACGCACCACCACACTCATCGCGCTCACGCCCCCGTACACACTGTTAACTGGATTGACTCTGCCGGGGAGAGTCAAACATCGGTCATTTAATATCGCACAAAGAAAAGCATGCGACTAAAATATGCATGAAGCTGTTATGCAACATCGCTGGAAAATCTCAGCTGTAAGCATGAGTTTGAGGTTTGTCTATTTTCAACAAATGTAATGCTATTGCCCCCAGTACAAGGTTCTATGTAGTTTGTTGTTTAGTTATGTAGTGTGTTGGACACATGTTATGCACCCATACAGTGTATGGAGTTCTGAGTAAGCCATGCCCATATACTGTATGTAGTGCATGACAGATGTCCAAATATGGAGTGTGTTGTTGACGGGCACAGACTTTTCAGCCTGGATTACATAGTAATCTCACTCACTGCGTTCACAATAAGAGTTTCCTTTTTTATTTCTGTATGGAATTACATAAATAATGCAAACAGCAGGTGATGAGTGGGTTATTGATTCTTATGGAGCCATATGGAAAAAAAATGAGTGAAAAGTGAGAAGCTTTGATTCTCTCTCTCTCTCTCTCTTTTTTGTATTCTTGTCTCGATATCTCTCTCCCTCTGGTTCTGGCATCTGTCACGCGACCTTGGCAGCTGCTGCCGTTTCAGCAGCATGCGCGCACGCAGTTCTCGGAGAGAATGCGTCTCTGGCAGAGGCGACAGGAACACAGACAGTCTCACCGATTTATTACAATTACAATAGAGTTGCTCGGCGGTGCTGGAGCATAACAAACAACTAATCACCGAGCATAACTGCGCAATTTCACGCTCATCGTGACACGTTTAACTAAATTCTCCTCCTCAGATGCCGATGCTATATTGCACTGTTATTCAGATGAGCTCTGCAAGCGTGTTTTTGAGGCATATGCCCCTGCTTTTAACATCAAAAAATGCTTTGGTGCATTACAGCGTTCAAGCCCTGAATAATTGCCACTTTTTCTTTTTGCTTTTGCTTGAGCTCTCTAAAGGTCTTTCTTGTGTTGTTGCAGGGCATTCATGGAGATTTGTAACATGAATAGGGCAGCGTGTGCGTCACCCCCCCTTTTAAAACATGTTCCCATGCATGTATGCAGCTTTTGTTTTTGAAGCAATTGTGCCTGTAGAATGTGGCTTTGTTCCCAAAGTCTATTCAACGGTTGTTGATGGATAAAGTATTGGTGGAAAGGCCTGGGGTGTATGAAGTCTACTATTCATCTGTATTCAAAAAATATTGTTGCAAAAAAGAAAAGTTTTTTTTCCCGCAGTAGCCTAAGTAAAAGTTAGTGTCCTGCGACTCCTGCCCATGGTCCCCAAACCTTTTCATGTCAACGACCCCCAAAATGACACAAAGTAGCCCCCATTTGAAAGGATATGCCCCAGCTAGGGACCCCCACAACATAAGATTTTTATGACTAGCCATGATTCTCAGCCTGTTTTATTTTGAGGACCCCCAGTGTGACATGCATTAGGCTAGACTATAGACCCCCCATTTTATGACATTAATGGGATGCATGGCAACTCTAGCTGGGAGACCCCCATTTCTATTGTAAAATCAGTGTTTTTTAAATTTAAATTCGAGTGCACAAATCGAACAAAATGTTGTTGTTCTTTTGTAGGCCTATACACACTCCGAGTTACAGACTCATAATAAGGGTCCATTTGGTTCCATACTGTCATAGTATAGCCAATTGGGGACCCCCCTGGGAACTGGAACCGTAGCCTATGCTGGTAGCCTACACTTCTGTGTGTGTGTGTGTGTGTGTGTGTGGGGGGGGTGTATGTGTGTGTGTATGTGTGTGTGTGTGTGTGTGTGTGTGTGTGTGTGTGTGTGAGAGAGAGCGCGTGGAGTGAGAGCTCACTTTTTACTAGAGAGAGGGAGGGAGGGAGCGTGGATAATTGTCAACAAGGTTCTGCGGTGCCTCGGGCGTTTTTCTCCCCTCATTGTTTTCGGATGGAACTTTTTGTCACTTTGTCCCCGTCGCGTAAGTAATGCTAATCACTGAGTTACTTTCAGTCGGTCGGGTCGCCAAGGGATTACATTATTAAATACTTTTTTTGGACTGTACGTTCTGCTGGCGAGTGGAGTTCTCCTCCCTCCCTTCCTTCCCCGGTGTTGTATGGTTTTGGTTCAGAGCCATCTAGTCGAAGAAGAAGAGCTGTGACATTGAGGGGGCTAGAAAACAGCCTGGTGGTGGTGGTCACGTGGTACCTCGAGCCCCGCAGACTCTCCAGTCAGTGCATCCCTTAACTTCCGGCTGTCCCCATTCTCCATAGAAGTCTGCGTACTAGGAAGAAGCGCCACTGCACTGGCCTCATGAAGTGAACGGAGTTGGCGTAAACTTTGGTTTCACAGCAGTGCATAATGCGGTGTGGTGTGGGCTGCTCGCTGAGCAGGAGAGAGAGAGACTAGAGAGGGAGAGAGCGCACTGAAAACTTTTCAGAGTAAATAACCCCGGTGGCGGTCAGGAATGGGACAGAGGAGCAACGAAGAGAAAGACGTGCTTGAAACGCGCCTCTTCTTGGGTGACTTTACGATTATGCCGTTGATGTCGAGGTTTCAGCGTCAGTTTGATCATCGAGGGAATGTCGTCTCCGAGGATTTATATTATTTACGTTGGAGAGCTTCGCCCGATCGCGTCCTCCTCCCGATCACGGAGGAATGTTAGGAGGACATTTCACTGGAGCGACAAGGGCAACTTTCACTAAACGAAGTTACCTTTGTTGTTGTTGTTGTTGTCGTCACCTTACTTCCATCGACTACTTATCGCAGCGATCGGACCTGTGTAAGTGTGTATGGTCTGGGGTTGAACCTCGATCGGTGCCCATTTTTTGCTAAAACTACTATGGAGGAGGGCAGCAACCAGGGGGCCACCGCGGCCGCTGCTGGTCCGTCGTCCACGGCCACGGATCAGCCACCCACAGGGACGGACAATAGCGCGCCGTCGGACAGCTTCACCCAACTGTGGACGGACGTGATGGGGATGCTGGTGAGTTTCTTTTTTCGGGGGGAGGGTAGACCTCAGGGCTTGACACTAACACTTGCCCGCTTGCCTGGGGCAAGTAAAAAAATGGTGGGGCAAGTGAAGACTGCTACATGGTTGCCCAATCGGGCAAGTGTGCAACTTAGTGCACTATAACACTACACAAGATAAATGTGTCTTGAAGGCAGTCATTGCACTCTACCTCTGTGTCTTGTGTCAAAATGACCATTAATCTTCTACAGTGTAGACCTGGGCTAATTAAGATGATGAATTTTAACTCTTGAGAGTGTAAAAATGAAACCAAATGGACCCGCAAGGGTCCATTTGGTTTCATTTTTACGTTCTCAAGAGTTACATCTGGTTAACCAACTTAACTGGGGACCACCTGGAACCTGGGGGGCAAGTGACCATGACCTGAGGGCAAGTAGAACCTAACTTGCCCTTGCCCGATGGGCAAGTGCCTCAGAGACCTTAGTGTCAACCCCTGAGTTAGACCCAGACAGGAAGATCGATAGGGGGTCTGTGTAACAAGTAGCTGAGAAATACCTTGTTGTTGTCACAAAGGGACAACACACGCAGACGTGGTCTCGCCGTTGATTGTTGTGTATTGAAGTTGACACACAGTTGTTGTCATATGCAAATCGCGGAATCAAAAGGGAGAGGCCGTGGTTTAAATCGATCGCACCCCCCGCCACAGCATCATCATTAGAATCACAATCACATGTGATTTGTGGAGAATTGGAGTTGGGAGACTTCTTTGGGAGTTGAGTTTGTTGTTGCTTAGCAGTTTTGCAGTGCAAGGAGTGGAGCTCACACGTTGCAGGATTTCATTGCATGCATGCAAGCAAGCAGGCTGGATGATCCGTGTAAAAACATGGTAGGCGTTTTCTTCTTCAGGCTATGTTTCCACACTCTTGAAATAATATGGTGCTCATTTCAGATTTCCACAACACGTCCTCTTTTATTGGTTGACAGTGAAACTCCATGCTTGTTTGCAGAGAAGCATAGAAAGAGAAACACTTGTTCTGCTAGACCGCTGTGATGGAATGTGTGTCAGTGGGAAGGTTGTGCAGGCCAGGCAGGGAGTCATTCTCAACCCTAGAAGATTTATTTTTCTGTTTGTAGAAGTCACAAGGTCTGGACCTGCAACATTAAAGGAGAATTTCACTCATTTCACACCATGTAGTTAGCAAAACTAAAGATTTAGTTTTGCTTTTGGCCACAACTCCAGGCTGGATTTGGAAAACAAAACAGTCAAACATTCAGTAGATCGAAATGACCATTAACCTACCTGCTACATTCTCTAGTTGTATGTAGACTTGGGGCTAATTCACATGATGCATATTTTAAGTCTCGTGAGAAAGCAAATGGACCGCAAGGGTCCATTTGGTTTCATGTTTATGCTCTCAAAGAGTTACGCCTGGTTAACCAACTTTCCATCATTTAGCCTGAGGACCACTTGGAACTCTCTCCAGGACCCCTGGTTGAAAAACACTGCTCCAGTAGTCTACCATATAGCACTCAATGTATTAGCCTACACAGGGCATTGGGATGTTATGTTAATATTATTTCCATTGACCAAAAACTTTTTTTAATATACTATATCTTCTCATAATGTAAGTAACTCCCCAAGTGGAACACTCTACTACTCATTTTGATGAAAATAAGCGAATCCTAATGCCCCATTCAATTCCTGTTCGATTCATTGAGGGCTTGTGGTACACATGAAGCAAGAAGAAAGCCTTTGTGCTCTGAAATTCATCAATCAATTATCAATTCTTCAATTCCCATATCGCTGTGGTTTCCACTAGGGCTGTACGATTTTGGGAAAAAATCTAATTGCGATTATTTTAAACAATATTGCGATTGCGATTAATTTGCGATTATTTTTTTTAAAAGAGTCCAGTTTCGGTTTAAATCTTTACCATGTCCATTAAAAACGTATTTTAACATTACCAATACCAAAAGACAGTCATTTACTTCTCTGAATAAGGATAAAAGATATGAATTGCTTACAACAGGCATCATATTTATTTTCCAAGTACATTCTTCACAACACACTGTCTGGAATTGGAAATCAACAGGTGCATGTTCTGTTTCTGAACAACCTGTGGAAGTACAACTTATTTTCTTACTGAACAAAATATTTTGAAATTTATCAAGAAATATCAGAATAGCCAGGTAGATACTGCAGATCTTCTAAACTCAATAAGACCTGAGGCCGATTCTTTAAGTGTCTTTAAACTGTTTTCTGAAAAACTATTTAGCTTGCCAACATCAACATCCGTATAATAAAAGTATTTCTAGATCAGGGGTTTTCAACAGGTGGTCCGGGGACCACCAGTGGTCCTTGAGAGGGTTCCAGGTGGTCCCCAGGCTAAATGATGGAAAGTTGGTTAACCAGATGTAACTCTTGAGAACGTAAAAATGAAACCAAATGGACCCGCAAGGGTCCATTTGGTTTCATTTTTACGTTTCATTTTCACACTCTCAAGAGTTAAAATATTCATCATCTGAATTAGCACTATTTAATTAAGAAGTCTACACTGATTTGTTTGCAAAATCCGGCCTGGAATTGTGGATAAAACCAAAAGAATTCTTTAGTTTTAGGTCTTTAGGGTGGAAAAAGTAATCAAATGGTGGTCCGTGGCTCAAATGCTGAATAAATGGTGGTCCCTGGTGTCAAAAAGGTTGAAAACCCCTGTTCTAGATGCTCTGTCTGGATTCGCCCATTTATGGACAGGCACCATAAACGGGCGCCTATAGTGGAAAGGACCCCGCAGCGTGGTTATGAATCCCACCGCAGTTGTTAGCCATTACTGGCAATCACAGCGTGGGGAGCGTTCCTAGAACTGCGGTGGGGTTCATAATGTCGCTCCCGCAGCCTTTAGCGCTAGTAAAGTTTAAAACAAAGCTGAAAGAAAATAGAAACATTAAAAATCGCGGCCCTTGCGATTCACAAATCGCATTTTTTCAAATCGCGATTTCGGTTTAAAAACGATTAATCGTTCAGCCTTAGTTCACACCCTGACAGCTAAGCTTATGTCATGTTATGTGTTTCATTTGATTTATGTTTCATATGATTTACACTGCGGCCTGTTATTTTTTCCAGTCGTTCCAAACATGTTGGCAACAATGTTAAGACAATAAGACAAGACCAAAAACATTGTGTTGTATCGATCCGTAGAAACAAAAGTGCTGAGGTCTCTTTTCTTTCTTTTTTAAGTGAGGTGTTAAATTGGTTTGGTGTGTGAGCTGGGAGTTGTGTGTTTATGTGCGTGCGTGTGGTTGCATTGCACACACGCAGGCAGCAGAGGGTGAAATGTGAAAGACAGAGGCAGGGGTTTCATTCTGCCCTGTTGACACCGCGTGGGAGACCTCTGGGCTCCCGGTCAGGAGATGTGACCAGATTTATTGTTCTTTCTTCTTGACTCTTTGAGGGGCAGAATGTCAGCCTACAGCCAACATTGATCATCTTCACAAGCATCCTGAAAGGCACTCGCACGTGTTCTCTCTGCTGCTGCTGGTGGATAACATCAATGGCTCACTGTTTGTTCTGTGCTGTCTCCACCTGGAACAAAGTTACATTTAATAATCCTCCCAGTAACGTTGATACTTCAAGATACACACGTTTTGTGTAAATGTTTTTTTTTTTTGTAAGTCATGAATTATATCTTTAGCAGATGGCAAAGACATTGGGGGCCTCTGTCTTTATGCAACCTGTCCAGCACAATGAATGCCCCTATCTCCCCGGAGGCCAATAGGCCTCCTATGCTATATATAGCCATCGCACTATGTAATGTCTTTCAATGGCTTTTGTTTTGCTGGGGGACGGTGTGGGGAATGCCCTTTTGAATTTGCTTCGCTCCCCGAGCAAGCCTACACAGTAAATCGTCAGGGTTATGTTGTTTTTACTTAAACTTGTCCTAACTGAGAGAGTGTAATGGTTGAGCCACACACTCTGAGTTAAATGAATACAGAGGATTTTTGACTGTTGTGTTGAAGGAAGTTAACCTGCAAGAAATTCATTCGTTCCTTGCCCTCTCGCAGGAGTTGGCATGGTTATTGCTCACATGCTCTTTCAATTTGACATTTGCCTAACCCGCACGTATACCCTACTTCCACTTTACAGAAAATCAAACGGCTACAAAACAAACACAAGGCGAAGGTGTGTCAGCCGCACCCGGCAGAACTGATTGACACGAATAGAAATGCAGCTTACGCTAACAATGGTAATATGGGAATGAGAATCGCCCATGTTTTTACTTCAAAGAGGCAGAAAGCATGGCCTACAGTTTTATTCTGAGAAAGCCCCCATGCCTCTGAGGTTAACCATGCAATGCAGACCGCGGCGGAATGTGTTTAATGAGAATACCTCGGCGTGCCAGTCATTTATTTGCGGTTTAAGCCTCGAGTAAACAGCCCCCCCTTTGAGCTAATTAAGAGCGCCACGACGTTCAAGGAGCATACATATACTATATACGGCTCGAGATAAAGCTACGCTGCTTTGCTGACTGCTTGGAATTAAAGGCGTCTGGATTGGGGGATTTACCAAGAACCTCTGTTGGATTTGTGGAACTGTACGTTTCCTCCTTGACCTGTCGGGAGTCTTTTTTTTGTTGAGCGTTAAATTCAATCTCGCTTGCCGTGCCTCAATAATATCGCACACCCTTCATTTCCTCCTCCCCCGAAACAATTTAGTTTTACTTGGAAACACTGTTGCATCTCCTTATAACGGAGTACCAATTTCCAGATGAGACTTTAGGCAAAGATTTGGCAAGCTACAAGTAGTGTTCCTTCCAAGCCTGGTTGATTTGATCACATGTAATTCTTATCTGCCTTCTGGACTTCTGAATGGAGACTCTCATGCCATTTTTTTGTCTGTTATTGTTGGTCTTCAGTTTAGGCTCAAGTTAAGTCGATTCCAATTGTCATTTCCGCTTGACTGTAGAGAAGTTGTATCAGTTTAAAAGAGCTTTCTAGTGTTTTGTTGTTGTGTTTACATTTGCGTGGGAGGTGTCACTCCATCTGGAAGGCTGTGTGATGTTATACTTTTAAGCAAGAATTTCTAAAAAGGCTTTTAAACATTGCTATGGAGACCCGTCCCGAGACCGTATTGATCCTGTCTGGGGAAACATGTGGTTGGATCACAAAGCGAAATCCCTAGTTTGCTTCTTCCACCCACATAACGCCTAAGTCGTCGTCTGCCTCAAACCTTGGCAGGAGAATCATAGTCTATGAGGCCATTCTCTGTAACCCGTCCAATCTTTCCTCAGCGTTAACTTGGAAGTTGTTGTTTTTTCTTCCCCCTTCCATTATAGCACAAACTATACCCCAGGACTAGCCCCGGCCCCCTACAGAGCCTGAGCAGGTTCCTCTCTGTTGAGGCAGTGCTGTGCCTTGTTTCTTCTACACCGAAGAGCCACGGATATCCTCAGGAAGCCCTTTCAGAGTGGCTGGTCCACGGCCCCTGGACCCCCCCCCCCCCCTGCCCTTTCCCAAAAACCTTCCCCCCTCCCATGGTCAGAACTTAACTAGGTCAGGGTTAATCGTGTTCTGCACCGGCGTTCGCTTAAACTTGAAATGTTGATGACCCCGCGTTGATCTGCATTGCACGACCAATGACCTCCTTCCTCCTCATCTTATCTCCTTCTTCCTGCTGTCATTGGTTTATGGATCACAGTTTTCACCCCTCGTAACCCCCCCACGGCCCACCCCAACCGATCCCAACAAACCCCCCCCCCCCCCCCCTTCTGACGTGTTCTTTCCGATGGGGCCAGCTGTTGCAGCTGCGACACCTGTGTTCGATGCCAGTAAAGGAAGTCTCATTTCAGGGTGGTAGGTAGCTGACGGCCGGGGGTAAGAAAGAAAGAATGGCTGGAACGGACTCAGAGGCAAGGCAGGAGTCGAGCGACAAGGCCATTGTCCTCCACCTCCTCCTCCTCCTCAGCTCTCTCTCGGAAGAGCCCCGAGGGGACGGTGGGGCTGACGGGGATGGGTGGAGTGTAGGATTTGCTTACCAGCCCTTGCTTTTATGATTGTGTGTGTGTGTGTGTGTGTGTGTGTGTGTGTGTGTGTCTGTGTGTGTGTGTGTGTGTGTTGAGGGGCTGACAGTCGAGCAGTTTCTCGTGGCTCAGATTGGCGCTATTGTATACACTGTATTCACCGGGAAGAAACAGAAGAATAATCCTCCCGCTGGTTCCTTTCTCTGAAGGAAGGACGTCGTTTGTGGCGCGAGACAATGCAAGCGAGCGGGTGGCAATTTCAACCCGCCCGCCTGCCCTCATCCTATGGCCGCGATGTGTCATCAAGTGAAAGTGATCCTTTCCACTTGGCGTTCTTGTATTACATCAGCCGCATGACCAGTTGTTGTTGTTGTTGTTGTCATCTTCCCCTCCCCCTTTTGGGGACGGCTAGGTCACAAGGCAAGGTCCTGTAACAAGACACAATACCCCTCTCTCTGCCACGAACGCTGAAAAACGCCAGGCGGCCCCCACGTGAGCGCCGAGCTTTTCGCGATGACAAAAACAGCGCTGCCTTGCCTGTCAGGAATGTGTACCTAAAGGCTGGACCAGAGCAAACACGTTAGGGCCCCGAGACTAATGGTTTTCTGAGCTTTTTTCGTGGAACGCCTGCCGGCCCGTCCTGCCGGTTATTATGGCAAAACAACTCGTTTCTTTGAGGGGGAAGTTGAGCGCACATCATCCAGCATGTTGTCACAAACGCAGATTGGGTTTAATTCGATTGCGGAGGGATTAGCTCTACGACTTGGCACGCGAGAAGACCCCGAGAAGGGGGTCAGATCTCATGAGTTCTGACCCTGCATGGCCGCGGGATAAAATAAATAAATAACTTTAATCATGCGGCAACTTTCAGTTACGGAGACAACCAGTGAATGGATGTAAGCAAGCAGCTGCGCGTTAATCCAGTCGATCTGAAAAATGTGTTGTACCAGATACAAATTACAAATGAATAAATAATGACAGAAAAAAATCCTTATTGGCACAGAGCAAGAGCTCTAGCATAATAACTGTCTGTGGGTAAATGATTACCCCTTCTGCAAAAAAACAAAACAAAACCTTTTGTATCTTTAACTATTTTACCATGTCTTGTAGCTGGGTGAATGCACAGTTGAATAGTGACTGGCAGATGAAGATTTTGTGGTCGATGAATCATATTTTAATTATGGAATCACTCACACACCATGCCACTTGGTGACAGACAGTGTAGAACATTCTTTTGGTTATAATTTCTGAAGCCTTGAATATGAATGCCTGATGCACAGTTGTCCGTCGCGCCACGGCTCAAATACTCAAATCGCCGATTGTGTCTCAAACTTGCAGCAGATCGGCTACTTTCGGCGACACCGGTACTCGACTGGTACAAATCAGCCTTTAAGCTTCGAACACACAGAAATGGCCCTTCGCAATACATAAGTAGTTTCACTAAAGGCAAGCACCTCTGTGCTGACTTTTGTCTCTAGATCTAAAACCCTGGGGAAGGGAGAATGCCAGGAATGCTACGGCTAATTGATTAAGCGAACCAGGGGTCACTAGGTCTTAATTGTGTTTCCACACTCCATCTCCTCACCTCATGTGGGTGTTCCAGAGGGGGCAAGACGTTAACCCTTCCTTAGTGTCCTGAACGCGTTTTGGTGTTTTATCTGTTGAAAAATAGCAGATCAACAAGCTCATGTCGCGCCACCGAGTGGCGCGACATGAGCTTGTTGTTCTGCTATTTTTGAAAAATTGTGAAAATGTGCTGTAAATCTCTGAATACATTATTTTGGAAGCAAACATTTTATCTCAATTTTTTCGCTTCTGGGGAACCCCGAGAACAACATGTTTTCAGATGGCGGTCTGCAGCCAAATATGGATAATTCTGGTGGTCCTTGGCTAGAAATATGTTAGCATCACTGACACAGGAGCACTGATTTTTCAGAAAAACTACAATCTATTGTCAGAAACTATAGAATCTAGTGTCAAAAACTCGATTCTAGCGTCAGAAAGTAGATTCTAGTGTCAAAAAGGAGATCCTAGCATCAGAAACTATAATTTAGTGTCAATAACTAGAATCTAGTGTCGGAAACTACTGTAGAATCTAGCGTCAAAAGCTAGAATGTTGCTGCTGCTATAATCTGGTGTCAGGAACTACAGAAAGTCGAATCGAGGGTCAGGACACAATGCAGGGGTAGACATTAAGGGAAATTTGCCACTGGCCCTTCGGGCCAGTGGCTTTTAAGAATCACTGGCCCCACAACTGTAACCACTGGCCCAGGTAATCGATCCCCATAGTCTGCAAAAAAGACCACCATTTATTAATGCATTCAAGTTAACAGCACTCTTTTCATGGGGGTCAAAACCAGTAGACCGTTCAGCAAGCTGACCCTTATACAATGCAGAATGCCTAAAATATTTTTTGTGCTAATAAACAAAATATAAATAAAACTTAAACAATTACAAAACAACACCAACATATTGTGAAATAAAAATAATAATACAATATGTATATCAGGGGTGCCCAATAGTTTGTACAGCAAAGGTGTGGGTGCCAACAAGGTCATTTTGCCACTGGCCCCATCGGGCCAGTATAGGGCGCCATCTGGTGGCCCGCACGTGTTTTCAAACCTGTTTCGGGCCATCGGGCCAATTATAATGTCGACCCCTGCAATGGGTTAATATATAGGCTTCGGTATGAAAGCAGTGGTAATTCTACTTTTCCTCTATGAAGGACACGTTGAGGAGGGGAAGGGGGGAGGGTTTGGAATGCAGCCACGACTTCTAATCATCCGCATTCCTCTTCCACGCTTAATTCATTTTTGGAATAGATTGCTCTGTTGTGCAAATGTCTTGGTAATAGCATTCATATCTTACATTGCTGAAATACTCACATGCTCGCGCATTGTTTTGCAATGCCAGCAGTTTTTTTTTTATTAACTTCATTTTGTAAACTGCATAAAAGCTAATCATTCAGTGTTTTTTATCAGTGATTTGTTCCACCCCCTTTGAATAATAACTTTAGCAAATGGATCTTTTACAGGAATACTCCCCGACGGCCTCCCCTGACATTTTTGTTTACACAAAAGTCTTGGAAAAGAAACGGCCGTATCCTTTAAAACTTCCCCAACAGATGACTTATTAGACGAGAAATAAAGAGTTTCTGTTTCTGGCTGCCTTCTTTCCGAACCTTCAAATGGGCAGGAAATTGCGACGAAAGCTTTAGTGATCATAGAACCTTCAGTCCTCTCATGGGCCTGGACAGCGATTGCCTGTGGTTTCATCCCCAGAGATGATCCATTGACACATGCACGTGTGCGTGCACACACACAGGCACACCCACAAACATACTCTTTGTATTTGCCTGGGTGTTGTTCTTCTATGCTGATTGTTCTTTGCCTCAAACTGGGGTGTTCCAACTTCCAAGCATCCGGGGTGTGGAGGCGGTTGCATCAGCTAAAGCCCAGTTTAGTCTCCTCCATTCCCAGGCAGATAGCCCCCAATATGTGAAGCTCTCATTCTAAAAGCTTGATGTACTGAACCTATTGAAGAGCTTCTGTAAGAAGAACAGTGGAGTTCTTTAAAGTTTAAATGGCTATTGTTTAACATGCTAAGCCCTAATGCATGCATGCATGCATGCATGCGTACGTGACCATATGTTTTGTCTGCTTGGCTCAGATAACAGCAGCACACGATAGATTTCAGACATTTTATAGACAGGGCATTTTTGTCATAGATAGAAGACTCCAGATGTGTTTTTTCCCCCACCCCCGTAGCTTCTCTTATAGGAGCCCACTACTATTAGTCTGCCATGTGTGGACCACTCTCAGACCCCCCTGGACGTGGACTCTTTGCACCTACGTGCTGGTGTTTGTTGGCACGTTTACTTAAAACGCAAGAGTGCAGTGGTTCTCAAAAGTGGAGTCGGGGGAACCCCCCCGGGGTCATTGGCGCTTCTAGTGGGTCCTCTGCGGCAGAACGAGGGAACCGCTTGAACACGTTTATTATGGAAATGGTCAATTCACAAGCTCATATAATCTTTTCTAATTAATGAGTGTCCACAGCCAAATATTGACTCTCCATAGAGGGCTGTCAATATTGGAACCAACTCCCTGCCTCACTTAGAGTGATCCCCACTCTTGGTGCTTTTAAAAGACAACTGAAGTTGTGGCTGAAGAGTTCACAAACATGTACTCACGTTTAAGTGCTGATTGCCTTCTTTTATCGCATCCTATGTAGCACTGTCTATAACAATATCTTATAACATTGTGTGTATTTTGTATGTTTGGTCCATGAGGACAACAGATGAAATCCATGTTTATCCTGTATGTTTTGATTCACGAGGACAACAGATGAAAACTAGCTGTAGCTAACTCTGACCGGTTTTACACTGGAATGTCTGTACATATCAATGCATGTGTCGGTCTCCTGTGTTCATCAAACTGGTATTGTCCTGTCGAAATAAATAAAAAAAAAGAGAAAAAAAATATTCATTTAGAGCAGTGGTTTTCAACAGGTGGTCCGGGGACCACTAGTGGTCCTTGAGAAGTTTCTAGGTGGTCCCCAGGCTAAATGATGGAAGGTTGGTTAACCACACACACACAACTCTTGAGAATGTAAAAATGAAACCAAATGGACCCTTTCGGGTCCATTTGGTTTCATTTTTCAAATGGTGGTCCCTGGAGTCAAAAAGGTTGAAAACCCCTGATTTAGAGATCCTAAAAATCAGAAAAAAACACATTTCTGTGGAAGCTTACAGGGGTGTCCCCCGCCATCTTTTCACGTGTTCCTCTCTCTCGG
Source organism: Benthosema pterotum (assembly GCA_039105355.1). Taxonomy (NCBI): domain Eukaryota; kingdom Metazoa; phylum Chordata; class Actinopteri; order Myctophiformes; family Myctophidae; genus Benthosema; species Benthosema pterotum. Next base: position 10,275,923 of record CM076983.1, on the reverse strand, counting down.
GGCCCTGGCCTGTCGTTTTTTTTTTTTTTTTTTTTTTTTTCTTTTTTTTTTCCCCACCCCAAGGGCAGACAACACACTTTTCCACACTTGTGTTGTCTCACGTGCACTCACTACTCTCCCCTCCGGCATTCCTCACCCTCCTCACCAGGCATTCACATGACACACACACACACACACACACACACACACACACACACACACACACACACACACACACACACACACACACACACACACACACACACACACACACACACACACCTCTAATGTATTGCAGTGTCACTTTACAGGCGCTTCATGGTATATACAGTAACATGTGCTGTTTCTGGGTTGTGGGGGGGCGGGGGGGATGAGGACCCCCCCCTCCGTTCCCTCGTCAAGCTGGGCTCCATCTGGGACCGGCTGTGGAGCAACTCCCATTAGCTCATCATGCTCTGGTGGAGGAATTCCAGATATGCACGAAACACACACACACACACACACACACACACACACACACACACACACACACACACACACGTGGATTTACCTGGTCGTGACAGCCAATGTTTGGAAATATGTCAAACTCTAACGCTTCCCAGGGGCGGATCTAGGCATGGGCATGGGGGGGGACAATGCCCCGCTAAATGCCCTGACTGCAACACAATACACGATGGCATGCAAAACAACCCAAGATATTTCAAATTTAAGTGCTTATGTTTAAAATGATTTGAAACACTACTACTGCTTTATGCATGCAGCGTGTCTGTTGCAACTTCAACAACAACTGATGTTATTATTGATGCTTTACTTGACTAATAAAAGTCGTGTAACCGGTATGGGGGCGTCTTCATCGCCCGTGTCGCTTCGCGCCACGAGTGATGAAGTCGACCCAATACCATTTTCTCCTGCCCCCCAATTTGGAAATGTTACATCCGCCCCTGACACTCCCCTGAAGAAGTGGGAGCAGCAGACATTTGTAATGCGATACAAGCCCCGAATGAATCATTTTTTGGCGCGTTTATCGCAAAATTAAGTTCCGAGTACCCCCCCCCCCCCTCAACTAACCCTCGCTATCGGTGTGGTGTTCTGTCGGTGGTTTGGAGGTCAAGAGAGAGATACCTCAGGGATATAGACCCCGCGGGGGCCTTCTCCTGGAAGCGTCAAATAGATCCAGCCATACGTCTTCTTGGCATGTTCGGGCTGATTTTAAACATCCCGGGGCAAAGTGAACAGAACGCTCTCTAGACGCACTAGAACAGGGGTTTTCAACCAGTGGTCCGGGGACCACCAGTGGTCCTTGAGAAGGTTCCAGGTGGTCCTCAGGCTAAATGATGGAAAGTTGGTTAACCAGATGTAACGTGTAAAAATGAAACCAAATGGACCCGCAAGGGTCCATTTGGTTTCATTTTTCATCATTGGTTTCATTTTTCATCATTGGTTTCAAATATTCATCATCTGAATTAGCACCACTTAATTAAGAAGTTTACGCTGTTTTGTTGGCAAAATACAGCCTGGAATTGTCGACAAAACCAAAAGAATTCTTTAATTTTAGGTCTTTGGTGTGAAAATGTGATCAAATGGTGGTCCGTGGCTCAAATGCTGAATAATTGGTGGTCCCTGGAGTCAAAAGGGTTGAAAACCCCGGCACTAGAACGATAGTTATCACATGCTCTTTCTCTCGTTTCTCTTTTTTGCTCAGAGAGGGTTCCCGCCGGGTTTGTCTCGGACCGCTCAAAGTCGGTCTCGGGTCGCGGACGGTGCGTCGACTGGCCTTTTTTTTTTTTTTTTTTAAGTCTCGAGGTCTGAGAATATGTATTTTAACTAAAAAGTCCCGTTCCGGTTGAACACGTTAATCAGTCATTTCCCCCCAACTCGGTGCACAGCTCCACCGAGTTGGGTGGTGAATTATTGGCCTGCCTGGGGGTTTGTTTTGGTCCTGGGGGTTGTTTTCGCAGCCTCCTCCTGAGCATGTATGTGCATGCTAATGTGTGTTCCCTATGAGTTTGACCCATCCCTGAAGATGCGTGTGCGTGTGCGTGCGTGTGCGTGTGCGTGCGTGCGTGTGTGGTGCGCACACAGCTCCACAGTGCCCCTCATTCATCTGCGGCCTGGCACCGGGGATAGGGTGCCCGGTTGAGACTAGAGACAGAGACTGAGAGAGACTGTTTCTTGGGGCCCTACGCAGTGATTCAACGCTAGCTGTCTGCCTGGCACAGATTAGATCAACACTGATGAATATTCATCCGGCGGCCGCACAGCCATCGCCGCTCAAAATCATGGCCTACATTTTTTTATTGCCCCGGCAAAGAGATGCTCCTCGGCGCTCTCTTAAAGTTGCATAGTAGGCTCAGGGGTAGACATTAAGGGAAATTTGCCACTGGCCCTTCGGGCCAGTGGCTTTTAAGAATCACTGGCCCCACAACTGTAACCACTGGCCCAGGTAATCGATCCCCATAGTCTGCAAAAAAGACCACCATTTATTAATGCTAATCAGTGCTGTGCATTAAACGCCTTCAAGTTAACAGCACTCCTTTCATGGGGATCAAAACCAGTAGACCGTTCAGCAAGCTGACCCTTATACAATGCAGAATGCATTGTATGTGCTAATAAACGAAATATAAATAAAATGTAAACAATTATAAAACAACACCAACATATTGTGAAATAAAAATAATAATACAAAATATATATATATTAATTTATTTTTAGGAGGCATTTTACCACTGGCCCCATCGGGCCAGTATAGGGCGCCATCTGGTGGTCCGGACGTGTTTTCAAACCTGTTTCGGGCCATCGGGCCAATTATAATGTCGACCCCTGAGGCTATATAGTAAGGTCCGGGTGGTCCAGTTTTTACTAGATACCTTTTCATCCCCTTTTCTGTTTTTTTTTTTTTTTTTGTATTCAGACCGGAGTGTTGATCAATGTATATTATGCGTGTGATTGATACGTGACAGGAACTGCATTCAGTCTGTGTGCACTAAACACTGAGCTATTCTTTAGAAAGTTAGCCAGTCTTTAGACACTTCTGGTATTCCGTTCTGAAACATTCTAGAAAACATTGTTACTTCAAAAATATAACTCTTAGTAGCTAGAAAATGTCAATGGCTGGTATTCTCAAACAGCTTTCGCCAGTTATGCCGTAGCCAGGCATGCCGTAGACTTTTTATTATTGGCTGCATGGCAGCAAATCAGGTCTGGGGCCTTGTGTCCATCATTTAGCCTGGGGACCACCTGGAACTTTCTCAAGGACCACTGGTGGTCCCCAGACTATTGAAAACCCCTAATAGATAGATGGGAATGGTGCCACGATCCCCATCTTTATAGCAAACATGGGCGAGGAGGTGGCCCCGAATCATCCAATTACATAAAGACATCTTAGAGAAGGTTGAATATGGCTTTAAGGTCAGTTCCATCGTTATCTTCAAGAAGCATTCTGTTGAGTAATGTCACTTTTTTCATTATTCGGAGGGCTGCTGCCTTTTTCCGCTCTCAATCCCAAACACACATGGCATCCAACACAAAGACCGGGAACCCGCGGAGAACACAACTGCATCTAGCCAGGAAGCGCGTGTTTGGTTTATACGGTTTGGAGAATGTCAGGAGGTAAAGGGCATCCCCCTGTTATAGACCTCCATGTACTAGTTCTCTCAGCCCAGGAAAAAGAGACGCTGTTCTTGTTCCCAAACGCATTGTATACGTGGCCTTTTCATTGAGTCGCTATTCTTAGGATCAGTGTTTGCATTGAGAGGATGACAGCAGCAGCAGAACAGTGGGATAATATACTCAGCCCACGTTTATGTTTATCACCCGTGAAAAGCGCCTGATTCTTCTTTCGCCCATGGATGTACTTGTACGTTCGTGTGACAATGAATCTCTTGAAACTTGAAAGAAAAGACACAAAGGCTAAGTGTTATTGTTGTTGCTTTTTATTGACTGTTATGGAGTACGTCATCGTTTTTTTTTTTTTTTTTTTTTTTTACAGTGACAGTCTTGGGAAAAGATGAACCTAAGCAGGGCGGATGTAACATTCCCCAATTGGGGGGGGGGCAGAAGAAAATGGTTAGGGGGCAGCTTTATCGCCCGTGTCGCTTCACGCCACAGGCGATGAAGCCGCCCCCATACCATTTTCAGTAGTGTTTGAAATACTTTTAAACATAAGCACTGAAATATCTTGGGTTGTTTTGCATGCCATCATGTTTGGTGGGGCAGAATGGGCATTTAGGCCCCCCATGCCTATGCCTAGATCCGCCCCGGAACCTAAGAATATCACCCACACGCTCACTGGTACATTTTTCCCTCAGACAAGCCGTCCTCCAAGGCCAACCGGCAGCGCTAATGAGTTATCTCACAAATATTTCAGTATCCCACCAACCTGAGGAAGTGGCGTGTGAGTGATTAGATTTATCTGCGCCTCTGTAGTACCGTGTATGCCTGATTTACCACCCCAACCCACATCGGCTGCTGCCAGTACAGTTGGCGCCTCGCATATGCTTCTAATTCCTCCCATATGTGACCGCCGTGTTTTTTTTTCTTTTACGAAGTCGTTGCCTAGGGTGTTGAAACGGTACGGTAGTGGGCTTGTTAGACTGTATATATATATATATATATATATATATATATATATATATATAGACTGTATATATATATAGCCCTGCATTTTTGATCTGGCTCCTACTTCTGGCCTTGAGCGGCTTAGTAAGGATGAGCGGTGGGTACTGGGGAATAAATCGGTTGCTCGGAAGAAACCCAATCGTCTCTGTTTTTGGGGTTGATGGAAAGCTCTTCCAAAACTGTTAAAGATGGAGTGCCATGATTTTTTTTCCCAACCCTTAAACATGATCATATTATGATCGTATTATTGTTTATATACACTAAGGAGGAAGAATTCTTAAAAAAAAGGTGTATGGTATTTGTTGAAATGTCATTTTTATGTGGGCAACCCCCACCAATTCATTAAGTTTGCCTGGTGGGTGGAGATGCAACTGAACTGAAGCCACGCCCACAGCTTTAGATGTAGGATAAAGGGGGAGTGGTTAGGGGAGGGGCTGATAGGGTGATGTCACTATGTTTTTTGTTTGTTTTTTTCAATGGCACGTTTGACTGTCAAGGTTTCTGCCTCCGGGAATAAAACCCTGAATATAAAGGGAAGACATCAATAACACCAAGGGGTTTAATGAAGTTACTGTCACCTTTTAAAAACATTTGTGTTTAAGAGGTCAAAGGTCTGACTCAGAGTTTACTGTTTTCAATGATGAAATGCTGTTGCTTTAGTGGTGCTACAACTGTAGTTAGTTAGTAGCAGTAGTAGCGTTTCAAATCATTTTACATATAAGCCCTAATTTGAAATATATCATAGGTTGTTTTGCATGCCAATGATGCCATCATGTTTGGTGGGGCAGTCTGGGCATTTAGGTGGGGCATTGCCCCCCACCCCATGCCCATGCATAGATCCGCCACCTGCGTGTTACATTCGCCGGACTATAATTCCGCGCTAAGACCACGCTTACCGTTCCCTCCTCTGTCGCTAACCGACCGCTCTCTCTCTCCTCTCCCCCTCTTGCAGGACGGTTCTCTGGGAAACATCGATGACCTGGCCCAGGAGTACTCGGAGTACTACAACACCTGCTTCGGCGACGTCAGCGACCGCATGGAGGAGCTGCGCAAACGGCGCGTCTCGCAGGACCTCGACATGGTACGTTTTTTTCTTGCACGCACAGAATCGCATGCACGCACGCACAGGGGTGGTCTGGGCAAAAAAAAATCGGCCCGGACATTTTTTTAGCGTGATTTGGCCTAGTTGTGATGGACCTGTTCTACCTGGTATAGTTGGTTAACAAAGATGTAACTCTTTGAGAGCGTAAACATGAAACCAAATGGACCCTTGCGGGTCCATTTGGTTTCATGTTGACGCTCTCAAGAGTTAAAATATGCATCGGCCCAAGTCTAATTACAAAATGTAGAAGATTAAAATGGTCGTTTTGATCTGTATGCTTGACTGTTTTGTTTTTCCCAAATCCAGCCTGGAATTGTGGACCAAAAAGCAAAAATAAAACTTTAGTTCTGGGGTCTTTTGGGGCTAAAATGTCATCAAATCGTGGTCCTCCGTGGCTCAAAATTCTGAATGAATAGTGGGCCCTGGGATCAAAAGGGTTGAAAACCAGAGCTTTTAATCATACCGTGATACCAGCGCCCCCCTACGGGTCGTGGCCCATCGGGGGACCTCCCTGTACACCCAATGGTCAATCCGACCCTGCACACGCACACACACACTCACAAAACACAGCCTGAGAGGGAACTACGTCAAGCGAAACGAGTGTGAGTTAGTTAGCCTTTACTTTGCCATTTCCTTCGACCGGAACGGCCCCACGTTGTCGTCGTGTTCTGGGTGTCGATGTGGGTGTTTTTGAACCAGGATATAGGGTACTGGGGCGCTTGTACCCCCCGCTCTGGTTACCAAGCTGCAAGTAAAGGTATGAAAGAATGCAGCTGAATGATCGCTGCCAGAGGGGGCCATTCTGTGCCGTGCGCGCGCACACACACACACACGCACACACACACACACACACACACACACACACACACACACACACACACACACACACACAGTTAGGTACAGTTAAGACCATGAAGATTGACTTCTCTTTCATGCATAGCTACAAATCACGTGGCTTTTGTTAATGGTGAAACATCCTTCTTCGTGTTTGCATTATACACAGCGACTGTGTGTTGGTAATTCTGCCAGGGACAAGACGGCATTGGCAAGAGTAGGATCTGTTCCTGTTCCTACTCCGGCAAAGTAGCGAACACAATGTGACAATGGGCTCCTGTTGTTGTAGCCTGCAGTACTTCCAACGTTCTCCTCTACATACTAAGGTGCTACTGCTGCCCAGGGGAGGATGTAACATTTCCCAATTGGAGGGGGGCAGGTGAAAATGGTATCGGTGCGGCTTCATCGCCCGTGGCGCGAAGCGACACCCATACCATTTTCAGTTACAGAACTTTTATTAGGCAAGTAAGCATCAGTTGTTGTTGAAGTTTCAACAGATACGCAGCATGCATAAAGCTAAAGGTCTGACTCAGAGAGTTTTCTGTTTTCAGTGATGAAATGCTGTTGGTTTAGTGGTGAGACGATTGTTGTTCGTTAGTAGCAGTAGTAGTATTTCAAATACTTTTAAATATAAGCACTGAAATATCTTGGGTTGTTTTGTGTACCATCATGTTTGGTGGGGCAGTCTGGGCATTTAGCGGGGCATTGCCCCCCCTATGCCCATGCCTAGATCCGCCCATGCTGCTGCCGTGCTTCTCAAGCTTTGTAATGTCGAGGACCCTCGCCTTTCTTTGCTTCATGGGGAAGTAAGTGGCACACGGCAAACACTGTTAGGTCCGGTACTCGAACGTGCAACGAGCTGTCAGGCTACGTTGTAGCATAGCAGCTGCCTGGGCTCCTATACGCCAGCTATCCGGGCCCCTTTTTGCTTTTTAATATCTAGTTTTAAAGCAATTTCACAATGCGAGGGCCTCATCCAGAGGCTATTTAGGGGGTCCCTGGCACGGGAAGGTTTGAGAACCTCATAGCCCAAACCACACCAGCCCAGGCTACTCGCAACTCCTTGCAACAAAACAAACCACACCACTGCAACCCCTTGCAATGTGCCATTGGGAATAACGGTTGCAAGGAGTTGCACGGTGACCCTCTTTGTGTGGTTAGGACTCTATTAGAGCTATTCTAACTCGATACTTTGACAAGTAACTGTGAAAAGCATAATAATAGCACTGTAATAGCTGTCAGGAGGTTGCTTTCAGAGCCGGTCCTCAAAACGCTACTGTAACAGAACTGACTTCGAGCTTTCTGCCAAGCAGAGGGCCGTGGGCGTTATTTCCTCTCGTTTAATTTGTCCTCGACCCAAAAATATATTCCTGTTTCGTCTATGTCTGTCATTACGTCACAGCAGATCTCTTTTTTTTTCTCCAGCTGGGAGAGGTAGCAGACAGTTAATATAGATAGCTCATTAAAGGAGTCTATCAGCTGGCCGGGGTCTGTTCGCATCACGACAACCATCTGGTTTTCATCGGAGGGTCGACCGCTGGGGGCTTAAACGCCGATCGTATAGGTGATTTATGCGCCACCGTCCGCGATAATGATTGACGACGCGGATCCTCATTCTCACAGAGTTTTTGCCCAAAGCTCTGCAAAGTTATGAGATAACGGATCAGATATAATGATGTATCTCTGCATCTGTTCTTCACGGTTTGGGGGCTCTGCCGTATTTTAGACGTTCAGGCCTCTTTTCATTCTTTTCCTTCTTCTCTGCCCATCGCCTGTCATTTTATCGCTTGCCCGTGTGCAGATGAATAACGTCGTTTTTTTTTCACCTCCCGGCACGTTACGGGGGTCGAGGAGGTTTCATCCTGAGGAGATAAAACAGAAACTGGGGGAAAGGAAGCAATCAGGGCTGGATTTACAGCCCAGAGACGAGAAGGAGGAGGAGGGAGAAGAGAGGAGCTGACTGGGCAAGGAGCCCTGGAGCTTCAGCCAGTGTTCCCAGTGTTGCCAACTCCTTACTTCCTAGAAAGGACCATTGGTAACCAAATGGACCCTTATAGATATGTAACTCTTGAGAGCGTAAAATGAAACCAAATGGACCCATCCATTTGGTTTTCGCCTAAATTAGTCCGAGAAATCAAACATCAAATAGTGGTCCTCCGTGGCTAAAATGCAGAATAAATAGTGGGCCTTGTCATGAAAATGGTTGAAACCCCACTGCTCTAGCGCATTCTAGTGCATTTTGGTATTGTCACAAGTGCATTTTGGATTTTGGCAGTTGCCAACACTGGCTCCAGCGTCTGTATAGGAGGATGTTTGAGCAGAGGATGGGCGAAAGAGGGGCTGGAGGAAGAGGAGGAGGAGGGGGAGAGCGAGGAGGAGAGGAGAGGAGAAGTGTGAGAGCCTGCAGCTGTTGCTCCCTCCCCTCCTGCAAAGCTTGGCAATGCAAGATGGGAAGACAGAGAAGTGTAGGAGCATGCAAAAATATCTTGGGGTCGGCACAACAGTTTATTCACAACCGCCGAACCAACAGGAAGGCGAGATGAAGGAGGAGAACCACCACCAACCTAAGTCAGCTGCTGCTAACGTTGATTTTCAGGTGGTGCCCAATAGCTCTCTGTTCTCCCAGAAATCCAAAAGTAGTTTTTGGTTTACCGGGGATATAAAACAGAAATGTATCTCTTTTCACCGCAGTGCCGCTTTTTGACGACGAGGGTAAAAGTAGGTTATGAGACCGAAATTCTTTTGCCTCGGCTCCGGTGCAGTGTTGTAATATCGTATAACTAAAAAAAAAAGGGGCAGCTTATGAACGACTCGGCATGCCAGCTTCCATTGCTCTTGTTTTTCCCTCCCACCGGGGCCGGCATGCATGGTGTCATGTGTCTAGTCTCTCTCTCTCTAAGCCTGGATACCTCCAAAAAAAAGTCTGTGGCACAGTATTTCGATATCTGGTGGAAAACTGGAACGGGTGTTAGATGGGGCAGAGAGTTGAGAGAGAGTGATGTGGCAAAGGACTATTGTGTTGTCTGGTGAGGTGGCGTCCAGAAACCAGCTGCGGGCTGCCAGCCAGTCTCATCCAGCCCATCTCCCCGAGGACCAATAAGGCGGTGAGGTGGAGAAAGGTCAAAGTGCCAAAAGTCCAGACGGATGGTTGTCGTTGGCATTTAGCTGGGGGAGTCCCACACTCTCCCCTGGAGGATTATGGATGTGGCCTTCAAGGAATGGACCTTATCATTTTGTAAAGGACAGTACCGGCGCTATATCGCGTCATCTCGCGACTTTCCGGTCGTTATTTTTCTCTATCGTTTCATTTTTTCCCCTATAGCAGGGGTGTCAAACTCTGGCCCGCGGGCCAAATTTGGCCCTTGAGACATTATCAAATTAAAGGGGAAGACCACCCATTTTCAACATTTTAATATGTCATTAATATACCTTAGAGATGTTGTGTATGTGGACATGATAAAAAAAAGTTCCCTCAATTCTGTATTTCTTAAAAATGGAGGTCTGAAAAAACCATTAACATGGTGAAATTCATCTGATGACATCGCCAAGATGTATTTCACCATGTTAATGATTTTTCTTTCAGACCCATTTTTCCTGAGAGGGTACAAATGGAACCAAATGGACCCGCTAGGGTCCATTTGGTTCACATTTGTACCCTCTCAGGAAAGTTTTGAAAATGGGTGGAATTCCCCTTTTAAAAGGTTAGTTTGTTCAAACTTGGCCCACGGCTTTGCTCAGTTTTAAATCTTGGCCCACTCTGTATCTGAGTTTGACACCCCTGCCCTATAGTATAGTTTCTATTTAGGACAGTTCACATCAATCCCAGTCCGCTCACTCCCCCCCACCCCCACCCCCCACCCATCCCCATGCTACTTTGGCCCTGTGGCAGCAGACCAACACCTAGTTACTCGGGTCGCCGGGGGGATCAAATCCGGCCAGGAGGCAGATGGCCCAGTGGGTCAGAGTTCTACGTGGGCCCTGACCTCCCACCCAGGACACTACAGGGGGGTAGAAGTGGAGGTCGGCTGGCCTGGTGGCCTGTGTGGACCTGCACGTCAAGAGAGGCCTGAAGGTTAAACGTGTGTGGGGGTCTACTGTCGCAGAGAGAGAGAGGGCTCAGAGACGGTGGTTTTGACAGGACTGAACCACCGGGCTGGTTTACTGTTGGAACTGCCCACGCGACCTGTGGGTATTTGCACCTGAATAAACCCCCAGAATTTCCACAATGTGCGAAGCATTGGTTCACACCCACGGCCTTCGGCAAAAAGGCAAACAGGAGGGTGAATTCTTTAACTTTCTTGTTCCCTGAGACTGTTCTATCGCTGTGACTTCAAGGTTATGGTTTTGTGAGGTTTTTTTTTGTTTCTTCATTTTATTGTGTTTTATTTTGGGTCTTAGTCTTCCTCGTTTTCTCTTCAACAATCCTTGAAACAATCCTCAAAACATTGTCCTTGAGGGCTGTTATCATTTTAACAGCACTTCCCCATCACTAACCCGGTCGGTCGGGGGGGCAAGTTGATGGTGATCTGTGTTTTGTTTAGGATCGGGGCTCTCTTTTAACACGGCTCCATTAAGAGTCGCTGATGGAGGCTCTCTCTCCAACGATGGCTATCGGTGCGCCCCCATTTCCTGTCCACCCTTCACAAGCGCCCGGGCCTATACGCGTTCTCCTTGTTGGCTCTACGGGCCAGCACGGATACAAAGGGTTAAAATAAACATCCCCCTATTGGAACGAGGCCCCTGGATTATCTGTATCATGCAGTGTCTCTATTTCTTCTATAGAGCTTAAGCTTGTGTTAGCTGGTTCTTATTGTAGTATCGTTCCATTGCGTCCGTGACAGTTAAGCCTTCATTTTTGGGAAGTACTAGTATTGTAGTTTGAAGCGATAATTCAGCAATTCATGTCCAAATATTTTATTTTAGGTGACGGAGCGTGAAGCTTTCTGGCATAGAGGCAGGAAAAAATTGGCAAGAAAACCCTTATTGTATCAGCCAATTGTTGTATGAGACAAATATCTAAATTCTCTAAGCGTTCGCTGACAAACTGCTTGTGTTTAGGAGACTAATTCTGGTTTGGAATGATTTGAAAGTCTGCTAGTGACAACACATTTGTCATTTGCAATGACTATTCAGCTCGAGGAGCCGAAATGGAGTGAGCGACGAGGACTCAAACGTTTAAAACCAAGTTAAAAAGACCACCAAAAGACACCCTGGATATATTGCTGCTCTGTACACGAGTTGGGTTTAGAGGTGCAGAGAAAGACTGACTACATTTCTCAGAGAATTATGATTGTGCAAGCATACTGTCGTCACATCTGAGTCTCTGACAATCGAATCAAATCTTTGTTGGACGCTGTGAAATACCTTTGGCCACTTTACTGTAGGGGGATAATTAGTGTCCTTGTTCCTCTCCAACTCCTTTGCCTCCTAGAATGCTGCGCTTTTTAAGTGGTTTCGAATGACGGTCCACTTGTTGAGCTCTTGACCCGTGTCCGTCATCCCGATCTCCCACTTATGTCCTTCATCCCTCAAACGCTTCAGCAAATCACGCTTGGAGCCAACGACCTCTCCATCCACGAATGCAGTTTTTTTTTTTGTTAATACTTGTAAGACAAACCACAGACCATTTGTAGGCCAGTTTTACATTTTAACTTGGCGAGGTTAGGATGAAATTACCCTAATTAAATGCCTGTAAAACATTTTTACAGGCATTATGGCTGTTAGAATAAATAGATGCGGAAAAGCCCCTCCAAACAGATATTCGCATACAGGACACGGCATTGCTATGGATCATTCGTGTCCGTAGGCCTCACAGATGTGTAAAAACCATCTACATTGTTGCATGGCCTTGGGGAAAATCTGATCCAATGCGAGATAACGCGGTAAAAACCTGACGGTTAATTCAATTTAGAAAGGAACCCACTTCCAAACCAAAGCGCCACAAGCAGTGACGGCAACTATCTACTGTAACTTTGAAGTCCAAGGTTGTGATCCTGCCGGAACCTTGTGAGTCACGCAGTAATGGTTTCTACTAGCTTAAAGGGGTGACTGTCAGCCCTTGCCTCGGCTGGGCCTCTGAAGCACACAGAGCCTCTCCAGTTCAGACATGCTCTCATGTTGTTTTGCCCGTGAGGTGAGGAGCAGAGGGCTTAGACGACGATGTTGACGGGATAATGTGCTCGCGTGAGGTCTGCCGCGCAGAAAAGTGGGTTAGTTCAACAGGTTTCTTGGATCCTACATCGTGCGGAAAAGGAAAACACAGACCGTGTTTGTTTGTCCTCTGCCTTACGAGCACGCGGCCCAAAATTCTGTTGCCGTAAGACTTCCGTCGTATGTACGTTGGCACGGCTCCGCTGTTGGCCTAAGCTCCGTGCGCCGAGTGCGGCGCTTGCGTATTTTTCGATTTTCATTATGTTGCTTTGTTACTTTTAGTCAGCGTGCACCGGGGGTGAGCTGTGTGACCCACGCCGCTTGCAATTTGTAATAACTTTGCTATTTGTCTTGAAATACCAAAACAATGACATTCCTCAAGGGATGTTGGTTTTAGTGAACGCCTTTGCACTGTGTGGAGACGTACGCCGGCCTGCGCTGTTGTTCTGTCCGCAGAGAAACTTTTCATCTCTCTCTCACACACACATAGATACACACACACACACACACACATACGCTGACTGACGCACTCAAGCCCCTTCTAACGGGTTGAGGTGTTGCTCTGTGTTTGAGTAGGCCGAGTGTTTTTCCTATAAATGGACGAGCACACTTTGCAGTTCAGGGGTGGGCATTGGCAGACTGGTGGTCGACCTTGCTCCCCCTCTGCTTGAAAAAAAACTCTGGATTTCCTGCTTCTCTCTGTGTGTGTGTGTGGGGGGGGGTTTCTAAAACTCCACGGTCGGTTCCTTCACTATAACACATCTCAACACATCGTCATTAGTTACTATGCCACCCAACGCCTGCCGCTACTGCTGCCCACCCGTACTCTATGCCCCCCTGGTTCGACTGAGTGGCAGGCAGGCAGGCAGGCACTCTCGCGTTTTTGACGTTTTTTTCTTTTTTACGAAACAAGCACCCACTCGCATATGGCCTGGGTGCTGCGGTTGTTGTTTTTTTTTTTTTTTCGTACAGAGCTGTTTTCTGTTTTCCCACTCATTTTCTTATAAGGCATAAGGCTTCGCCTTTTTCATTAAGGCTCTTCAGGTGTGTCCTGAAAATATCACATGTAAATGGCCTTGTCTGGATTAATGTGGGGAAGCTCCATGTCGTCTTCGGTCGCACAGAAACTATGCAGAAGGGGGTGTGCGTGTGCGTGTGTGTGCGTGTGCGTGCGAACACGCCAATCGTTTCCTATCTCTCCACAGACATCGTGATCCTCATTAGACAACTCTTCCTTACTGACCCTCTTCTATAAAGTCATGCATAAGCAATCAGAGAGCTACACACACACACACACACACACACACACACACACACACACACACACACACACACACACACACACACACACACACACACACACACCACGCTTAATTTGGCAATGTGCACGCCCAGATATCCTCGCAGACATCTACAAAGGGAAAAAAAAGCCCACCACGCATCCAGTCATAAACAGTCATTCATGTGTGGTGATTCAGGGTAAGTGGGGCAGCAGTATCTCTCAGCTGATGCTGGTAGCTTTTCTTTTTTCCCCCCAAAGTTCATGCAAAGGATAGCGTTCTCCCTCTGGGAGTGTGCGAAAGTGAAAACTAAGTTAAACTCATGCGCGGACACGCGCACACACACACACACACACTCAAACGCAACTTCCCCCTGGTTTAAAATTCTCTCAGAAACTCCCATTTTTTTCCAGAGCGCAGTTGGCACTCAACCCCGCAGCTCGACTTCGAAAAAACAAGCCTTTTTGTTGTGTCTCCATTATCGAAGTGGAAAGACCGAGACGAACCCGACTTTTAGCTGACATTTTAGGAAGCTTTTTTTTTTCAACGTGTTATCCTTTCTCTCGACATCCTGAGCTCGCAAAAAAATGGATTCATCATCGCGCAGGTCGGCGCCGAAATGGGGGGAAAAAGGGGGGATCATGTGGGTTTATTTGTTTGTGTTTCTTCAATCGACTTTCCCGATCCTCCCTCCTTCGCCCTCTCTCTGAGATGGCAGGCTTAACACCGGGGAGAAAAGAGCAGAGGGATGAGGACGAGTTGGAGGAAAACAGAGACGCTTTGTGGCTTTTCTGGAGGCCTGTATCTGTCCAAAGAAGCGGAGGCGGCGCGTGCGTACGAATCTCGCGTACCTTCATCGTGCGCACTCGTGCTAGCGAGTCTCTCTCTTTGTGTGCGTTTGCCAGGCGGTATAGCGGTAGTGGCCAGGGCCGGATCTAGGCATGGGCATGGGGGGGGGGCAATGCCCCCCTAAATGCCCCACCAAACATGATGGCATGCAAACAAACCCACATTTCAAATATATTTCAAAGTGCTTATATTTAAACTGAATTGAAACACTACTACTACTGCTACTAACTAACTACAATTGTGGCACCACTATACCAACACCATCTCATCATTGAAAACAGAAAACTCTCTGAGTCAGACCTTTAGCTTTATGCATGCTGCGTGTCTGTTGCAACTTCAACAACAACTGATGATATTATTGATGCTTACTTTCCTAATATAAGTCCTGTACAAAATATAAATCTTGTGGGTCACAGAACTAAATGAATTTAAATGAATATGGTATGGGGGCGGCTGAAGCCGCCCTCATGCTATTTTTGCCTGCACCCCCCAATTGGGAAATGTTAATTCCGGGCCTGATAGTGGCACATCACTGGCAGACAGTCTGGAACAGGCAGGTTGGCTCAGAGCCCTGTGGAGATACGCACACAGGCAGCGACCGCAGACGCAGACGCAGACGCACGCTACACAGGGCATATCACTCCCTGTCACAGCAGACCGGAGCGCTGCCATCAAAGGGGATCTGATAGCTAAAAAGACTTCAAACACCACCTTTTTTGTGAAAGTTAGTGTGTGTGTGCGTGTGCGCACGTGCGTGTGTGTGTGTGTGGCGCCCCTACGTCTTTGTCGTCGACATTGACTAACACACACAATACTCTTTTTATGCTCTTGCTTGTTCACGGGATGGGACGGCATTATTGTTTCGTCTAGGCGAGGGAACACGCACACACACACACACACACACACCCACACACACACACACACACACACACACACACACACACACACAGCCGGGGGGTAGCGAAACATTTCGGCCCCGCAGCAGCAGCAGCACCTTGCAGGTTTGGACCCAACCCACCCGTTTTTGCAAATGTAAATAACGTTTTTATGAGCACCTTCCGACAGGTACCTGCTCCCTGACTTAAGGGACTGCTCTGAATTCCCCCGGACGGACGTTTGTTAGGCATCTCTTCCGCCGTTTCGTGATTTACGTCCAACAGAAGCTTCCGGTGTCCTTTTTTTCCCCCCTGGCCTGCTGGCCCGGCTTCACTGAGCGCTCTAACAGAGAAATGTAGACGTGACTGGCTTGTTGCTTCAATGTATCTAAAACAGTGGTTTTCAACCTTTTTCATACCTTGGCCCACTATTTATTCAGAATTCTGAGCCACGGACCACCATTTGTTGACATTTTAGCCCCCACAGACCCCAAAACTAAAGATTTCCTTTGCTTTTGTCCACAATTCCAGGCTGGATTTTGAAGAAAACGAAACCGTCAAACATACAGATCAAAATTACTATTAATCTTCTACATTCTCTAGTTGTGTAGACTTGGGGCTAATTCAGATGATGAATATTTTAACTCTTGAGGGTGTAAACATGAAACCAAATGGACCCGCAAGGGTCCATTTGGTTTCATGGTTACGCTCTCAAAGAGTTACATCTGGTTAACCAACTCTCCATCATTTAGCCTCGGGACCACCTGGAACTCAAGGACCACTGGTGGTCCCCGGACCGCCGGTTGAAAACCCCAGCTATAAAGACCCAGCTAAAGACAGACAGACAGGCTGTCTCGGTTGGTAGGTATAGCGCCAGGCATGGCCGTGTCTGGCCCTCTGGTGATTACGGTTGCTGCGATAAGTGTAGGGTTCTGGCTAATTTCGAGGCTTTTAGCCATTCTCAGCACTTTTCAAGTGTCCTGCAATTGCGTTACTCACAAGAGCCGCAGGCTGCGGTCTCTTTAAAAGGTGCTGTCACCTCCGACTAAGTCCCCATAAACGTCAGAGTCACTCACTGCCCGGCTTAACGCGGGGGACGAGGCCTCACCCTTTTAAAGGTTGTCAGTTCAAGGAAACTGCGTTGTGAGTGACTAGCGAGCAGCATGACTTGCTAAGTGCAGGTACAGCTGTGTGTGAAGGAGGTTTCCTGTCCACGGCATCCTTTTTGCACTGGGTGTGGTGATGACTGATTCAGATTATGTCATTAAAACAAACTAACAAAAAAACGCCTTCCTTTTCCTGCCCTGTGTTGGGGAAGCCCAGGTCAGATTCGTTCCTTTTGTGTTGTCAGCTTAAAGGGGAATTCCGACCGTTTTCAACATTTTTTCTGGGAGCCTACAAATGCAAACAAATGAACCCTAACGGGTTCATTTGGTTCCATTTGTACGCTCTCAGAAAAAAAGAGAATAAATAAATAAAATAAATAAATATTTAAATATTTATATAATACAACCCCAATTCCGTTGAAGTTGGGACGTTGTGAAAAATGTCAATAAAACCAGAATGCATTGATTTGCAAATCGTTTTCAACCTATATTTAGTTGAATACACCACAAAGACAATATATTTAATGTTCAAACTGATAAACTTTATTGTTTTTTGAAATTATACAATCTTTTGTAAATTGATCCCTGCAACACGTACCAAAAAAGTTGGGACGGGGCAACAAAAAACTGGGAAAGGTCATGAATGCACAAATAACGCCTGTTCGGAACATTCCACAGGTAAACAGGTTCATTTTAAACAGTTTAATATTGTGATTGGGTATAACAGGACCATCCCAGTCGTTCAGAATCAAAGATGGCGCGAGGTTCACCACTTTGTGAACAATTCTGTGAGAAAGTCATCCAACGGTTTAAAAACAATGTTTCTCAACATTCAATTGCAAGGAATTTGGTGATTTCATCATCTACAGTCCATAATATAATCAAAACATTCAAAGAATCTGAAGAACTTCCTATACTAAAGCGACAAGACCGAAAACCAACACCGAATACTTGTGACCTTTGATCCCTCAGGTGGCTCTGCATTAACAACTGACATCATTGTGTAAGGGATATTACTGTGTGGACTCAGGAACACTCAGAAAACCATTGTCAGTTTACAGAATTAGTCGCTACACCTGCGATTGCAAGTTAAAACTCTACCATGCAAAGCAAAGCCATACATCAGAAAGGTTGGTTTGAAAAACAACCAGAAATGCCTTCTCTGGGTCCACTATCATTAGAAATGTGGACTCATCAGACCACAGCACACTTTTCCACTTTGTGTCTAACCATTTCTAATGATAGTGGACCCAGAGAAGGCATTTCTGGTTGTTTTTCTGGTTGTCTTTCAAACCAACCTTTCTGATGTATGGCTTTGCTTTGCATGGTAGAGTTTTAACTTGCAATCGCAGGTGTAGCGACTAATTCTGTAAACTGACAATGGTTTTCTGAGTGTTCCTGAGTCCACTCAGTAATATCCCTTACACAATGATGTCAGTTGTTAATGCAGAGCCACCTGAGGGATCAAAGGTCACAAGTATTCGGTGTTGGTTTTCAGTCTTGACACTTTAGTATAGCAAGTTCTTCAGATTCTTTGAATGTTTTGATTATATTATGGACTGTAGATGATGAAATCACCAAATTCCTTGCAATTGAATGTTGAGAAACATTGTTTTTAAACCGTTGGATGATTTTCTCACAGAATTGTTCACAAAGTGGTGAACCTCGCCCCATCTTTGATTCTGAACGACTGGGATGGTCCTGTTATACCCAATCACAATATTAAACTGTTTAAAATGAACCTGTTTACCTGTGGAATGTTCCGAACAGGCGTTATTTGTGCATTCATGACCTTTCCCAGTTTTTTGTTGCCCCCGTCCCAACTTTTTTGGTACGTGTTGCAGGGATCAATTTACAAAAGATTGTATAATTTCAAAAAATAATAAAGTTTATCAGTTTGAACATTAAATATATTGTCTTTGTGGTGTATTCAATTGAATATAGGTTGAAAACGATTTGCAAATCAATGCATTCTGGTTTTATTGACATTTTTCACAACGTCCCAACTTCAACGGAATTGGGGTTGTACATCAATATTTATGTATTATTAAATAATAATATTTAATATTAATAAATAAAATAAAGAAATCCATTAACGTGGTGAAAATACATCTTGATGATGTCATCAAGATGTTTCACCATGTTAGTGCTTTTCTTCAGACCTCCATTTCTTGGGAACACAGAATGGGGGAAATTTTTTATCATGTCCACCCAACACCTCCTCTCTAAGGTATATTAATGACATATTAGAATGTTGAAAATGGGTGGACTTCCCCTCTAAACTTTTAACGTAACTGCATGCAGGCTCAACTGCACACCTGACAACGCTTTTCTGTCACTCTGGCCGGTGTTTACCGTTCCATCCTCGAGTGCCATGATGCCAAGCACACCAACCAGTTGAAAAAGATTCTCTTGTGTTTTATTATATTCAGGGTTTCCCACACTTTTTTTTGACTTGAGAGTTACTTTCAAAATGACCGACTCAACAAGATCTACAGATAAAAAAAAAGTGATTATTCCATTGCTGAAAATCCATTTCAAGGCCCCTAGAAAGTTTGAGCTTTGAAATAGTGGTGATGGTTTTAGTTCCTGTTATAGTGTTTAAGAATAATGCACTTATAATGAAAAAAAAGGGGAGAATTGGAAGATTTTCCTGTATATGCTATTACTGATGTTTGGAAACAGTATTTGAGGTTTGAGTTGACAGTGTTGTGTGGACTCTTGAAAATTAAGTAATTCAGATGACTACTAACTCTTGAGAGCGGTAAAATGAAACCAAATGGACCCTTACGGGTCCATTTGGTTTCATTTTAACGCTCTCAAGAGTTACAGATCTATAAAGGTCCAAGTGCTGGGGGGGCTGTCATGTGATCTACCTGCATGGTCTGTGTGATCTACCAGTAGTTCACGATCTACCTTTTGGGCAACCCTGTATTATATGTATGTTGGGATACTGACAATATATAGATATACAGACATCCTAGACCAGGCTGAAAGAATTTATGGCTACTGTAGTTTAGACACACGCGTCCCCATACACAGGGTATACAACGCTGGGGAAAGGAGGGGATAACTGCCTTATTTGTCTTTCTTTGCTAGACAATGGCAGATCTGCCTGCCAGTACGTCCGGAAATGTCTACATGCAAGCTGCTAGAAAAGCGCCAAGGGAGTTTACAAAACCTACTTTGAATACCAACCCTGACACTGCTCCAATATGAACGACAGCAACATTAGCTAGAAAATTGTTTTCATCCATTTTAGCAACATTAGCTAACTAATTGTCCTCATTCTCTTAATATATGGGGAAACCTTTTCGAGTCTGTCATGCAATTGTTTGATTGCACGTAGGTTGCCGGAAGTATTTGTAATTTGTGGGAGACAACAGTCAGATCTGTCAGTCTCGCTGGTCTAGGCAAAACAACGAAACTTATTGTGGTGGTTTCTTGCGGCTTAGTGATATCAGAAACGTGGAGAAACTTTGCAGCAAGACCTACAGCCCCGACAGAGTGACCTTTTTTACCTCGCTAGAAGTCGTCCTCTCCGGTTCCCAGCCACAGAGGTGGGCGGTACGTTACATTTAGACGTCTATTGGGGAGTGACTCGACCTGCCTCACCCTGCCTCGCTTCAGAGGAGGTTTTACAACCGTTCGAGGACGTCCGCAGTACCTAAGTCTGCTCTGAACCCAGAAGAGGTCGGCCTTTTACTCCCACATGTCCGGAAACGACGCTCGTGAGTTGCGAAGCTTTACACTATATCATGACTTGATGGTCACAAAACTGAGATTCGATCACACATGAGAAATCTATGTTCATGCCTAACACTTAAGTAGGTTTTGTATCAGGTCAACTTTGTTGTTGACATTAATGCGATAGAAGACGTAACTCATTCATGAACTGGCATAAATATGGGCTTAGATCCCTGTTTGCTGTTGTACTACATTGCATAACAGATCGATGGGATTTTCCATTATTAAAAAAAATGAAACTAATGACCAGATCGGTGTCCGAAGCATGAGAACGTCTCTGTTGTGTCTGCTCTAATTCCAATGGAGTCAGACTGAAAGAGGTAGTGAGAACTCTGTTTCAGTCAGCATTTTTTTTTCTCACAGCTTGGGGACTTGGATGTAAGAACTGCCGTGATGTTTGCACGTCCTCGAAAGAGAATATTGAAAGCATTGTAATGACCTGAGATCACTTTACAGTCCTCTTATTTTCTCTAAACATTTCTGACATAGCTTAGAGAGTAGCCCAAACGGCATGCTGGGATGTCCCATGCTGGGTATTTGTTGCACATCGGCAAAACCCATAAAAAGGTGTTATGTTCCATAATCTTGGGAGGTTTTGCAGTTTTCTTGCCATAAGACTTCACTTCCTCATATAATAAGCCATACCAAATGTATATGATTTGATTATTTTTGAGTGGTGCAACCACTCCCAAGGCCTGGCTTTCTCCCTATGTAGATGTGTACACCTGTACTCCTCTCACTATGGTGACAGTACCAACGGAGTGCTGTTTCTTCAATAGAGTACACACAAGGCACTGCTTGGTTCACGCCAAAGGGGGGCGCTGTTTCACAAAAACAGAGTACCCTGCAGTGCACGCACAGTACCGCCCAGTCAGTTCGCACCCAATGGTGTGATTATTTTTATTTAAATATTAGGGTAAATTTGCATGACTGTAAAGACAAAAAGGAAGTTGGCAGGAGGTTTGACGTCCGCTCTCCTGTGGGCCGCTTCAGATTCTACCACATGGCAAGTGGTTTCGGCAATCCACGAGGCAAAGGTCAAGTATGCTGCCTATAGCAGTCTCGTCAGGGCAATCTTTTACATTCTCTAGTTGTGTAGACTTGGGCTAATTCAGAAGATGAATATTTTAACTCTTGAGAGGGTAAAAATGAAACCAAATGGACCCTTGGTTTCATTTTTTCGCTCTCAATGAGTTACATCTGGTTAACCAACTTTCCACCATTTAGCTGGGGACCACTGGACCTCTCACAACACAACCACTGATATTACCTTTCATTGGGTGGGCAGGATGCACATTTTGGTGGGCTCTGCCCACCCCTGCCCCCCTCTAGATCCGGCCCTGAGCCTCGTCCCTGAGCCTCGTCCCCCTCAGGCGAGCAGGTCTTTGAAATGACGAGACCAGGTTCAAGAGCCGCAGTAAGCTCCGGGAAATGTTGCAATCCTTCAGGCAGTAGACCTGTCTCATAGACCTGTCTGTCTGCATGTGTGTATATGTATAGAGGCAGCTATACACCCGCTAACACACAACACCTGCACCTAACGCAATGTTTTCACAAATACCACATTCTCTTGCTCTAAATTAGGTTACAGTGGGGGGAGAAAAAAACAACGCCACACGACCATGAAAATGAAAGCCGTGCTTCGCTGCTTTTCGTATTGCCAAAATCCCTAGACTGCACTATTTTTAGCGTGGGTTTTTCCTCTTTTGAATCATGTGTTTTTGGTTGGGAAATGTAAGTCCCAGATTTGTTGTGGTTCCCCAGACCTCCTGTCTCCTCCTCCTCCTCCTGTAGAAAGAGTTTTTCGGTGCAGCCAGCGTGTGGACGGTCGCAGGCCGCCAGGACAGCTGCTTTAGACATAACACGCACACAGCAGCAGCAACGCTCTTCTCTAAACTGTGAAAACAGCTCTCCGCTTCTCAGAGCCCCAGAAAAGCTCAAAAACATGTTTTGAGACCAGAGTTGACAAACTTAGCCCTTTTTTCCTTTTCCCCAAGACTGAATTTTGCCAGTGCGGTGGTTATATTTTGCATTCTTTGATTCCAAGGCCCAGGCCATAACTCCTCTGTTTTCAACAGACACACACGGCATCCACATCGCTTGCAATCTCATCTGTTGTCATTTCAGTTCTGTCAAACATGGTTATGTGAATGTTTTGTTCTATATACGCTAGAGGTGGTTTGTAAAGTAACGGGGGGGTTACCAGGGGTCCTTGTGGGGGGTTACAAATGGACTCTTAAATGTCACAGCACGCCTCGCATCCTGCCCACATTTTTTTTTAAAGATTATCTTACAAATGAAAACTTTCCACGGGGAGGGGGCATTCTCCACAATGAGTACTTTACTACTTTTGGTACATTTTGAAGCCAATACATTTGTTTTCCTCAACTAAATTCCAGCTCATACTTGTATTTGGCAATACATGGCAATATTGATACTTTTACTTAAGTAAAAGTGATTTTTTTTTTCACCACTGGAAATTCCTCACAGTTTGCATGTACAAGAATGTCTCTCAAATGTGGTTATTACAATGATTTCCTGTGTACACCCACATGAAAAGAAAACATAGAACATGTACATATATGCCTATATATGCATCATATACACTATGTTGCATATGCTGCATACTCGAGTAAACTGCAAATTCCTCAAAAGCAAAAAAAAAGCACTTGTTTATATTTCCAGCGCTGGGAGTTCCGGCGTGTGTGACGTAGGTGTCGTACGAGGGAGGAGCTCGCAGTGACGGCCTGTCATTTTCTCTGCCCTTTCTTTTGTCATCATAAAAGGGGTTGAACTATTTTAATCATCCATTGTGTCGTGACCCTCGATTGGAGTTTCTGACACCAGATTATACAGTATTTCTGACACCAGATTATAGCTGCAGCAACATGCTTTTGACGCTAGATTCTACAGTAGTTTCCGACACTAGATTCTAGTTATTGACACTAAATTATATTACTAAAAAATATAATTCTGATGATAGGATCTACTTTTGACACTAGAATTTAGTTTTGACGCTAGAATCAAGTTTGACATAGATTCTATAGTCTCTGACATTAGATTCTAGTTTTTCTGAAACTGTGTTCCTGTGTCCATTATCCATATTTGGCTGCAGACCCCATGAAAACATGTTGTTCCCCCCTGGAGTTAAAAATGTTTGCTTGAGATTTGCAGCACATTTTCATTTTTTCAAAAATAGCAGAGCAACAAGCTCATGTCGCGCCACTCGTGGCGCGACTGAGCTTGTTGACTGCTATTTTTCAACAGCACCAAAACGCGTTCAGTACACAAAGGGTTAATCAGCCATTGTTGTGTTTGGGAAAGTCAGGTAATCCACCCTGCCACACCGTACCATTTAAACCTGACAGTTGGAAACGAGTGCTGCCGGTTTTTTGAGCGCCTCAAGCGTGACTCGACACACTCAGGCACACGCCTGCCGCGGACATTAGAGCATCTCTGGGCGTGTCGGCGTTTGTGCGCGCAACGTGCATTTGTTTTGTTTTTTCTTGATAAAGCAGGTACATGGGGAACGTCCTGTTGTTGTTACTGCAGCCCAATTAATACCTTATCATTCGTTTTTAGGTCATGTCATATAGGTCAGGGGTTTTCAACAGGTGGTCCATGGACCACCAGTGGTCACCAGGTGATCCCCAGGCGAAATGATGGACGGTTGGTTAACCAGATGTAACTCTTCATGTTTACCTTAAAAAGGTTAAAAACCCCTGATATAGGGAAAGAATATCTAAAAGAAATTACTCCTTTTCTGAAACATTTCTGAAATTGTTTTCGTTTTTTTTTTTTTTGTTCATTCTTGCAAATTGCAGATGCACAGTGAGCTTATCATTGCTCATTGCGTTGCGACACGAGGTGAACTTGTAGAGCTCACCTCGGGTTGAGGGTTTCATTGGTTAGCCTGTAACCAGTATTTCGGTTTTCTTGTAATTATTATTTTTTTCCGTTGTTAAAAGCTAACACTTTCTCTCTCCGTCTCTCTCAGGAGAAACTGGATGCCAGCACCACCTCCCTGCAGCTCCGCTCTGAGATACAGGTGAGGAAAGCAGACATGATACTTTACATATCACATTCTCAAGTCTCAATAATGCTAGTTTCTGTGATCCATGCATCTGATTTATCTGTCTATCCCAGGGGTTTTCAACCTTTTTGACTCCAGGGACCACCATTTGTTCAGCATTTGAGCCACGCACCACCATTTGATGACATTTTAGCCCCAAAGACCTAAAACTAAAAGATTCTTTTGGTTTTGTCCACAATTCCAGGCTGTATTTTGCCAACAAAACAGTGTAAACGTCTTAATTAAGCAGTGCTAATTCAGATGATGAATATTTTAACTCTTGAGAGTGTAAAAATGAAACCAAATGGACCCTTGCGGGTCCATTTGGTTTCATTTTCACACTCTCAAGAGTTACATCTAGTTAACCAACTTTCCATCAAGGACCACTGGTGGTCCCCGGACCACCTGTTGAAAACCCCTGGTCTATCCTATGTGCAACTGTCTGTCTATGCTCCGTTCCCAAGTGGGAATTAATTATACCTCCCTGTACAACGTGCAGAAAATAAATTCAGTCTGCAAGCTTACAGCGCGTCATTGCACAATGTTTATGGATGCGTTCATTTTAGCTACAATCCACAGGCTTGTAGAGCTTCTATTGTCACTAGTTTAGTTCCCAGGGAAATGTGTAATCTGTAAATCTGTAAATGTGTAAGACAGCGGTTCTCTTCTCCTCTGTTTCTTACAGGAGTCGCTAGGCTTCAGCAGCGAGGTGTCCACGCCAGAGACGGACAGAAAGTACGTACATTGCACCCCCCCCCATCTGTCCATCCACCAATGTAATGCACATACTGTGAGATGCGTAGGATCCTGACGCAACCCTCTTAACCCCCCCGGGGCTCCTCCTCCCGAGATTGAAATGCAGGAGCGGATGTAACATTTACCAATTGGGGGGGCAGGAGAAAATGGTGTGGGTGCGCATTTTCAGTTACAGGACTTTTATTGGGCAGGTAAGCATCAACAATAACATCAGTTGTTGTTGAAGTTGCAACAGACACGCAGCATGCATAAAGCTAAAGGTCTGACTCAGAGAGTTTTCTGTTTTCAATGATGAAATGCTGTTGGTTTAGTGGTGCCACAACTGTAGTTAGTTAGTAGCAGTAGTAGTGTTTCAAATCATTTTAAATATAAGCACTTTAATTTGGAATATCTTTGAAATTTGGGTTGTTTGCATGACATCATGTTTGGTGGGGCATTTAGGCATTTAGGGGGGCATTGCCCCCCCATGCCTAGATCCGCCCCAGTTGAAATGTGTGTGTCTGTTGCGTGTCAACACAGTGTGCATGCAAGCGCAAGAGTCGTGTATCTGGGCTACATCAAATCGCGTGTGCATGAATCACACTTAGCCCTCCGCGGTGACTCCATGCTCGAGGAGGGTAGAGCGAGGGGTGGGGGGGGCTTTGGAGTGGAAAGATAAGCAGCCGCAGATGCTCCGCGTGATTGATAGCTATCTTATGTGACTCGCTTGTGCAATGGGGTCACCGACCTTGCCCCGCACGAGCCTAGTTGGGGTCAGTGCCACGGAAAAAAAAAGGTTCCTTCCTTGCGATGAGCGGGGCGTGCTGTGTTGGTAAGGTAGCCAGTGAAAACACACGAAAAAACACATGAAATACTACGTCTGCGAGTCAGCCCCACTGACCTTCGACACAGTCGTTGGGAATACAGAAACGTGAGAGAAAGGCAGGCAGACAGTCCTGCAGGGGCAGATCTAGGCATGGGATTGGGGGGGCAATGCCCTCCTAAATGCCGAGTCTGCCCCACCAAACATGATGGCATGCAAAACAACCCAAGATATTTCAAATTAAAGTCCTTATAATTAAAATTAATTGAAACACTGCTACTAACTATTAGTCTTGGGCAATATACCGGTATTACCGTTTACCGCGATATTGGAAATCAATACCGAGTAATATTGTTGGGTCTATAAAAAAATCGAATACCGAATATCGTCAAATACCGACATTATAGTGTATTCTACTAAAATATGAGCGATGCCACTCGCTTAATACAGTTCTTAGGTTAGGTTTGTAACCCCCAGTTTTGTAATAATTCGACAACATAAATATTACAGAGACCTTTAGTTGTAACTATACAATACTTTAAAACAATTTTTGCGTGGCACACGTGCCTAAAATGGCTCTTGTCTGTGCTAGACTTATTGAAAACAATGTATTTCCAACTCCAGTTTGTCCCTATTTAGGCTCCTTGTACAGCAGCACTCAATACCGGTAATATCGAATATCGAGCTAATTAACACGTTATCAATACCGATATTAAAAAATCAATACCGCCCAAGACTACTAACTATCATTGAAAACAGAAAACTCTCTGAGTCAGACCTTTAGCTTTATGTTACATCCGCTCCTGCTTTTTTGTTACTGAAAAAGAACATGGCAGAATGATTTCAGGAGTTATTTCAAAGGGCATGCTACAGAAATGGACCATTTTGAAAGTATGCTGCACTGTCAATTCCCGGGAATAGACATTTCCTAGTAAAGAATGTCACAGTGCATGTTGTGGCAATGCGACTCGGATGTTTTGGCTCTGCACAAGTGACCTTGCGTGCGAGCATTCCTATTCTTCACGATGGATTCCTATATAACGGACACTAGGCTCTCTTGCGCGCAGGCAAGGACAACATGTTGTAGAACATGGTGTTAGCCAGCTAAAGGCCACTGCTTGCTATTTGCTAAAGATAGCACCACCATTTTTTGGGTGAAATCCTCACCTATAAAACAATGCCTAGTCAAAGCCCTCCACTGATTAATCCACAAGAAAAAGGAAGGAATTGGATGAGAGTAGTTTTGACGTAGTTTTGATGCCTGCCACAAATACGGTTTGACTCGCTACACAATGGCATCAAAAACATTCAGAAACCAGGGGCGGATGTAACATTTCCCAATTGCGGGGGGCAGTAGAAAATGGTATGGACTTTTATTGGTCAAGTATAGCATCAATAATAACATCAGTTGTTGTTGAAGTTGCAACAGACACGTAGCATGCATAAAGCTAAAGGTCTGACTCAGAGAGTTTTCTGTTTTCCATGATGAATTGCTATTGGTTTAGTGGTGCCACAACTGTAGTTAGTTAGTGGCAGTAGTATTGTTTCAAATCATTTTAAATATAGGCACTTTAATTTGAAATATCTTGAGTTGTTTTGCATGCCATCATGTTTGGTGGGGCAGACTGGGCATTTAGGGGGGCATTGCCCCCTCATGCCTAAATCCGCCCCTGTCACAAACGCTACTATAAGCGACAGATGACCGCTGTCCTCCTCCTCCAGACATTTCTCCTGGGTTTCATAGCCCACGGCACTCTGCGATTACTCGGCTACAAATCTCTGTGTGCTCCGGGTCAAATCTCCCACACACAGCTGTCATAGTTGGGGATTTTTAGCAGATATTTGACCAATCTGGGAACTAAGTCATTACCCAGAAATGTCTTCACCAATAGGTTTCCATGTTCTAATGACATGTACTAAAATGTTGAAATTCAACACCTGTGGGAAACCTCATGAAAAACAGGTCAAAGTCGGGGTACCATTCACTGTCCTATAGAGACTAACCATGCAAAATGTCATCATGCTTTATGTAGCATGTGATATGTCTAACTAGGGGGTTTTCATGATGCCAAATCCATTCCGAGCATTCGTTTTGCAAATGGGCTGAAAATGACCCTAGCGCTTGCCCAAATGTGCTGACTAAGCACATATACAGTATGATGACAGGTATGTCTGTTTTTACCCCTGTTGTGAGTTGTTTTCTGAGAAAATGTAATGATTGGAATGGATTCAGCATCATGAAAATCCCCTAGACATATCACCTGCCACATAAAGCATGATGAAATGTTTTGCCTTCTATAGGTTTGTGATTGGTACCCCAATTTTTTTTTTTTTTAAGGTTTCCAACGAATGTTGAATTTTTGACATTTTAGTGCATGTTACTACGACACTCTTAAAACACATTGGTGAAGAAATTTCTTGGTACTAATGTTATAGTCCCCTGATTTTCCTAACTTGCCCGAATACATGGAGGGCTCGGCCCAAACAATACTCGGACCGGCCGAAATGCTGCGACATTGAGCGGTCAGAAAACTGAGCTCTCGGGAGGGCTGTTGCAGCCTGAAAGAGGGACATTTTTTTTTCTGAGAGTGTACAAATTTGGTTCCATTTGTACACTTTCAGACAAAAAAGGTCCTAAAAAGAAAAAAATCACTAACATGGTGAAACACAACTTGACGATAGAGCCGCCATTGGACTGATCCCATGAAGTGAACGGAGCTTGCGTCTGTCTATACTCCGAGGGCCGAGTATTATTTGGGCCGAACCGTCAACCGTCACACGTCGTCGTCATCATCATTTCAAGTCTGACTCATCATCGGACTCAAGTTCTCCCCCAGACCTGACCCCTCACGTACGTCCCTGACGCGTCCCGAAGGAAACCCATTGAGTGGTGTTTCCTCTGCCTTCCCTCCCAGACCTATAATAATGGCTCTCGGTTTTTGGCCTGTTCTCTGTTCTCCTGGTCCTCCGTCAAAGCTTCCTTTCCGGGCTTTGTGTCTGCTGTTTGGGGGGAGGGGAGGGGGGGGCGAGGAGAGAAAACGATGATGGCCAACTGATTACAATTAAGAGTCACAAAGGAAAGAGCTTCCGTAAGTGTGCCGCCTGCCGTGGCGTTTTGTGGAGGTGAAATCACGCACGCAAATAGTGATTCATTTGTTCGGAGTTCATATCTAATTTCTCTAAAATCTCAAGTATCCGGAAACGTGACCTAATATACGTTTGCTTGAGTAATGCCGGCCTCTCCTTTGTCAAGTGTTGAGGGAGGGAAGTGCAACAGGCCTACAGTACATACACTGAGGCCCACCCCCACTCGACCCTGATTGGAGGAAGGCCCCCTCTCATCCTAATTGGACGAAAGGCTTTTCTCCCAAAGCCCGAGCTGAAACTTTTTTTGACCCCAGGGGCTGAAACTAGGGTTTTTTGACCCCAGGGGCTCACCGGGGACGGGGAGGAACTCCTTATATGGTCATCACACTCAATAGTAGGGAGGATTATCCAAAGAAGAAGAAAAACAAAACATTTGAAATAAGTGAAATCACTTGCTATACCTTTTTTATAATAACGCTTATAACACCAAAGCGCGTGCCCGTATGGAGCTAGGTTTGTTTGCTGGCAACATCCCATGTTTACATGACCGATGTTGCAGATGGAATGTACCAAGGAACGGCACGTGCAGGGGCGCCTCTAGGCATATTTCAAATTAAAATGATTATATTTAAAATGATTTGAAACACTACTACTGCTACTGACTAACTACAGTTGTGTGGTGAGTCAGACCTTTAGCTTTATGCATGCTGCGTGTCTGTTGCAACTTCAACAACAATTGATGTTTTTACTGATGCTTCACTTGCCTAAG
Organism: Benthosema pterotum; assembly: GCA_039105355.1. Taxonomy (NCBI): domain Eukaryota; kingdom Metazoa; phylum Chordata; class Actinopteri; order Myctophiformes; family Myctophidae; genus Benthosema; species Benthosema pterotum. Next base: position 10,245,898 of record CM076983.1, on the reverse strand, counting down.
TCCTGTAACCGAAAATGGTATCTCCATCTCTTGTCGCTTCGTGCCACGGGTGATGAAGCCGCACCCATACCATTCTCCATTCTCCTGTACACCCCCCCCAGTTGGGAAATGTTACATCCGCTCCTGGGCACGTGTGATGCGATGGGGCGGAATCGGGTGCGTAATGTAGACGCAGGAATGCGCTGGAACGGGAACCGCCGGTCAGGACGGCGAGGGCGAGGGTCAAAATGCCAAGAGGCTCGGTTTGCTTTTACACGATGAAGAACGTCCCTGGGGGTATACGGTCCTTTTTGTCTCTGCCAGGCCGACGGGACCCCCGTCTGTGAGTCTGTCTGCCCCGTCCCGTCCCGTCCCGTCCGTGGATAAGCTCGCCTGACCACAGACTCGGACCCCAGGTTTCCTGTGCACGTTGCTAGCGTGGCCCCGAGAAGTACATCCCCTAATATGTCTCACAATTTTGAATAGTGACACATACTCGATTTCACTTATGTCCAAAAAAACGGAGTTCCTTAAACGGGAACTCCACCCATTTTCAACATTTTCATAATGTCATTAATATACCTTAGAGATATTTTGGTGATGATTCTGTATTTCCTAAAAATGCAGGTCTGAAAAACATGGTGAAATACATCTGATGACATCATCAAGATGTATTTCACCATGTTAATGATTTTTCTTGCAGACCCCTTTTTCCTGAAATGGACCCGCTAGGGTCCATTTGGTTCACGTTTGTACCCTCTCAGGAAATTTTGAAAATGGGTGGAATTCCCCTTTATGGATGTTAGTCCTAAATGCATCCAAAGTGTTAATGCATCCCCGAGAGTGCGTACATTTTTTTTTCAACACATTTAAATATACACTCACACAGATTTCAGTGTACTCAACCATGCGTCCCGATAATCGCTCAGAATCACACACACACACAAAATCCCAGCCCGTCACGGTCAGCCCAGCAGATCCGCGAGCGACACACACCGCCACCGTATACAACAGAGCAACACGTTTTCTAAGCGTGACCCCGGTTTGCCCCCTCGATTTCCATGTAGGCCTCGGTGGATACTTGTCATCATGTTCACGTGAGCACTGGCACGCACCACGTGCAGCATAGGAAGCAGCTACATACCACAGACATGATCTGTTTCTCCCATGTGCCGCCGAACGAACGGAGCATCGATTCTGACAAGAAACCCCCAAGTGATGGGAACCAGATGCCCCCAGAAGCAGGATGACGTATCTCTGCTGGTTCTTAGAATACAGAGACAGAGAGAGAGAGAGAGAAGGGGGCCCCTTAGCTGGGGCCCAACTGTGCTCTCTCTCAGGGGTGGATCTAGGCATGGGCATCGGGGGGCAAATCCCCCCTAAATGCAGTCTGCCCCACCAAACACGATGGCTTGCAAAACAATCCAAGATATTTCAAATTAAAGTGCTTATATTTAAAATGATTTGAAACACTGCTACTAACTATAGAATTGCGTCACCACTAAACCAACAGCATTTCATCATTGAAAACAGAAAACTCTCTGGGTCAGACCTTTATGACCTACCTCAGAGCTTTATGCATGCTGTTGCAACTTCAACAACAACTGATGTTATTATTGATGCTTACTTGCCTAATAAAAACCCTGTAACCAAAAAATGGTATGGGTGCGGAAGCACGCCCCCCATACCCCCCCCCCCAATTGGGAAATGTTACATCCACCCTGTTCTCTCTTTATTTTTTTCTACGCCGCATGTGTGTCAGAGACCCTCTCTGTCATCTCTCTCTCACTCTCGAGCATCCTTTCTCATGGAGTTCACAGGCGCTACATCCTCTTGCAGATAACATGCTTTGCAATAGAACCCCAAAGACCCCTATGTAGACCCCTATGTAGGGCACATTAGTGTTCTGTTGCTTTGCCACCCCCCCCTGCCCCATCACAGAGAGAGCCCCATACTCCACTGGGGCCACAGCATCGTCATGCACAGAGACATTTGTTTTTAGAGCCCGTCCGATATGGACAGGGTGTGTGGTGGAGGGGGATGCGGGGGGACGGCGTCCCCCCACTTCTCACATCTAAAATATTTTTGGGGCCAAAGTAGGCCTATGTTTTTGTCTTGTCATTTACTTCTATGGATATAATTACCGTACTTTCCGGGTTATAAAGCGCACCTGAATATAGGCCGCACCGGCCAAATTTTGCGAAAAAATCAATTGTGTACATATACAAGACGCACTGGCCTATTAGCCGCGGGTGTTTTAATGCTTAATTACCATATGTAAGGGTTTTTGCACAGATGAGATTGTCGGCAACGAAATGCTGTTTGAGAAGCATCCTTTTTATTATTTAAACGACTACAGAACTGCACGTGCTGTATGTAATTAACGCTAGAGCCATAGACCAGGGACGGATCTAGGCATAGACATGAGGGGGGGAATGCCCTCTAGACGCCCTGACTGCCCCACCAAACATGACGGAATGCAAACAATGAAAACTTCAAAGATATTTCAAATCAAATGCTTATAGCGGTAGTTAGACATTGACTAACTACAATTTTGGCACCACTAAACCAACTGCCATTTTCGACTGCACCCCCGATTGAGAAATATTACATCCAGGCCTGTACTGGCCATAGAGTGTAGCCGGAGATACGCAAACTCCGATCACTTCATGAAACCAAATGAGCGCTTGCGGGTCCATTTGGTTCATGAAAAAAGGTAGCCTAGCGTACATCTGGTTAACCAACTGTCCACCATTTAGCTGGGGACCACCAGGAATCCTCTCAATGTTTAAGACGCTCGACGAGGCGTCTTTATTGCCGCCTCCACGGACCCCTCCTCCTCCTCCTCCTCCTCCTCCTCGGGCGGCGGCGGCGGCGGCTGCTGCTGCTGCTGCCGCCGCCAGCCTTTCTAAACCCGTTCGTGGATGTTTTTTTGACACTTTTCCACGCAGTAAGGATCCACTGGCAGTCAGACTTGATAAAAAGTTGCTTTCAGCATGTTCCTCGCCCTGGTGGTGCGCGCGCTGGTGGCGCCAGCTCCTCGGAACGACAGCGCGCGGACCACCACCGCGCGGACCACCACCGCGCGGACCATCACCGCGCGCCGTCGTTCCGAGGAGCTAGTGTCTCCGCCGCGCCGGCGTTGCTCGCGTTGGTCCGCCGTCTAACCATTGATTCATTGATCCCAGCAGATAGATTTCCTTATTTTTCAACCAGCTCGACTGACTTTAGCTGCGTTATATGCACTTCTTCGTTTGCTTTCCATGAAGCATTTAGTTGTGTCTGTCTTAGCGAACTGCCTGTGCCCTGTCCCCCTACATTTCCTGCTCGGGCCGGCTTAAAGTTGGTGTCATACCGTGCATTTAGACTTAGAACGCCCTATACTATAGTGTTTGTTAGCCGTAAACATCCATACATTGGCCGCACCGCTGAATAAGCCGCAGGGTCCAAAGCACAAGAAAAAAGTAGCGGCTTATAGTCCGAGAAGTACGGTAGGCATAGTAAACAATCTTTCTCAATACGCTATACTTGTTTTAATAGTGTGTCTGTGTGTGTTGCATAGTTGCACTCAAAGGCAAGTGTGCATGCACGTGTCTTAAAGGGGAATTCCACTCATTTTCAATATTTTACTATGTCATTAATATACCTTAGAGATGTTGTGTGGACACGGTAAAGATGTGCTTCACCGTGTTAATGAGTGAAAACAGAGAAGAACACAGAGCAATGGGCAAAATTGCGCATACAACATAAACCACACTCTTTATCCACTGTCCCACTTCTTTGCTGACTGTGGTAGTAATGGGAGCAGTGCATGCTGCAGGGGAAAAAAAGGCCTGATAGCTTCTGCAGTAGCAGGAAGGCACCGCCGCCATCTTTGTTGTTGTTTTGGGGGAGTTGTAGCAGCAGCAGCACAACACTCAACCACACACGGTACACACGGACGTGCGCACACACACACACACACACACACACACACACACACACACACACACACACACACACACACACACACACACACACACACACACACACACACGCACACACAGCCTCGTTCATTCACCCATCATCACCTCTTTCCCTGGGACAATAGCATCCACAGGAGATTGACCAGACTTCCGCTTCGGGGACTGTGTCAACCCCTCAGCCTCTCTGTCTCCATCGCCTTCGTTGGCAGGAATTGGGCACCGTTCCCATTATGTATGGTATGCCACGAGGGGGAGGGGACGCAGGGAACGGTTCTAAGCATAATGCAACATACAGCATAGCAGTCGCTTCGGGCCACAACCAGTAAGGGGGGCACATTAGAGGCTGACACGGGAGTGGATTTTCACTCCTGTCCTGTGCTGATCCTGCAGAAAATTTCCTGTCCTTTCCCACTCCTGAACCAGAACAGGAAAAAAAATCCTGTACTGTCCCACTCCTGTAGAATGGCTCCTGATCCTGTCCCATTCCCACTCGAAATTACTCTCACTCCTGTCCCACTCCTGTTTTTTTGTGGTTGTCACTGGCATATGGCCTGGGAGTGATACAGAGGGGGAGGGGGGTGCACAGAGTGAGGTGTTGACGAAAGCAACACAGGGTCAAGTGCAGGACTTCCTGGAGTGAATGTGTTGCCAAGGCTTGTTGTTTTTCCTTCAGCGCTAATGAGATGTAAATGTAGGTCATCATCCACCGTGAGAGGCCTGCAGCTCTGTTTACAACAGCAACAACAGCAGCACGGCGTCGGAAAGCTAAACCACTATCCGCCACGATGTCGGCATAACACCTACCTACATCCCCGACGTCCAAGTGTTGTTGGGACCCTCATGGACCATCTTTTTTAAAAGGGGAATTCCACCCATTTTCAACATTTTTCCTGAGAGCGTACAAGCGGAACCAAATGAACCCTAATGGGTTCATTTGGTTCCATTTGTACGCTCTCAGAAAAAAAAGAAGCGTCTAAAGAAATCCATTAACATGGTGAAAATACATCTTGATGATGTCATCACGATGTGTTTCACCATGTTAATGATTTTCTTCAGACCTCCATTTCTAGGAAACACAGAATGGGGGAACGTTTTTATCATGTCCACTCAGCACCTCTAAGGTATATAAATGACCTGATTAGAATGTTGAAAATGGGTGGAGTTCCCCTTTAAACACAAGACACAGAACATAAGATGCGTAGACGCCGCGTACGTGTTCTTCATTTGCAGTTGGCGTGGTGTGTGTGTGTGTGTGTGCGTGCGCGTGTGTGCGGTTGTTGCGTTTCCTCCCGTGGGAACGCTTGTCCTCGTTGCCCCCCTTCTCCTCATCAAGGAAATCACCGTGACCTTTGCCCTTTGGCGGGGTCACCTCCGCGCGTGACTCTTCCTGTGGGTTTTGGGGGGGTGTCACACGGGCTGGCTGCCTTTCATTGTCCCAATGGCCTCCCTGCACTCCAGGTGGCCAGAAATGGGACAACACATGCACACATGCGTGCACATACGCACACACAAAAGCACTGGCTTATGCTGAGTGAGTTGAAAAACTAGCCCCCCAGGGGCGGATCTAGGCATAGGCAAATGCCCAGTCTGCCCCATCAAACATGA
>CM076983.1:10132849-10235349 GCA_039105355.1 Benthosema pterotum | reverse complement strand
CTCTCCTTCTCTTTCTTTCCCTTTGGTTGCAGTTGTCCAATCGTCCCACAATGCCTCTTTAATAAATCTATGTATATATCACCTTAGTAACCACATAGTGAGTTTGTTAGTGTTGTTGTTTTTTTTTTTTTTTCTTTTTTGCTCATTTTCTTTTGTGGTTGCATTTGTTATTTTTTTATTTAACATAGTAACCCACAAGGTTGCCAGCTCCCCAGAGTTAGTGTTGAAGTGTCCTTGAGCAAGACATTGAACCCCCTAATTGCTCCTGATGCGCTGGTTGTGCCTTGCATGGTGTGTGGATAGAGGCGCTTTACACACACACACACACACACACGCACACGCGCACACAACACACACACACACACACACACACACACACACACACACACACATATATATATATATATACTGTACATACGTATATAGTTAGTTGGTTGCAGGATGGCCAATGGTCCACTAGCTTAGTCAACTGAAGCACCACTGACCCCCAGTGGTGACCAGTAAGAACTGCAGCCTTGGCATGAAGCCTCCCCTCTCCTCATACAATACATTAACCTAAAGAAACCACAGCTTGGACGCATACATACATACTAAACACATGTTCTAACTTAAACAGAGTGGGAGGCAGTCTGGAAGTGCGACCAGGGCTTGACACTAACACTTGCCCGCTTGCCCGGGGCAAGTAAAAAAAATGGTGGAGCAAGTGAAGACTGCTACCTGGTTGCCCGATCGGGCAAGTGTGCAACTTAGTGCACTATAACACAACACAAGATAAATTTGTCTTGAAGGCAGTCATTGCACTCTGCCTCTGTGTCTTTCCCTGCTTTCTAGCTATCCACAATTCCAGGCTGGATTTGGGAAACAAAACAGGCAAATTAACACACACATCAAAATGACCATTAATCTTCTACAGTGTAGACCTGGGCTAATTAAGATGATGAATTTTAACTCTTGAGAGTGTAAAAATGAAACCAAATGGACCCGCAAGGGTCCATTTGGTTTCATTTTTACGTTCTCAAGAGTTACATCTGGTTAACCAACTTAACTAGGGGCCACCTGGAACCTGGGGGGCAAGTGACCATGACCTGAGGGCAAGTAGAACCTGACTTGCACTTGCCCGATGGGCAAGTGCCTCGGAGACCTTAGTGTCAACCCCTGGCGACAGAAAACACATGAAGGATGATGGTAATGATGTGTGATGTCGAAAGGTTGCGTTTTGTTTCTCTCTGATGTTGATTATCTCTCTCTCTGTTGTTGTGTTTCCAGGATGTCGCTTCACAAGTCCAGCTCTGAAGACGGCTCTGGAGGTGGGTGGAGAAGCTAATACGTTTAGAAATAGTGCAGGGCTTGACACTAACACTTGCCCACTTGCCCGGGGCAAGTAAAAAAAATGGTGGGGCAAGTGAAGTCTGCTACCTGGTTGCCCGATCGGGCAAGTGTGCAACTTAGTGCTCTATAACACAACACAAGATATATTTGTCTTGAAGGCAGTCATTGCACTCTGCCTCTGTGTCTTTCCCTGCTTTCTAGCTGTCCACAATTCCAGGCTGGAAACAAAACAGGCAAATTAACATACACATCAAAATGACCTAATCTTCTACATTCTCTAGTTGTATAGACTTGGGGCTAATTAAGATGACGAGTTCTAACTCTTGAGAGTGTAAAAATGAAACCAAATGGACCTGCAAGGGTCCATTTGGTTTCATTTTTACGTTCTCAAGAGTTACATCTGGTTATCCAACTTAACTGGGGACCACCTGGAACCCTCTCAGGGACCACTGGTGTTACCCGGACCACCTTTTTGGAGGGCAAGTGACCATGACCTGAGGGCAAGTAGAACCTGCCTCCGAGACCTTAGTGTCAACCCCTGTAGTGCTTTATTGCAGATGGTGCAATATGTGTATATGTACCGAAAAGGGTAACCAGAAAGGAAGGGATTGTAAAAGGTCTGCTATTTTTTGAAAAATCATGAAATGTTCCATGAATATTATTTTGAAAGCAAACATTTTTAACTCAAATCTTTGCTTTTGGGGTTCCTGAGAACAACATGTTTTAAGATTATGGTCCGCAGCCAAATATAGATACATCTAGGGGTATGAAATATGTTGAGCATTTCTTACACAGGATCATTATTTTTCAGAAAATCTAGTGTCAAACTAGAATCTAGTGTAAAAAAAAAAAAAAAAAAGATTCTAGCGTCAGAACTAGAATCTAACGCCAAAAAAATAGAATCTAGTTTAAAAAACTATAATTTTGTGTCAGAAACTAGAATCTAGCGTCAGAAACTAGAATCTGGCATCAGAAACTAGAAACTAGTGCCAGAAACTAGAAACAAGTATCAGGAACTAGAATTTGGTGCCGGAAACTAGTGTCAGAAACTAAAAACTAGCGTCAGAAAGTAGAAACTAATGTCAGAGACTAGAATCTAGTGTCAAAAACTAGAATCTAGTCACAAAAGACAAAATGGGTTAAGGCAGGGGTTTTCAACCGGTGGTTCGGGGAACACCAGTGGTCCTTGAGAATGTTCCAGGTGGTCCCCAGCTAAGTTGTTTTAACCAGATGTAACTCCTGAGAGTGTAAAAATGAAACCAAATGGACTAATGCCAATTAGTCCAAATCTACACGACTACGTTGTAGAAGATTAATGGTCATGGACAGAAGCAAAAGAAATCTTCAGTTTTGGGGTCTGTGGGTCTAAAAATATCCTCAATTAGTGGTCCTTGGCTCAAATGCTGAATAAATGGTGGGCCCTGGTATGAAAAGGTTGGGTTAAGGGATAGAAAGCACCAGTAAACACAGATAGGGGAACTTTTCCAGTCCTCCAGGGATGTTATTCATTCTGCTGTTCAAGGTTGGACCGGGCAGATCCCATACCAGGCTGATGCATGGCTTCACTACACTACTTGGTGACAGCTAGTGTGTGTGCATTGCTCTTTCTCTCTTTCCTTTTTTGTATTTTTTTTACAGACACAGCATTTGTCATACATTACATTGCAAAACAGCTTTCACACACATTGTTAATCTTTGTGTTTCAAACCATTCCGTGGGGGCAGGAAGCTCTCCATCCTGTTCTGAACTCTATGAGACATGCATAGGAGATATACCGTAGCTTTACTGTATGTGTGTGTTCGTTCTTCCTTAAGTGTGTGTGTGTGTGTGTGTGTGTGTGTGTGTGTGTGTGTGTGTGTGTGTGTGTGTGTGTGTGTGTGTGTGTGTGTGTTGTGTGTGTGTGTGTGTGTGTGTGTCCATGCGGCAAAGCGGTTAATGAGCTTGTACCCGGTCTGTTTGGACAAGGATAAGGACGGAGAGAAGGCACATCTGTGCAAGGGCGTGGAAGGGTCACTCTTTATTACCTCGAGAGAGGAAGTTACACACACACGTACACTATGCCTGTTTTTTTTTTTGAGGGGCTCTAGGACCTCATATGCCCAGCTTTTGTGCGTTTGTATGCGTGTACCACGGGTTGACTATTTGATTGATGGTAACAGCTCTCCTCACTTCACACAAGTGTCACAACAACACAAGTGTTTTTTTCTTCTTTCACAATTTTGCATGCAAACTCCTACTTTGTCCAACCAAACGCTAAACGCCCTACAAAGGGACAATTTTCGAGTGTTTGTGGTAACACGAACTTCACACAGGTGTGATTCTTAATGCTTCCTCCCATGGCCTTGGAATACAGTAGTAGCCGAACAGGCTGTCCCGTTCAAAGCTATAGTGGGTAATATAGTGGTCACTGCTGGTACTTCTGGACGTATTCATGTAATAGCAGCAGGGGAGGATGTAATATTTCCTGATTGGGGGGCAGAAGAAAGTGGTAAGGGGGCAGCTTCGGCGATGAAGCCGCCCCCATACCATTTTCAGTAGTGTTTCAAATACTTTCAAATAGCACTGAAATATCTTGGGTTGTTTTGCATGCCATCATGTTTGGTGGGGCAGACTGGGCATTTAGGGGGGCATTGCCCCCCATGCCTATGCCTAGATCCGCCCCTGAATAGCAGAAAGATTATGATGTGCGCAGGTGTGTGCATAGAGTACTCTTTTCATGCGTGGATGTGCAGTTCCTTTGTGACCCTGCGTCTTGTCTCTTCAAGGTAAATGGGACAACAAGAAGAAGAACAAGTCCTTTTGGCAGAACTTCCGCAAGTCGCAGCACAAGCCTGCCGCGCGACAGACGTCCAAAGGTAGGAGGATCGAGCGATCGTTGTCAACCTGGCCTCACGCACGCACGCACACACACACACACACACACACACACACACACACACACACACACACACACACACACACACACACACACACACTCGATATATCGCATTTCCCCCACAAATGACTGTGATTTTATTATACTACAGCATTTTAAACATTTTAAGAATTACACTCTTTTTTTTTCTAAGGGTGTACAAATGGAACCAAATGGACTCTAATTTGGTTCCATTTGTACACCCTCAGAAAAAACACAACTTGATGTCATCATGTTGTGTTTCACCCAACAAGTTCAACCAACTATAACATTTAAAATCAATTTTAAACCATATAAATCACAAAAAGTCCAATCATACACATCAGCTCAGCCTGATGGCGTCGGCAAGTCAGTTCTGACATGAACACATTAATGAATAGGCCTACATTAATAGCAAAACAAAAATCGATGTCGAACCTAGCGATTCGATGTTGATATCATAGCATTAAGAATTGCCATATATTGGCATATTGATTTATTTTTTTTGCCCACCCCACACCGCTGCCTTCCCTGACCGCTGACCCTTTGGCTTCTTGTGGGGTCCCCAACAGGGGAGGACGTGGGCTACCTGGCCAGCGAGATCACCATGAGCGACGAGGAGCGCATCCAGCTCATGATGATGGTCAAGGAGAAGATGATCACGGTGGAGGAGGCCCTCGCTCGGGTAGGAAGGAGAAAGGAGACCAACCACATACACCTCATCCCACATCCCCGTAAAAGACCCCTTCCTTTCCCCTACCACTAGAACCTCCCACCCCCAGGACCCCCCTTGTCCCACCCCTTCCCACCCCAACCCTCTCCTCCAGTCTCAACCTCCAGACTGCGTCCGTCCTGGGGGTTAGGACCCGTCCATCCGTCCCTCCATCTCTCTCTCCTCCGCTACCGTATTTCCATCCGTAGCTTATCCTGGCTTACTAAAACGACTTACTGTTACTAACCCTTGTTTTATGAGCCCCCCTCCCCCGCGCTATAGCTCTCTCTGCATTGCCTTCTCTACACCAAACGCACACACAACGGTGCTGTACAAGAGGCCTAGAGGTTTTAGCAGCCTGGGAACTTTGAAGGGTGGGGACCTGGGGGATTCTTGACGTACGTAGTATGTATGTATGTGTGTGTGGTGTGGGGAAATGTGTCGGTGGACACACTCGACGGTTGGAGCGGGTGCAGTGGTGCATTTCGTGTGTTTCATATGTATGATGTCGCGTCTCAGATGTAGATATTGGTGATTCAAACCCCCCACACCCACCCCCTTGGTATCTTCCTTCCTTTCTTACTTCCTTACTTCCTTCCTTGTGTCGGTACCTTCCTGGATAACGCCATGCGCTCGCCTAAGGGAGGTTTCCTGCCGCCCGTTGTCAGCCTGTATCTTCATGAAATTGGTTCTCAATTCCAAACCAAAAGCATGTCATGGAAATGGCTGTTGGACAGTTCAGAAACCTCATGTGAGGGACATTGTCAGTGGGAATTTCAAGCTAGCCTTTCTCCCACAGGAAAGATGGAGCACTGGAATAGAAGCCATTCTTATGCCAGTTTAAAAAAATGAATGGGCCCAACCTGCCTACCAGACCGGTGGTGTTTGTGAACTGTCCACAGCCCTCCTCACAGACACAGATGAAGACATCTCCTTGACATGGCGTCCTCTGGTAATGAGGACCAATTCTATGAAAGCTATAAGGGCTGAAAACGGGCGAAGAGCTCCTTCAAGGACGGCGTGATCGAACCCTACAGTAGATCTGTCCCTCTCCACAAGGCAGACATTGATTCTTCCTCCTCCTCTTCCTCCAGGATCTAGTCTGGCCTGCTATTGGTTGACCACTCCACCGTTTGTCGATTGACAATCAATAATCCACTCTAGAATCAATGATTAGCCTGTGTGGACGGTTGTGTTGTGTCTGACCAGCTGTACTGTATTGGATGTTTGTTTGCAAGCAAATCGTATCTGCAAGTGGAGATGCGCATTTGTGTCGTTTCCCGCTGCTGTATGTATGCTTGGTGTGCATGTGTGTGTGTGCATGTAAGGGGTGGGGTGAAATATTAAAATTAAAAACACTTTCAAGCAGTATCACGATCCACAATATGATCGCGATTCTCTTCCATGTTGGTTTTTATGGTTTATTATCGAGGTACTTAAAAGTACAACCATCTACAAGGTAATGAAAAGTAAAACAAAATGTAGTGTCTACAGAAGTATAAATGAATCTATTCAACTGCAATAATATCACAGAATGTTTTGTGCAATCATTGTATCACGCTATACAGTAATGAGATATGAAAAGGCATAATATCGTGGAGTAAGGCAGAGTCGTGACAACTCTTGGCTCTTGTACAGAGACTTATACAGCGAGAAGTAGGTAGAAATACATTGATTGTTTGTAATAATACAACATAATCATTACAGACACTTTAGTTGTCATTGTGCAATACTTTAAAACAGTTGACATGTTGCACAAATTCCTAAAATTCAGACTTCAGGTTGTCCCTATTCAGGCTGCATGAACAGTGCCCAAGCGCTCAGTTTCCGACCCCTTAATGTCGCGACTCTATGTCTTACTCTATGGAGGTGATATTACCCTGCTGAGCACAGGACCACCCCTAGTGTGTGTGTGGGTGTGTGTGTGTGGGTGTGTGTGTGTGGATCTACCATTAAAGGGGAATTCCACCCATTTTCAACATTTTTTCTGAGAGCGTACAAATGCAACCAAATGTTAAATGTGTACGCTCTCAGGAAAAAAGGAAGCATCTAAAGAAATCCATTAACATGGTGAAAATACATCTTGATGATGTCATCAAGATGTTTCACCATGTTAGTGGTTTTCTTCAGACCTCCATTTCTTGGGAAATTCTTCTTTTTATCATGTCCACCCAGCGCCTCTAGGGTATACTAATGACCTATTGTTGAAAATGGGTGGACTTCCCCTTTAAGGGGCGCTGGCGGGGCGCCCCTGGTCGCCCCTGTCCCACCTCTCCGCTGTCTCTCTAAACTCTTCTTCCTCCATATATAGCTGAAGGAGTACGAAAGCAGCAGACAGTCCGGCAGTGCTGCTGACACTGCAGAATGGACTGAGGGATCCTCACCCAATCTAAACCAGTCCAACTGCAACGTAAGTACACTGTATACACCCCCCACCCCCCTCAATACACACCTCCTCAACCCTCAACCCCTCCCTCCCGACCTCATTCCCACTCTCTCAACCTTCCAGTCGACCTCAATCTCATTCCGCAAACCCAAGAAGAGGATCCTGAAAAAGTAGCGACCATTTTGTATGTCTGTGTGTGCAGTTGCATTTGGAACGTGCGAAAATGTGAATTTTCACAAGTCATTCTTGTTTATATCGACGTCTTCCAGACATGATCATCCTCTCCAGGGTTGTATATGTGAACTCTATAGGCAGCACCAGCAAAAAAAAACCCTTCACACTTACCCCTTTTCCCCTCCTGCCTTCCTGCCCCCGTTGCCTTTCTTCTACCCCTCACTTCCTTTATGTTCCCGTCCTGTGCTTTCATCTCAACAAACGATGGCATTTTTCTTCCCCCTGCGTTGTATGTACATTCTGGTCCCCCACTTGGTTCATTCAGAGTCACAGAACCTATAGCCTATGGCCCCTGACAGGGGCGGATGTAACATTTTCCAATTGGGGGGGGGGGGAACTCCCTCCCACCTCCCGGGCCCTACTTGGTGAACCAGTGACATACTGTATAGAGGTATGACAAAGGTATTTTAGCTTAAAGATGGAGTGCCATGATTTTTTTCTACCCTAAAACATGATCATCAGGTATCATTGTTCTATGAAGAGTAAGATTTTTTTTTTTTTTTTTTTTTTTCCAACAAGTGTACAGTGTTTGTTAAACTGCCTGGTGGGTGGTGATGGGTGGAGATCCACCTGAACTGAAGCCACACCCACAGCTTTAGATGTGGGAATAAAGGGGGAGGAGTAAAGGGGGGGGGGGGGGGGGGGGGGGGGCCTGAACAGTCATGGAACTACATTGCAGTTTTTTTCCTTCGCCACATTTGACTGGAAAGGTTCAGCCCCAGAAGGAAACCTAAATACAAAGGGAAGACATCATTGCACATAAAAACACACCTAGGGGTCTACTTACATACTGTCACCTCTCAAACATGTACAAAATTGGAAAAAATACAAATATCATGGCATCCTCTCTTTCCCACACCTATCAGGCCAATCGGCTGTAATTGTACCCTGTGTGGTCTGTCAAGTGGACTGTCGGCAATAAAAAAAAAGTCTAAAACCCCACCAGTGTCCACAGTGGGGTTTGGGAAACAGCACCGGGCCGTCGCCCTCGACAGCTGCGGCAACTGGAGAGGAGACCCGCTAGGTTCGGCTCGGTGTATATACTACCTCTCTCCAGTTCCCCTTGCGTGTGAAGTGAATGAGCTTATTGAGAAGACTTTGCAGGGCCTTTGAGTCATCGAGTTGAACCTTGGAAACAGCACAGTAGGGCCCATGGTGTGATTTATCTGATTATATTCTTCCCCCCCTTTTTTCTTTACCCAAGACAATACATGCACACAATGCTGTGTGTGTGTTTGTCCGAGTGCAGTTCAGATACTGCTGGTGACTGATCACACTACTCCGTTGTTGTTCATTGTACCGTATATGCATCAGGATCTTACTGTAGGTGGGAATGTAGAATGCCTTAAAGTCCAAGTGACACACATTGTTTTGGACGTGTACAGTATACGCTGCAGGTATATTTTGCGTTCGGGTTTGAGTGCCAACAACACAGAAAGAACAGCTGCTCCCTAAAAGGCACGTGTTTGTGTGTGTGCGTTGCAATGAGCCACTAATATTAAGCTTTAACACGCCGTTTTTCCCCAACAGCTTGCCGCCGTGCCGATCCTCTAAAAACAGCCCCTGACATCTGCCCCCTTTCCCCCCTTTTACTCGCGGCATTTGCAACGCGCAATGGAATTTGTCATCTTCTCGCAATTAAAATAAACGTGGCTTTGACCTTTGCGGTCTAAAAAAAGAATCTGGCTCGCTTGCATATTTTCGCTTGCATACTTTTTGCTTACAGATTGCGACCTTCGCGGATGCAAAAAAATGTCCTTGGCAGTAGTTTTTCGTTCTTTTTTTTATCCAGCCTACCTAGCAACTCATCTCCGCGCCTGGACTTCGTTCGGCGTATGTTCCAATGACAGTAAGCCTTTACTGGCTTTGCTGCGCATACCAACATCGTTTCTTTTTTTCTTTTGCTTGTCGAAGACAATCGAAGGGCCTTGTTTGAAACTGTCCTCTGGGGTATAATTGATGATATCCTTCCACATACTGTATAATAGAGGACGTCTGCCTTGTGCCCCCAGCGTCTTCTGCTGTGTCTCGTCTATTAGCAGTAAGGAGCTGAATTGATGGCGGGTCGCTCCGCACAGATCGCCAGTTTCGCTAATCGGTTAGCGCTGGTGCCACTAGAGGTTCTGTTGTTTCCCCCCAGTGTTCACCAGAGCAGTGATTGATACAGTAGATATGCGGTGTCACGGAGAGGCTATAGAAGGGATGACTGGAGGTGTATTGTTCTGAAACACACACCGCACGCACACACACACACACACACAGACTGGAGGACGGAGAGGAAGCGGCTCGGACAAAGACCTCTCATCCCCCAAGGGAGGAGGGGGGGGGGGGGGGGGGGTCTTCTGTGAATGCCCTCAGTCCAGAGTTCCAATACAGACCGCTATAGGAAGTAATGTCCGGCCCCCCCTCAAGGCATGCGTGTCACGTAATGCCCCCTAAAAAAGAAAAAAAAAAAGAAAAAATAGAATAAATGGAATTGGGTCACCGCCAAACTGTTAAAAACGGTTAACGGCCGTTGTGCGTGTGAGGGTGCATGGCGCTGCTGCTTATATGCACGTTTGCATGCCAGGCGCACACTCTTGTGCTGCTGCGCTACACTGTGCGACGTGCAGTGCAAGCAGCGCGCCAGCAGTGTCCAGCAGTGTCCGGCCGCGTCCGGTCCGGTCCGCGTCCCGACGCTCCGGTCCGTTCGCGGCTGCGTGGCTCTCTTTGACTTCATTCATTCCCCATCATCTTCTCTCCAGTCGGTCTTCCCCCCCTCCCCGCCGGCGATCAGAGCCCCACATTCCAGGGGCCGACCATTAGGGACGGGGAGGGGGGGCGGCGGGGGGAACGGGCGGCTGAGGGGGCCAAGGCAGGGTCAGCGGGGCTCAAACGCCGGGATTGTTCTCTCTGGGGACGCACAAACACGCCTTTTTCTCTCCTTCGGAGCTCCGCGGCACGGCACTTCCAAAACAAGTCAGTCCCCCCTCCATTCCTTTTTGGAAAACCGACGCTCGCTTAACTTAGAGTGCGTCCAAATCTGTGCTGCTGCTGCTGCTGCGTGTGCTAAGTGTGCACCGTGGCGTATTGATATCGCTTTGGGAGTCGTGCGTGCCGCGAGCGAGCCTGCAACACTGGATATGGCAAAAAAAACAGTTTTTGACACGGGGGAATGGTAATTTTCTATCCTGAAAAAAAGCCTGCGGGCGGTGAGTAGAGATGGAGAGAGACTGGGGCTATGTGATGCTCTGAGTTTCTTTTTTTCTCCCTTGTCTGTAGTTATGGCACAGGAGCGGTTTGTGTTCTAGCTTTTTTTTTTCTGCACGTCTGTCATTTACATGGATGGCATGCCCCCAGGCTTGTTAATATACTGAATATTGTCACCTTTTTTTACTCCGTTCTCTGCACTTTATCCAGCAAAGGGCACAAACTTCTTTCTTCAGCTCCTGCCACTGCTTTACTCGGCAGTTTTCACAGCACTAAGGACTTGTTGTTTTATGCATTTGCTTAAAAGACTAGTGCTAATGTCTTTGTCTTTTTTCCCCCTGCTCAAAGCCATTGCACGTGCAGGACACTCTGCTTTCATGAGAAAGACGCACACTTCTCTCTGCTGTGTGTTCTCAATATAACAGCCATTGTCGGCGGGTTTTGAGACACAGGGCCCAAACTCCTCTTGGCTGACGTAGTCCTGGGGTGTCAAACTCAGATACAGAGTGGGCCAAAATTTAAAACTGAACAAAGCCGCGGGCCAAGTTTGAACAAACTAACCTTTTAAAAGGGAATTCCACCCATTTTCAAAATTTTCCTGAGAGGGTACAAATGTGAACCAAATGGACCCTAGCGGGTCCATTTGGTTCCATTTGTACCCTCTCAGAAAAAATGGATCTGAAATGGTGAAATGGTGAAATACATCTTGGTGATGTCATCAGATGTATTTCACCATGTTAATGATTTTTCAGACCTCCATTTTTAGGTATATCAATGACATGTTGAAAATGGGTGGTCTTCCCCTTTAATTTGATAATGTCTCAAGGGCCAAATGAAATTACACGGCGGGCCAAAGGGCCAGAGCTTGACACCCATGCCCGTAGTCTCTGTCTCTGTTTTCCATCCTCAAACGAAACGTAGAAGATGCCATCATCACAGGCGAGCCAGACTGGTGTGGGTTTCAGAGGGGCCGGACGGGTTAGGGATTCCACCGGGGGGGTTGACGGGCGTAGGTTTGGGGGGGGGGGATTCAGAGAGCTTCGCTCTGCGGTTTTCACCAGCCTGAGATGGCCTGTCTGAGACCGAAAATGAGAGGGTATACGCCCCAGTGCTGGTCCACTGCTCCCCGATGACAGAGGAATGGAGTGTTGAGGCATGCAGCGTCTGACTGTGGCAGGCGGAGGGAATTGTCTCTGTGTGTGTGTGTGTGTGTGTGTGTGTGTGTGTGTGTGTGTGTGTGTGTGTGTGTGTGTGTGTGTGTGTGTGTGTGTGTGTGTGTGTGGTGTGTGTGTGTGTGTGTGTGTGTGTGTGTGTGTGTGTGTGTGTGTGTGTGTGTGTGTGGTTTTAGAGTTCGCACATACTATATACACTTCCCTGTTACAAAGGGGTCACGGCATCACGTATAGGTGCCTGCCTGCAGTGTCTTGGATGTATAGACCCCCCGAAACAGTTGTTGACCCTCAGGGTATTTCTATGTATGTATGTATGTATGTATCAGCCAACAGCCTGTGGTCTAAAAAACCCACCCTAACAGCAGTGAAGCATGCTTCTGTCTTTTAAAGGGATATTCCACTTTCAAAAATTCCAGGGACCAACCATTAGGGACCATTGTTTTTGAATCACCATGACAGATTATTCAAAAACAACCCATCTTTTTTTTTTCTGGTGACTGATATTGTCCTCCTAATACGTGAGAGGGCCGTGGAATTTCATTTACAGTTTTTATTTATTTTTTAAAATATTGTTCTATTCATTTGTTTTATTCAAATATCTAAACACTGAATGGGGTAACTTATAAACTGTCTGGGGTGTTCACATGAGGCTGAGTAGACCACAGCTGAACATTTACATGTGAATGACTACCGTCTCCCATAACTCTTGACTCGGTGTACAACCGAACCCATTGAATTCAGAAGGATATACAGGGTACGAGAAAGCCAGGCAGGCCTGATTCCATTGTGGTCCTTTTGGGGGAAAAAACGGACAGGAAGTACAACAGACCAAACAAACGAAATAGCTTTATATTTGTGTCCCTGCCCCTCTTCCTTTTGGGGGGAAAGGGAGGCAGGAGACAAGAAAAACACGACAAAACAATACGTGAAAACAGACGTGTATATCTGTAAACTTTTTTTTTCTTTAGTTTTTCTCCCCCTGTTTTGACCTGTAAGGGTCTTTTTTTTTTGAAAATCCAGCCTGGAATTGTGGACAGAATGTTGGTGAAAATGTTGTCATATGGTGGTCCACCGTGGCTCAAATGCTGAATGAATAGTGGGCCCTGGGATCACAAAGGTTGAAAACCACTGACTCAGAGGATGTCTTATCTTCCTTATGTTAAGGATCTTAGGCTAGTGCTGCCTGCCTGAAGGGAATGTGGGTGGTTTGCCATTGCTTTCTGCCCCCCCCCCCCCCCCCCCCCCCCCCCCTACCTACCCCCCAACCCTCACCTCCTTTTGTTTTTGTTTTGTCTAATCAAAACCCTGTAGGGCTGCAATACACAACGTCTGCATTTCTGTAAGACGTAGCGCACGGACGTCACCCTGAAGACCTGATCTACCTAGCTTGACAGTGCATTGAATGCTGTGTGTGTGTGTGTGTGTGTGTGTGTGTGTGTGTGTGTGTGTGTGTGTGTGTGTGTGTGTGCGCGTGTGTGCGTGTGTGTGTGCGCGAGTGTGCGTGTGTGTGTGCGTGTGCGTGTGTATGCGCACGTGCAAGCGTGCCTCTTTGTAAACAGTGAAATCAACCTTGGCCATGCGGCTGGCAGTGTGTGACCGGAGCCAGCGCTGTTTCCGTGGTAACCGGAGAGAAATAGAAACAGCAGAATGACCACGTTCCTTCTTCTGTCAGCCTCTCTCTCTCTCTCTCTCTCTCTCTCTCTCTCTCTCTCTCTCTCTCTCTTTATCTCTATCTCTCTCTCTCCGTCTCATAGCCAAAGCTCTGTTCATCATCATTGTACTCATCATCTTTGTCTGGCCCGTTGTGGTGGCCAGCCGTGCGGAGCCTACACGCACAATGGATTTCTTTAGATGCTTCTTTTTTTCTGAGAGCGTACAAATGGAACCAAATGAACCCGTTAGGGTTCATTTGGTTGCATTTGTACGCTCTCAGAAAAAAATGTTGAAATTGGGTGGAATTCCCCTTTAATGGTACACACACACACCACACACACACACACACACACACACACACACACACACACACAACACACACACACACACGGAACAGAGTGGTGCTTTCTGTTGAAATGCTGGTGCACGTGGTGCTCTAGTGCAGTCGTTCCATTCCGGCATGCGGCGAGCTTGTAGATCTTTTTTTTTTTCTTCTTCTTGTTCTTCTTTTCGCTACTTCCTAAACCTGTTTCTGCTTTTAAAGAAATTTCCTAGATTTCCTAGGGTAAAAATGGCCAGCAAAGCGGTCCGGGTGTGGGAGCCGTGCAAAGGCTCCCGGTTCGATCCCGCAAGCTCAAACACCCCGGAAGTTAGTGTGGATTCCAAAGTGCCCTCGAGCAAGACTTTGAAGCCATATTTTTTCTCCGCAACGTGCAGGTCACCTTGTGTTGGTTTTCCTCTGTGTTTGGGGTGCTCTGTAAATGCATCATTTATCGATTGCAAGATTAAGCCAAATCCTTTTTCCTTTTCAATCTTACAGGCAGATTGAAATAATTTCTAAAGCCCCACAGAGAGTCACATTCAAACCTTGAGTCTCTATTTGTTGGAGGGGCATTTCATCATAGGGAGTTAATGAACCTGTTGTCATTGCTCCATCCTTCCGTGTCTCTTCCACTACACTAGTTTTCTGTCGTCAGTAGAAGGAACGTGTAATCATAAGAACAATGAGTGCCATTACCTCTGGAAAGCGATGATGCCCTGCACGCGCCCCGTCGAGCGAAACAGAGACCCGCTCACTTAACCTAACGTTGATTCATCGTACGCTTCCTCCACTCACCAGGGGCGGATGAAAGATTTCCCAATTTGGGGGGGCAGGAGAAAATGGTATGGGGGCTGCTTCATCTGCCCCCATACCATTTTCGGTTACAGGACTTTTATTAGTCAAGTAAGCACCAATAATAACATCAGTTGTTGTTGTTGAAGTTGCAACAGGCACGCAGCATGCATAAAGCTAAAGGTCTGACTCAGAGAGTTTTCTGTTTTCAATGATGAAATCCTGTTGTATTTTAGTTTAGTGTTTTAGTGGTGACAAAGCTGTAGTTAGTCAGTAGCAGTAGTCCAGTGTTTTGAATCATTTTTATATAAAGCACTTTAATTTGTAATATCTTGGGGTTGTTTTGCATGCCATCGTGTTTGGTGGGGCAGACTGGGCATTTAGGGGGGCATTGCCCCCCATGCCCATGCCTAGATCCGCCCCTGCTTTCAACGCGTGTTGTAAAAATGTCTACATGTCCCACCACAATGCAACAACAAGCTGCCACGCTGCTGCTGCTGCCTTCCACACCTGCCATGTTGTTCTCCTCAACACACTAACTTGTGACTCTCCTCCAACCCTAAACAACGCTCCCATCCACCCATCCATCCATCCATCCATCCATCCATCCATCCATCCATCCATCATCCATCCATCCATCCATCCATCCATCCATCCATCCATCCATCCACCCACCACCCACCCACCCATCCATCCATCCATCCATCCATCCATCCATCCATCCTCATCCATCCATCCATCCACCCATCATCCATCCATCCATCCATCCATCCATCCATCCATCCATCCATCCATCCATCCATCCATCATCCTCCCCACCCACCCACCCACCCATATCCATCCATCCATCCATCCATCCATCCATCCAATCCATCCATCCATCCATCCATCCATCCATCCATCCATCCATTCCATCCATCCATCCATCCATCCATCCATCCATCGTTAACACACATCCATCGCCATCATCAGCGCCTGCACAAAAAATTTGTTCATGTGTTTTTGGGGGTTTGATTTGCAAAATGTTGTCTAGTTTATTTGATATTGTATTTATTTTGGGCGTTGAAGTTACTTTCAGCAATATTTCTTGATTAAAACAATTGTTGAATCGCTCTGTATTCCCATAGCAGCCGTTTGCTGTTGTTGATTACCAGGTGGTCTCTGTCTTTTGTAAACCAGGACATGTGTTTCGCAGATGCCGATTTTTTATCAATCTGGGGGAGAGAGAAGATAAAAACAAGTGAATTTGGAAGTGATAAATGAGAAGACAGAGTTGGAATTGGAACACTATATAAACCTGAAGCTGATAAATCAGTGGTGTCAAAGTCAAATACACAGCGGGCCAAAATAGAAAAAAAAAATACAATGTTTCAAC
This sequence comes from Benthosema pterotum, assembly GCA_039105355.1. NCBI lineage: Eukaryota > Metazoa > Chordata > Actinopteri > Myctophiformes > Myctophidae > Benthosema > Benthosema pterotum. Next base: position 10,219,292 of record CM076983.1, on the reverse strand, counting down.
ACGAATCGGAAAAAAGTAAATGTCCTTAAAAAATCACAGTTCCTCAATAGGAACTGTGCTGCGGTATCCCACCAAAAAAAATGGATTTGATATTTATTAGAGATCTGGACAGACGATGAGACCATACTATGTTTGATTTTGGGAATAATATGGAAGAACAACAACTTAAAGGGGAATTCCATCGTATTTTCAACATTCTAATATGTCATCAATGATAAAAATGCTCCCCCATTCTGTTTCCTAGAAATTGAGGTCTGAAGAAAATCATTAACATGGTGAAACACATCTCAATGACATAATCAAGATGTATTTCACCATGTTAAAGGATTTCTTTAGATGCTTTATTTTTTCTGAGAGCGTACAAATGGAACCAAATGAACCCGTTAGGGTTCATTTGTTGCATTTGTACGAATTCCCCTTTAACAAACTAAATGGATGGCTTGCAGCATCCTGACTGATCCTGACCATGTCGTGGTCTTGGTAGTTAATTTTGTTGTATTTTTTTGGCCACCGCCTCCAGTCTCGGGAACAGTCGGACGACGAGCAGTCGGAGGAGTCGGTGAAGTTCAAGCGTCTCCACAAGCTGGTCAACTCCACCCGCCGCGTCCGGAAGAAACTCATCAAGGTGGAGGAAGGCAAGAAACATGGCTCTGAAGGTATGGAACCTGTACCAAATATTATGATCATACATGCGTACTTTAAAAACTCTTTCACAGCCACTGATTTTTTTTTGCCATTAAAAAAAGAAAGAAAGAAATGGCAGGCATTTTGTTTTGGGGGTGGGGCCAACTCGTCCTGTGTCGTCTATGGCTGAGAAAGGGTTAACAGTATCCTTTATATTTGTGGGACAAATGTCTCATTTTAATAATTAGTTTGAACATATTTTCTAACCGAAAAAAAAGCAAACATGGGTATTAATAACACTCAAATTTTAGTGTAATGTGTTTTTCTCCAATTCACACACAAAATAATTTGTGAGAAACTTTTTTTTCCCCTAAAAGCGGGTCCATAGTTGTATGCTGACACAATTTTGGTAAAAACAATAATTAATTGCACTTTTTTCTATTAACACTTTAACCTCAAAAAACGAGTTTCCGGAGTCAAAACAAAAGACAATTCCACCAGTCTGGGTAGCGTGTCAGATTGGATTCAAAGCATTCAGTGTCACTCTACCATCGAGGAGTCACAGTTTTGTGTTATATATCGTTTTCTTTCTGGCAGATTCCCTGAGCCTGGACGCGTCCCCCACGTGCGAGGACAACACAGCCCTCTACACGGGCGTCCTGAAGAAGCCCCTGGCCCCCCTGGGGGCAGCGCACCACCTCCACCACCACCACCTCCACCACCAGGACGGCGGTGCCTCCTCCTCCTCGCTGTCGTCGCTGCTGCCCTCCCAGGCGGCGGCGGACCAGCTGTCGCTGGCGGACGGCGACCTCGACACGTCGGACAGCCTGACCACGTCGCCGTCCTCCAGCAGCCTGGACACGTCCTGGTCGGGACACAAGCTGGTGAAGACGTTCGGCAAGTCGTCCAGCGCCCACGGCCTCATCCGGCCCCCTGCCAAGAGGAACCCGTTTGCTCCCGGGCGGTTCCCCCGGCCTCGGGAGCTCCCCCTCCGCGGCGGTCCTGGGCGGCGGCGGTCTCAGCGGCGGCTCGTCCTTCTCCTCGGAGCTGGAGAGCCTCGGGCTGGACGACAGCGTCGGCAGCGGCGAGGGCAAGCTGTCGCACTCCACCACCGACGGCGAGATGCGGAAGGCCCTGAGCTCGCTCTCCTCGCACGGGGTAAGTACCAACGAGAGCCTGTACGCCTTCTACGGCCTGACCAAACCCCGCCCCAAGCCCCACGGCCAGCCGCGCCACCTCCTGGTCTCCCTGGATGGCGACAACAACCACCAGGGCAGCCCCAAACACCACCACAACCACCACTACCACCACGGCTGGACGCACCGCAAGCCCGACCCCAACTACGCCTACTCCACCAAGCACCTGTTGTACCACCGCGCGCGGAACAACAACGCCAAAGCCCCGTCCCCGTGCGCCTCGCCGCTGTCCGTCGCGGCGTCGCCGGCCTCCCCGGCCCGCCGCGGCGGCGCCGCCGACGTAGCCAAGTCCAAGATGTTTGGCGGAGGCACGGGCGGCGGCTGGGCGTTCCCCTCGCGCAGCCGGCTGCGCGGGCGCACGGCGGTCAGCGAGCTGAACATCACCTACGTGGTGGAGCGCAGCCTCTACGGCCACCTCAACTGGGCGCAGCTGGTGCGGCCCGTCACCCTGAGCCGCGCAGAGCGCCGCTGCCTGCTGGAGGAGGACCAGCAGCAGCACCAGCAGCGCGAGGCCGACCGCAAGTGGGCCGCCAGCGTGGACCGCTGTACCAAGCGCGTGCTGCTGCGCATCCAGCAGAAGTCTGTGAGTCGGGCCGCTTTGAAGCCACATCAAGCGTCGGGGGGTTCACCTCGTTGCGCTGAGCAAGGAGGGGCTTGGCGGCGACTTCGGGGAGTTGCAGAATGGCTCGGGGGGGAGAACTATTGAGTTGTCGTCTGCATATAAGCGAGTCTTTGCGCTCGTCTGCATAGAAGCGAGTCTTTGCGCTCGTCTGCATAGAAGCGAGTCTTTACGCTTGTCGTCTGCATATAAGCGAGTCTTTGCGCTCGTAAGAACCAAGACATAATGAGATAAGAATCAAGAAATAATCTTTAGTTCCATTTCAGTATAGCCTACCTCTTCTCTCACACAGAGAACACACTAAACGACTTCATCACAATGTCCTCTTCTTTGTAACCTTTAAACGAGTGCCTGCGGCATTGAACGATCTTCATTGTATTTTATTTTAGGATGATATGCGATGGACTATATAGTATATGCTGTCCCACTTTGGGAGTTAAGCAAGCCGCCGCCGCAGAGTTTTCATAAATGGCTTCTTTATTTTATTTTGTAGATGTCACCTCCTTCAAACACACTCATGTACCTCACACACACGCGCGCACACACGTCTTCCCCGCAGGAATAATGCGGGTTGTGGTACAAGTATTCCTCTGTGCTCCACAAACACAAACCCCTCCTAGGGGTTTTGACGTGTGTCCTCAATCACTAATCTGTATTAACGTAACGAAGTAGCTGTATTGCTATGGTACATTGCCGTCATTTATGAGAAAAGAAGCCGACGCACACAGAAGTGAGGAAATAGACGCAGGGCAAACGGAGTCAACGCATTAGTCTCATTGTTATTTAGTGAGCCGTCCCAGCTTTGTTCTGCATCCATATTATCGCATACTCGCAAAAGAGCTATTCTGCAACTTCGCGGAGAAACCCCGAGTCCAACCCTGCGCTGGTGAAATCCTCCCGAGACGCCGTCGTCGTCACTCATCGATTTTTTTTTTTAATCCACCCCATTCCGTCGTTGCTTTTTTTTTCTTCTTCTATTCTCTTTGGAACGTGCCTCTGTGGTTGCAACATGTGATATGTGGTGTGTGTATTATATACTTTTTTTTTTAGCTATCTCTTCTTTTTTTTCCTTTTTACTTGCCTTACAATTTTTCGTTGGAAGGACACGTATTTCTGGCTGCATGGTCATTTCATTGAGTATCACCATCATCTTGGAGTAAGGGCTGCAAACTGCATTTTTTTTTTCCTCTGGGAAGACGCGACGTGGACCTCACTGTGGATGTCTATTATTATAACACATTTCCGTTAATGTTTCAGCGGTTCTCCTGACGCCAAAAGCGTGTCACGTGGAAGACCTCGGACCGGGGATTGATTTGTTGGAAGTTCTGTTACGTTAGATTTATTAGGGCTCAGATGGCTTTTGAACCTGAAGGCCTATTTTAAAAAAATAGCCGACGCAACAGATCATCCAGCTCTCATGAGGTTGTGGATCTCCTATGCTTGTGGTTGTGTTCAGTCTCCCCCGCTGTTGTGAAACAAGTAACGCTTCAGGGCAGATCTGTATGTGCTCGTCTTCTGGATGTGTTGAAACTAAACTATGTTCTATTTGTGGGCGGGGAACGATTATTCAGCCAAAGGAAGGTTGCCAGATTGCCAGAGGTCAAAATCCTGCAACAAGAACCTCGATCAGCCCCCACACAACAACCCCCTCCCATCCCCTACCTCTTTTTCTTTGTACTTGACTTCCAAATGAACAGAAATCAATATTCTATCTCACTAATTTTCCCTCGCTTCCCAAACAATAATATGCCATTTCTGAAAGTAACCGGGATGACAACACACTCTTTGTGATCCACCCATGAAGGCTTTCTTAACTGTATTTGCAGCAGGGGCGGATGTAACATTTCCCAATTGGGGGAGAAAATGGCATGAGGGCGATGAAGCCGCACTCATACAATTTTTGGTTACAGGAGTTTTATTAGGCAGTTAAGCATCAACATCAGTTGTTGAAGTTGCAACAGACGCAGCATGCATAAAGCTAAAGGTCTGACTCAGAGAGTTTTCTGTTTTCAATGATGAAATGCTGTTGGTTTAGTGGTGCCACAGCTGTAGTTAGTTAGTAGCAGTAGTAGTGTTTCAAATCATTTTAAATATAAGCACTTTAATTTGAAATATCTTTGAATTTTGGGTTGTTTTGCATGCCATCATGTTTGGTGGGGCAGTCTGGGCATTTATGCCCCCCCCCATGCCCATGCCTAGATCCACCCCTGATTTGCAGTTGATTTATTGAAAAAATAAACTGGTCCCAGTTGTTGTTTTGTGGGGGAAAATAACAAAACATATTATTGTCTGTTTTCTTCTACCCCACCATAAACTTAGTATGGGGCTGTGGGATGTTGTTCAAATTCAACTATTTCCATCCATTTATGGCTGAAACAAAATGTCAACACAATATTGACATAAATACAATTCAACTGCAAATAAACGTTAAGAAAGCCTTCTGGGGTGTAATTTTCCTTTAGCCATGTTCTTTGCTTTAGAACACAATATTATATCACTATAATGTTGTAAATGAACTGGCCGCAAAGTGCATTACACATGCCCTGTAAAAAAAACATCACTCAGACCTATACGATGTGTGTGTCTATGTACTAAACCCATATTACCCCTATTACGTATCGTTCATAATTAACCGCAGGGGGAAACGTGGCGCTTTGGCATATTAAATGTATGTACGCTCATAAACACATAATTGAAAAATATTCGCTCTGCCCACATCAAGTGACTTCATTTAACTACCTTCGCCATGTTTCGCGAGGAATCGCCAAGTTGGGGAAAAAAAAAAAAACATGACTCACTGCCTAGTTTAAAGCATTGACTGTACACTGTAAAAGCACCAATGGACCCTGACCTCTAATAGTGTACAAATGGAACCATTTTCCATATGGGCCCACACATGTGTGGGTTCCGTTTGTGCACTTCTCAGAGTTAAATGAACACACTCCTCTTCAGTCGATAACTCAAGCTAATTTGGCTGCGACTGCACAGTAACTCACAAACTTGTGGGGGGAAAAAATGGCAGCCTCGTATAACTCTTTTCATGTTACATCACGTCTCTCTCGCGTGTCCACAAGTCCCATAATTAACGAGACGGTGTCACCCATATAGTGTTTTATTTTTACCCATGCAGACCCATTATGCTCATGTACATTAAATCAAACAGTGTCGTTGTGCCAAGCATGAATCATCGCAAAGCCGATTTCTTCGGGGGGGTGGGCTGTGCGTGTGTGTGTGGGCGTTGGAATTGATGTCATTTCATTGGGCCCTCCGGGTTGTTTCTAAAGCTGACCCCCCTGTTTTTCGATTTGTCTTTTTTCACCACCAGAGGACATGCAGTTTCGGAGGATTCGACCTGTCCAACCGGTCGCTGCACGTGGTCAACGCAGGTTCGGAACCCAACGTAAGTAACCGGACCTCTGAGCTCTGAACAGAACGTCCCATTTTCCTGGTGGAATGTTTATTGACCTGTCCCTCTTCCCCCCTCTGTTCAGAATAAAGAGCAGGAGGCCATATACAGAGAGGTGGTGAAGTCGCCCGCCACGTCTCGCATCTCGCTGGGCAAGAAGGTCAAGTCTGTCAAGGAAACCATGCGGAAACGCATGTCCAAGAAGTACAGCAGCTCCCTGTCCGAGCAGGTAAACACGATAATAACGTTTGGTTGAAATGAAACATCCATCCATCCATCTTCGCCCTTGGTCTGCTCCGGGGTCTCCTCCCACTGGGAGGACCCACTAGGAGAAGAGGACCTTCTTAGGGAGATGCTCGAGGGGCATCCTAACCAGATGCCCAAACCACCTCAACTGGCTCCTTTCCAGGCGAAGGAGCAGCGGCTCTACTCAGAGTCTCTTCCAAGTGACTTAACTTCTCACCCTATCTCTAAGGGAGATGCCAGCCACCCGCCGGAGAAAACTCATTTCGGCCGCTTGTATTCGCAACCTTGTTCTTTCGGTCATGTCCCAGACTTCATGACCATAGGTGAGGGTAGGGATGAAGATAGTAGCTCAGTAGACAGAGAGCTTTGCCTTCTGGCTCGGCTCTTTTTTTCGTCACAACTGAAACATCCACACAGCAGTTTCATGACTGCAGCCACATGCAGAACGGAGCAGACATGAGAGCCGTTGTTCCCCCCCAAAAAACAAAACGTTTCACAGATTGCCACGTCTTCTGTTTCTGTCCACAGGGCTCTCAGCCCTGTGAGTGGGTGGGAGTGTATTTGCGTTAGATACAGAGTAAACACAGAGCACTTAGACGCGAGTGTGTGGACACACACACACACACACACACACACACACACACACACACACACACACACACACACACACACACACACACACATACACACACGTGCAGATGTTTCGCAAAATGTTGTCACACGCACGCATGCAACGCACACTCTCAGCTGTCCTCACTTTAGTCCTCCCTGGGCTCATGATTGTGTTGGGTGGAGTGTATGTTTGTGTGTGTGTGTGTGTGTGTGTGTGTGTGTGTGTGTGTGTGTGTGTGTGTGTGTGTGTGTGTGTGTGTGTGTGTGTGTGTGTGTGTGTGTGTGTGTGTGTGTGTGTGTGTGTCGGGATTCTGAGATCATGGAGTGATGCAAGCCTCCCTTAGGCAAGCTCTTAAGAAAGGGAGACTTGATTTTAAGAGTGCTCTTGTGCTGTGTGTGTGTGTGTGCGTGTGCGTGTGTGTGTGTGTGTGTACGGTATACAGTTAAATTGCAGTTTCTTGGCATTTGGTTTCCCGCTTCCTTGGGACCTCACCCTTGCCCCCCCCCCCCCCCCCCCCCCCCCCCACACACACACACACACACTCCCTCGCGTACACGCGGCTGTTCATTGCGGCTGTTGGATGCACCGGCCCACGGCGGTCGTCACTCAACACAGCAGAAATCATCAAACAAGCCTCTCTGTCAGAATGAGACAAAAGGCCATGTCATAAAGTGCTGCCATTCTTTTGTAAGCCACAGTGACACCTAGTGGTGTCATAGAAATGTGGCATTGTGTGCACTGTGGATTACAAAACGTGTTCCCTGAGTGGTGGTGGTGAGGATGGGCTTTTAAACAGGCTAATGAATAGACCTGTAAGCCCCGCCCTCTCCCCAGTGTCCACCCAAGGCTAGGACCCTTTCCAGCCAGACTCATTCATTCCAATGTAAATATCATTGACATTATTTCCATGTATTTCCATGTATTTTTGCTATGTCACCATCTTTTCCGCATTTATTGTTATTGTTATTGTTTTAATTTAATTTAATTTACCCTGTTGTAAAGCACTTTGTGAGTTCTCTCTGAGAGAAGTGCTATATAAATAAAGTTTACTTACTTACTAGACATTAAAGGTAGGGGAAGTGATTTCACTTTTGTCAGATATCACCCAAGAAATATTTTTTTTCTGTTAAAATGCTCTATTATAAGGTGTGGAAACCACATATGGAGTTTCCCCCTCCCCCACGTTAGCAGAGGAGCTAATAAAAGTTCCCCAGGTCACCACAATTCTCCTCCAATCAGGAGAGAGCAGCAGGTTCACATAGTGTAGCTACTTTTGGGGGCCCCTAGTGCACCAGGCTGGTACTACACCATGAATTTCAAATCACTTCCCCTACCTTTAAATACTGGTTCATTTTTGGAACCAGACCTTCAAAACCTCATCCAAATCCATCAACAAGGCATATAGCTCTATGCACTGGAAAAGTGTGTCTGTGTGTCATTTATTGTTTTAAAACAATGTTTTATCATTTTGCAATTTTTAATTTTGCTTGATATATTGACATATCTCATTTTTTCCCCACAAATGACTTGTTATTGTTTAAAGGGGAATTTATAGGGAAATTACATCCAGCCATTTTCAAGATTTTTTTCTGAGACCGTACAAATTGAACCAAATGGACCTTGACGGGTCCATTTGGTTTCCTTTGTACACTCTCAGAAAAAAACCTGGCAATTGGATATTGACATCATGGCATTAAGAATTGCGACATATTGGCATATTGATTTTTTTTCCCCACCCTTAATCCCGTCGTCCTTTTCTCCCCCTCCTCAATCTCCTCCCTGTCTCTCTGTCTCTCATTCTCTCCTCACTGTCTCTCTCTGTCTCTCGTCCTCTCCTCCCTGTCTGTCTCTCTCTGTCTCTCGTCCTGTCCTTCCTGCCCATCCAGTCCAGTCCAGATGCAGCTCCAGGCTCCCCCCAGTCTCCCCAGCCGGACACAGACTCCCTGGAGAAACCCAAGCTGAAGGCCGGAGGCTCCGTGGAGAGCCTGAGGAGCTCTCTGAGTGGACAGAGTTCCATGAGTGAGTGATCAACATGACACTGTTGCAGGGCCGGATTTAACCAGCCCTACTAGGGTGGGCAGGAAGAATGGCAGGGTGGGCAACTCCACTATTTATTCAGCATTTGAGCCACGGACCAACCATTTGAGGACATTTTAGCCCCACAGATCACCAAAACTAAAGATTTCTTTTGGTTTTGTCCACAATTCCACCCCTGCCCCCCTCTAGATCCGTCCCTGCACCCTTGATTTTTATTTTTTTTCTTCTGAAATGTTTTTTTTAGTTTAGTTCTAGTTTTACTTGACTCAATATAATGTACAGGAAAAAGTACAAATGATTTAGTTGTGATGGACTGGCCCTCGTGAAAATACACACACATCTGAAGGAAGTCTCTTTAATCAAACAAAAATGGTTAGAAAAGCCTAGTTATTGGGAGACTGATGTTCACAGTACACAAGGTGGAACACTAGATGGAGCTCTAACAACATGCCAGCAATCACCTTCTAGTGTACTGACATTTTGTCATCATTTTATAAAAATACTTCCACTGGATCTCTTGCCCAGCAATCCCTTCCTCACTGTAGTTTTTGTTTGTTGACATTGACAAATTGTCAATATACAAGTATATGGTCTTAGTTTTACTCACGATACTGTAGCTTAGTTTTAATTTAGTTTCCATGTAGGTTTTGTGTGTGTAAGGAAAAATGGCATTTTTTTTGTCATAGCAATAGTTGACGAAATCAACACCGAGTCAAGTGGCAGTGAAATGACACGGATGCTGAATGTGATCACGGCTCAGAGTTGTCACAAAGACACGTGCCATCCCCCCTCCGCGATACTTCACACCTAGTCCCCAACGGGGTCTGTTTCCGTGTGATAACAACTACTCTGGTCTTCCTCACGTTGTCAGAACGCCATCAGAACTCACTGGAGCATGTGCTTTGCAAAGAGAAAGACAAACTCACAGTGTGCTATAATTACAAGTTAGGGTAAAGTTTGAGATGACGTAGCCTGCTCGACTGAACGCGTGTGCGCGCGTGCACACACACACACACACACACACACACACACACACACACACACACACACACACACACACACACACACACACACACACACACACACACACACACACACTCTCTTACACTTTCTCACAGACAGACAAACGGACATGAAGTAATGATTAAGACAAAATCTGTCATCCCAGCTAGTGTCGTGAATACAGCATCCTCTCATCCTGGAGACTGTGATGTACGCTCTACCCGCTTATTTCATCACAGCACCAATAACCACAAATAACAACGGCACTAAATGGTCGGCCATTTGACTACATGACTACATTTTTTTATTGGCGCACTAATGTGCATGGAATGGAAAATAATTGAACTTTGGTTTATCCGCGTTCAAACACCATTTTGGACTCATTTACATTTTGTTGATCTGCTACTTTCAAAAGGCCGAATAAAGTGCCTACGTTTCCCAATAATGCTGAAAATCTACAAAGTAAAAAACACTAACACTAAAGTTTCCAAATGATTGCAAAAAAAGTACAACATTTGGATTCGGTGGATCAGTGGCATTTCTAAGCAACGCCACTGATCCACCGCCTAGGGCGCCCATGGTGCCCTAGGCAACTGCCTAGTCTGTCTAATGGCAAAAACGCCCCTGCGGTGGATGCAGTGGAAGTAAAAGGATTGAAAACTGGAAGTACTAGCAAGTGTGTGTTTGTGAAATACTAATACTGTGTGTGTGCGTGTGTGTGTGTGTGTGTGTGTGTGTGTGTGTGTGTGTGTGTGTGTGTGTGCGCGTTCACCATATTTCCTCCTATGACAGTGGTTTTCAACCAGTGGTCCCCAGGCTAAATGATGGACGGGACGTAAAACAAAGCTGGTCCACCAGCACCCGTTGATCAGAAGAAGCAGAGGCAGCTTTATTGTAGGGAGAAGTGGAAGGGGGACGTTTGAGCAAAGCGTTTATATACCACAAACCCCTGTACTCAATATTCATGTGCCAATACAACTTGCAAGGGTCCATTTGGTTTCATTTTTACGCTCTCAAGAGTTAAAATATTTATCATCTGTCTAAGTCTACACAACGATAGAATGTATACGAATGGTCATTTTGATCGACGTTTGCCTGTTTTGTTCCCAAAATCGTGGACTGTTTCCAAAATTGTGGACAAAAGCAAAAGAAATCTTTAGTTTTGGGGGGTCTGTGGGGCTAAAATGTCATCAAATGGTGGTCCTCCGTGGCTCAAATGCTGAATAAATAGTGGGCCCTGGTATCAAAATGGTTGAAAGCTACTGTTTTAACACAGAGTCTTGAAAAATGGGGTCGTCTTATAAGCAGGGTCGTTGTATATTCGGGACAATACGGTATTTCTCGATATTGCAAGCATTGGCTACACGCCATACGTTGCATGTACAAGCATAGGTTGTACATGTCTGTACACAAAGTTTCCAAATGATTGCAAAAAAAGTACAACATTTGGATTCGGTGGATCAGTGGCATTTCTAAGCAACGCCACTGATCCACCGCCTAGGGCGCCCATGGTGCCCTAGGCAACTGCCTAGTCTGTCTAATGGCAAAAACGCCCCTGCGGTGGATGCAGTGGAAGTAAAAGGATTGAAAACTGGAAGTACTAGCAAGTGTGTGTTTGTGAAATACTAATACTAAGTGTGTGTGTGCGTGTGTGTGTGTGTGTGTGTGTGTGTGTGTGTGTGTGTGTGCGCGTGCGCGTGCGCGTGCGCGCGTGCGTGCGTGCGTGCGTGCGTGTGTGCGTGCGCGTGTGCGTGTGCGTGCGTGTGCGTGCGTTCAGGTGGTCAGACGGTCAGCACCACAGACTCGTCGGCCAGCAACCGAGAGAGCGTGAAGTCTGAGGACGGGGACGACGAGGAGCCGGCGTACCGCGGGCCGTTCTGCGGCCGCGCCCGCGTCCACACCGACTTCACCCCCAGCCCCTACGACTCAGACTCACTCAAACTGAAGGTGAGCTGCAGTGTTGCCAACTGCCAGAATCCAAAATGCACTAGTGGCACTTCCAAAATGCACTAGAATGCGCTAGATGCTCGCCTGGAAGGGAATATGACCACTAAATGACCATTAATCTTCTACATTCTCTAGTTGTGTAGACTTAGGCTAATTCACATGATGAATATTTTAACTCTTGAGAGCGTAAAAATGAAACCAAATGGACCCGTAAGGGTCCATTTGGTTTCATTTTTACGCTCTCAAAGAGTTACATCTGGTTAGCCAACTATCCATCATTTAGCCTGGGGACCACTGGTTGAAAACCACTGTCATAGGAGGAAATATGGTGAAAAATGAGGGTTTTATCTCTGGCGCCTGTCAATCAATTTCACCCCAACTCACCAGCCAAAAAGCACTAGATTTTCCGTCAGGAGTTTTTCACTAATTTTGGCACTAGGGGGGTCTGGAAAAGCGCTAAATATAGCGACAAATGCGCCAAGTTGGCAACACTGGTGAGCTGGCTCGACGGCGCTCCTTTAAAGCCGCCCTGTCGGTCATTCGAGGTACTGCACGACGCCGCCATAATGGAGAGTACCATTCAGAAGCATCCAGTGTATTTCCACGGACGGGACGTAAAACAAAGCTGGTCCACCAGCACCCGTTGATCAGAAGAAGCAGAGGCAGCTTTATTGTAGTGAGAAGTGGAAGGGGGACGTTTGAGCAAAGCGTTTATATACCACAAACCCCTGTACTCAATATTCATGTGCCAATACAACTTGCAAGGGTCCATTTGGTTTCATTTTTACGCTCTCAAGAGTTAAAATATTCATCATCTGTCTAAGTCTACACAACGATAGAATGTATACGAATGGTCATTTTGATCGACGTTTGCCTGTTTTGTTCCCAAAATCGTGGACTGTTTCCAAAATTGTGGACAAAAGCAAAAGACATCTTTAGTTTTGGGGGGTCTGTGGGGCTAAAATGTCATCAAATGGTGGTCCTCCGTGGCTCAAATGCTGAATAAATAGTGGGCCCTGGTATCAAAATGGTTGAAAGCTACTGTTTTAACACAGAGTCTTGAAAAATGGGGGTCGTCTTATAAGCAGGGTCGTTGTATATTCGGGACAATACGGTCTTGTCATTATTTCTCGATATTGCAAGCATTGGCTACACGCCATACGTTGCATGTACAAGCAAAGGTTGTACATGTCTGTACACTTCACTCAGTCACGTCCACAGAGCTAAAGTTATTGATAACTTAAAGATGTTTCCTCCACTCATCTGCTCCACAGACATGTCTAAAGTATGCATTGCTTACTGTGTGGCAGGGGCGGATGTAACAACTCCCAATTGGGTGGGCAGGAGAAAATAATATGGGGGCGACTTCATGGATGGAGGCGCACCCATACTTACAATAATTGGAATTGTGGACAAAAGCAATCTTTTTAGTTTTGGGATCTGTGGGGATAAAGTGTCCTCAAATGTTGGTCCTCTGTGGCTCAAATTCTGAATAAATGGTGTGCGCCCTGGTATCAAAAAGGTTGAAAACCCAATGCCCTATACCAGGGGTTTTCAACCTTTTTGACTCCAGGGACCACCATTTATTCAGCATTTGAGACACGGACCACCATTTGATTACATTTTCAGACCAATGACCTAAAACTAAAGAATTCCAGGCTGTATTTTGCCAACAAAACAGTGTAAACTTCTTAATTAAGTGGTGCTAATTCAGATGATGAATATTTTAACTCTTGAGAGTGTGAAAATGAAACCAAATGGACCCGCAAGGGTCCATTTGGTTTCATTTTTACATTCTCAAGAGTTACATCTGGTTAAACAACTTTCCTATATTTAGCCTGGGGACCACCTGGAACCTTCTCAAGGACCACTGGTGGTCCCCGGACCACCTGTTGAAAACCCCTGCCCTATACCAAGCAGGACGTGTTGATTCATGGGTTCTGTGTTTTTTTCCCCCCCCACCGGCAGCGCGGCGACGTGATCGACATCATCAGCAAGCCTCCCATGGGCACGTGGATGGGCCTGCTCAACAACAAGGTTGGCACCTTCAAGTTCATCTACGTGGATGTGCTGAGCGACGAGGAGGAGAAGCCCAAGAGGCCGGTCAGGAGGCGGAGGAAGGGCCGGCAGCCCAAGCCCACCTCTGTGGAGGACCTGCTGGAGCGCATCAACCTCAAGGTAGAGATAGTTAGTTAGTTAGTTTGGTCAAGAAGCATACAATAAAACAAGGAAAAAAAACAGCATTGACACTTACACTTTCACTTTTGGTTCAGATGTCTCAAAAGGCGGGGGCGTGCCACGTGATTTATGGCTGATCCACTGCTGAACCAAAAGTGAAAGTGTGAGTGTCAACACACTACTGAGGACTACAAAAATAGGCTATGAAGACGATTGTCAATCATTAATTTGATCACACAAGACTCAAGAGAGCGCATTTATCAGCACCAACCGTGGACAATGAACCGTGGACAATGATATTATATACATTCAATATTCAAATAATTCGATATTCGTTCGAATCCACATGGTGTTTTAAAAGGAATAATCAAATGTATTTTTTGGCCAGTTCTTGCAGCACTATTGCAAACTTGGAAACTTTTGCTCTACATTTCCTCCCGTTCTAACTATTAGGAGAAGCGGGACATTTTGGTTGGGATTTTGCGCATCTTAGACAAGACTTAGACAAGCTGATTTTATATTAACTGAGTGAACACTGCAACCTGTTTTGCTTTACAGTTGCTACTGTGCATGTGCAACTATCAAAACGATTGCAAGCTGAACAGAGAAGGCTCACTCCCCCTTATTTTTTTTATCACACCTAACACTGGGAAAAACTATGGTTAAGGTTTTGTTATAAAACAAAACACATACTATACATGTTCTACATAAAATTACAACAGTGGATGCTCGGGGACCGGCACATAAACATGGTCATCCACATTCGCACACTCCTGGATCGTAGCGAGTTCCACCACGTCTTTCAATTAAACTCCTACGTCTAGCCGTGGCGTTTCATAACATTTCCTCCCACGTGGGCCCAGCCAGACCCGCTTTTATCTCCCGAGTGCACAGATTAAAGACCCCAAGGTTGTGACCGCCAGCGGTATTGATGTTACATCACTGGTGACGTCCTAGAAGACTTCTGTATTATAAGGTCTGAGAACACGAGTGGAAGTTTTCCATGTGGATCAAAGCGTTTCTCCCTTCATTCACGCTCAACCGCCAGAGTCCCCAGGAGTGGGACGAGGGCTAGACTAAACAGGCTCTGCCTTTTTCTGTGGAGCCCCGCCGATTGAGTTATAATTTTAGACGAGCGATCGAGTTGTCCGTATGACTTGTGTGATGGTTAATCTTGTCAACAAACTAAAATAATATCAACTATGTATGTTTGTAAATATTCTGAGGTATGGAGCAAGAGGCAATAGCGTGTGAATTCGAAGATTAAGTGGTGCCTTTGTCTCTTGCTCATGCCATAACAGTTCAGCTTTTCGGTCGAGCTGTAAAATCTTGGAATACCGCCGTCTGCAATCATGACCACACACACACCCTTTTGTGTTCATCTTTGTAAACCTCTGCGTGCTTCGGATCTTTTGGCTGTCGCTGGATTCTTCCCCTCCAACATGGCCCTTGTTTGGCTTCATAGGGCGTTTTGATGCCAAAAAGTTGGCCGGAGGGTGAAAAATGGCTGTGGGGAGAGAGACGAAGCAGCTGCCTGTGTGTTTGTGTTAGCCATTTGTCCTCTTTTTGTTTGCGGCGGTTGTAAAGTAGCAAAGTATATTTACTGCTGTACAATTCTCTGGTATTTATGCTTTACTTGAATCTTTACTTGAATGCATTAAACAATTCACAAACCAATTCACAGTGACGATGACCGTGAACGATGTGTGTGTTGTCTGGCTACTGTATTTTGAGGCAGATTTTTCTGTTGTTCTTCAGGCGTGTACAATGACTCCTTTGCCCATGTGTTGTTGGGTTGGGTGAGATGGCGGTGCTTAGATGGAATGTTCTCCACCTTTTACTCATTTATTTTCCCACCAATCCTTCAAGCTGTATGCTTTAAGACAGGGGTCGGCAACCCAAGATGTTGAAAGAGCCATTTTCAACCCAAAATTAAATTCAAAATCTGTCTGGAGCCGCATTTAATTATTATTTTTTTCCTGAGAGTGTGCAAATGTGAACCAAATGGACCCTGGCGGGTCCATTTGGTTCCATTTGCACACTCTCAGAAAAAAATGTTGTCAAAGAAAAATCATTAACATGGTGAAACACAACCTTCAGAAATGGAGTTTCTAAAAAAATAAAAATAAAGGAGTTTTACAGAACTCCATTTCTAGTCCACACAACATCTCTAAGGTATATTAAAGACATAGTAAACTGAGTAAACCTTTGAAAATGGGTGGTTCAGATTGAAAGCTCCACCTCTGATAACTGCTGGGCTTTTTTGACATGGCCAAGTGCTACTTTAACTGGCAACTGTCAGACAGTGCAGCGCGTTTTGGGTGACTAGAATGTTTATATTATGTTGGTGTGGATCACCCCAGTGTGTGTATGTAATAATGCTACAGCCACTGAGCCACTAGGGCTGTGTTCTAGAGCCGCATGTGGCTCCTGAGCCGCAGGTTGCTGACCCCTGCTTTAAGAGAATAAATAGCTTGGGATGGTGGCCCAGAGATCAGCTTACGTACAAAAAACAGAATGTTAATGGTCCGTCCATCCTGCTACTGACTATCACTTGCCACCCCAGTCCTTTAATGACCTGTAGTATTACAAAGGTAATATAGGCAACTTTAGTGTGTACAAACACTGTGTTTGTAAACAGATTTGTTTAAAAACAGAATCTAACTCCACTCTATTGGCTCATTATGAATCTGCTGGAGACTGCTGTGCTGTGATTGGCTAAAACGCTGCCTCACCCCACACACTCTCCCTCACAAATTAGCACCGCCTTCCCTGAGCCTGATTACTGTTTTGTTTTCATGTTTTTTTTTACGACAACAAAAGTTCTGGACCGTCTGCTGCAGCATCAGAGTAGAAGCAGCATAGTGGGGGGAAAAGGCAAAAATATATATAACAATTTTGATGTTTGGCTCTATTGTCTCTATTCTATTGTCTCTATTACCTTTCAAGAAGTAGTGAAAATAGCCAGTCTACAAGCACAACAAACAACTTTGCTTTTGCTCTGCATTGTGATCCTGTAGATCTGCTATTCTTCCAGTCACAGGGGGAGGTGAAAGTTCTGTTTTTTTGCGCCTCAAGCAAAAAAAAAAAAAAAAAAAAAAACAGTTTGTGGGCCCCATGGGATCTAATGCTGTGGTTTTGTGTGGGTCCGTGGTGCAGGAGCACATGCCCACCTTCCTGTTCAACGGCTATGAGGACCTGGACACCTTCAAGCTGCTGGAGGAGGAGGACCTGGACGAGCTGAACATCAAGGACCCTCAGCACCGCGCCGTGCTGCTGACCGCCGTGGAGCTGCTGCAGGAGTACGACAGTAAGTGGCTCTTCTCATTTTCCTCAGAAACCTTTTGGAAAATGATCTGTATAAAGACGATTATGCTGCGAACAAAGCCAACTCGGTCTCAGCGACACACACTGTATTATCATACAATATCTAGTTAGCAATGAGAAATAAACGGCAGGATACGACACTTTTTGATTTTGTCAGTGGCGGAATCGTCTTTTTATAGATCATTTCCGAAAAGCCTATGACACGAGATGTATAGCTAGATGGCTATAACCACAACGAAAGATCAAAACACTGGTATCGCTATCAGCAAACAAGCACGCGCAAGGTATATATAATATACTTGCATGGAATAAGCCGTGGAGCGTATTGCTATTAATTTGGCTTTAGTTTTACATACAGGTACAGTAATTGTGCTCATGATGCAGATTTCAGTCATCGATGACGTGACAACCTGACCCACATCTTCTCTCGTCCCTGTTTTCGTCTTCCAGGCAGCAGCGACCCAGAGCGCGGCGGCCTCTCGGGCTCCCAGGAGAAGCTGCTGTCGTCGTCAGAGGGCCGCGGCCTGGTGGGCGACTCCCCGCGCGACTCGGGCTGCTACGAGAGCAATGAGAATCTGGAGAACGGTAATGATAGTCTAGCCTAGCCGTTGCTAGCCTAGCATCATTAGCTAGTGGATTTTTCCCCCCTGGGATTATAGCGTTATAAGCCTGGGCCTAGGCTAGCCTAGCCTAGCGCCGCAGTGACTGTGACTGTTCCCAGCTTGTGGGTTTCCACCTTGCTCTCTCTCTCTCGCCCGCCATGCTTCAGCATTCTAACACCCAGTCCATCTCACACCCCCTGTCTCTGGACTGGTTCCCTGGCTTTTATCAAAAAACTCTTATCCGCCATGTTGTTCCTCTCTCCCATCAACCATCGTCTCGGCATCCCAGAGTGCTGCGGGAGAAGAAACTTCTCCCACCCTTTTTTTTTTTTTTATTGCCGTTTGCTCTCTCTTTTCTCCTGTCCTTCTTTCACGCTCCACTCTGTTCCACCTTCCGCTCTTTTTTTTCCCCTCTCTCCTTTTTTTTCCTCTCCTCATTTTCGTAGGCATTCTGTGTCATCTGTGCCGACACCCTGTCTCCGCCGTCGTACCCGAGAGGGACCTCCTCCTCACCTCGGCTTGTGGACCGCTAAAAAGCCCGGTCCGGGAGTCCTCCTGCGCGCAAAGGCCAAAGAGACGCTCCTCCCCTCCCATGCACAGAACTGTTCTGTTGAGCACAAGCTCGACGCTCTCCGATCACGGACGCAGCCAGTGGGCGCCACCGCCGCCGCCTCCACCTATAGGGGTGGAGTTAGTATAGCGAATAAACCAGGAGGATCGTTTGCCCCACACAAACAAGAGATTATTTCTGTTTATATGCTGGGTGGTTGAGGCCCACAAACAGCATGCCAGGGGGAGACAACACCTCTGTGGCCTCTGCGGTTATTATTATCCGCCGGAATCTCTTTTGTGTCTCTCTACCGTCTCAAGAACATCTCCTTTGCTTGTGTTTACTTCCATGGTGACCGTGTTGTTGCACAAATTACTCAAACATGTGCCTAAAAAAAAAAAGTTGTCGGATGAACATATTTTTTAAAATCGTAGAGTGACTGTAAATGATAAAAATCTTATAGTTTTTTCTTTTTTTTGTCTTATGGTTCTAATTGCAGTACTGTATATTGAGGTCTTAACTCCTGGGATTTTTTTATTTTTATTTTATTAGATTTTTTTTTTCCATTTTATTTTGAAGACTTGCCAGAGAGAGTTCCCTCATGAAAACTGATTGTGTGCTTTGCTTTCTGTGCACACCCCCACGCGTGTAAAAACTTTTCCGTTAATAACTCCATGACTCCATAAAACCCATTGCTTTTGTCATAGCTTATCTTCTCTCTCTTTCTCTCTCTCTCCATCTAATGGGTTCCAGTTTTACCACTGGCGTTCCCCTTTATGTGTGTTACTATGTGTGTGTGCGCGTGTGTGTCATACAGTGCAAACGGTAAAAAAATAATTGTGCAATTTGCCACAGTAGAGATTTCAGTTGTGGAATAAAAACCACTTCTATGACAGAAAGGACCCGCGTCCTGCTCGCTTTATTTCATGTCTCTTCTTTCTTTAATTTTCCTGTGTCTACTTTTTCTTCCATTCCACTAAAAAATAAGCTAGTCTAGTCTAACTTGCATACGTTTCTGCATTCTGCTTACCATTTCGGGGTTCTACCGTACAGTGATGACACAGCGTGTCATTTTCTGCGCTACGCTCAATCAATAGGGGAACGACGAGTTGCCACACACTGTGTAGCTCAGCTGCGATCATTTATTGAGTCATTAAACTAAAATAAACAGGGTCTAATCCATATAGACCGCCAAAAAACGACCGCAATAAAAAAAATGCTTTCATGCTAATGTTGGATCCACAGATGAACTCTGATGAAGGCAGTTTGTCTGTGGAAAGTGTTGCATCAGAGCGTGTGGCAGAGCTAATTATATTCCATAACGTACTGTAGCTCTGGTCCATAGTTGTCACTGCTGCTTGTGTGATTTTGCCTTTTACAGTAGCACTATGGGAAAATCAACCTTAACTTCGCACCACAACCCGACCTGACCAGCCTCTCTTCTGTTGTGAATATCTCACAAAAGGTTCACTACTACTCACCGATACAAACACGGCTTGTGTTATTAGAACTCCTACTTTCCTATAAAAATGCACTTTTGGGGCACAGAAAGCGATTTTCACCGGTAAAAACAAGGTTTTGCGCCTCTACCCTACCAATATTGCCAAGAGAAAACTGCCATAGAGAATATTTTTCCTTCAATGAAAAACAACCACTTTCTGGCCCCAAAAGTACATTTCATCCATGTGGTTGGAGTGCTTCCACTAACGTAAGAAGGCTTTCTAATAACACAAGCCGTGTTTGTATTATCGAGGGGGTAAACGAAAGAAGAGAGGTTTGTTGAGTCGGGTGTGAGCTTAAATTTGTCCTTCTTGGACTTCTGCCCCGAACTGTAGAACCCTGAACGATGTTCCGGTTTCGTTAATAATCTTTTTTTTCTTCTGTCTTCTGTTCACTTTTGCCCTGTAGCCCATCCTAGATGCTCCTTTTGAATTATGCCGTGAACATCGTATTTGCCTCTAACCAATACCGTCCGATACTCATTTCCAAACAAACACAATGCGTAGATCTACGACATCCAGGCGACTTAAAAAACACTTAAATATAACATTCAAGTTAACAAAATGT
Source organism: Benthosema pterotum (assembly GCA_039105355.1). Lineage (NCBI taxonomy): Eukaryota > Metazoa > Chordata > Actinopteri > Myctophiformes > Myctophidae > Benthosema > Benthosema pterotum. The sequence goes on along the minus strand of CM076983.1, from coordinate 10,198,878 downwards.
GTAATGTCTTTGAAAGTGCTGTGGAAATGCTTTCACCAGTATTGTTTTTTAGTTGATTCATTCTGCAGTCCATTCCCTGATGGGTTGTATATCCTAGTTATGGCCTGTAATCCATTAGACTGATGATCTTCACAGCAAAACATTGGCATGACTGCAAGGGGAAAAAATATGGTGGCCATAACTAGCTATTTGCTGAGGTTGCACTGTTATTATTATTATATTCAGCAATGCCTGTACCCAGGGTCGGATCTAGGTATGGGCATGGGGGGGCAATGCCCCCCTAAATACCCAGTCTGTCCCACCAAACATGATGGCATGCAAAACAACCCAAGATATTTCAAATTAAAGTGCTTATATTTAAAATGATTTGAAACACCTCTACTGCTACTAACTACAGTTGTGGCACCACTAAACCAACAGGATTTCATCATTTCAACAACAACTGATGTTATTATTGATTCTTACTTGAATAATAAAAGTCCTGCAACTGAAAATGGCATGGGTGTGACCCCGCCCTCATACCGTTTTCTCCTGCCCCCCAATTGGAAATGTTACATCCGCTGCTGCCTGTACCTCGCAAAGGCAGTTTACAGTGCAATGCGTTTTACTATTGAACACGAAGCTAGATTTTGCGCTGCCATAATATCGATAATGTCACAAATGAGTATCTGCAAATGTGAAGCGTATCTATATATTTTTTATGACCGTTTGATGCATTGGTATGCATTTCTCAGCCAGCACTGGTTGGGAAATTCACCAGCGAAAGATAAAAAAAAAAAAAATCCCCAAACATACAAGGCGATTAAAATGATAGATTGCTGATTTTTAAGGCTCTGAAGCATCCTAAAAAAGTTGTGCGCCAAATACCATCTGCCCACTGTGAGAGAGAGACAATGACATGACATTTCATCTATTTCTGCCATCACTTCATTCGTAATCTTTGCCATGGCCATACTTTTTATGCTGTTCCATCTGTCTCTTCATAACTGTAAGGCTGGAGATGGGATGGTAAGTCATCTTGAGCCCCTTTTTCTTGTGGTGTGATGTTTCCCAAGCCCCTTGCCTGTTTAGATGATGTTGATTATGAGTCAGGATTTCATTCCTCCCTAATATGATGACAATAACTAATGAATCAAACCCTTAATTCACGCCAGCGGGTGTCACAACAATGCTGGGACATTTTTTCATGGATGCGTCAAGTTTAAGAACGGGTCAAGTTTTAATACAAAGTCTTATGGAGACTGTTATGGCCTGAATTTTCTTCCGTGGATTATCCCTTTAATCCACGGATACCAGGGCCCACTATTTATTCAGCATTTTAGCCACGGACCATCATTTGATGCAGAGTTTGGTCTCTCCACCCAAAACTAAGGATCTTAAGGTTTTGGTCCACAATTTAGGAGATAAGTGTCAAATCTTTTTTTTTTTTTTACACTATCATTTCTTTTTGCATTAGCATTGTTTTATCATTTTACGCTATTGTTTTTTTTTTTTTTTTTTTTTTTTTTGCCCACTCCTACATTTTAGCGCTGTGTGAACTAGCTAATCTGCCGCTGCTGGTGTGAATTGAGCATTAGGTCCTTTCCAGTGGCATATTCATCTGGGGTAGATTGTGCTCAACAATCTTTTTTTGTTTGTTGAGTACAGATTTTTGTTTTACTTTTTTGTACTTTCAACAATTTCCTACTTTATTTCTATCGCCTACTCAAATTTCCTCTTATTCTTCATAATCAAGTACCAAGTAATCAACTATTTTTCTTAAAGAGCGTTGTGTTGTGCCTGGTTTTAGGATTGTGCTGTTAATTCAAAACATGAATACAAAACCTATACCTGCCTTCCGAGTGAGCTTGAGCTTTTTTTTTTATTATGTGTCGGCAGGTAAGAGCAAGAAATCGTCCCGCTCCGGACGCTCCTCCTCCGGCAGCGGCCTGCAGTCCCCGGACTACCCCACGCTCCCCATGACGCTGTCCACTGAGGCCCTGCAGCAGAGCACCAAGGGCCAGCGCAGCGGAGCCAAGTTCTCCAAGAGCTTCTTCCTCAAGCCCACCCTGAAGGGCTTCAGCCTGCTGGGGGGGCTGCGCAAGGCCCACCACCACCGGCGGTCCCCCATCCCGGCCAGCCGCAGCTGCGAGGACCTGGACGGATCGTCCCCGCAGCCCCGCAGCAGTGGGACCGCCGGGGGGCCGTGGAAACGCTCCCATTCCCTCGGAGACCTCCGCTGGGAGCAGTGCTTCGACCGGACCAAGGCGAAGAACGACAGCCTGGAACTCAAACCGGCCAAAGGAGGAGGGTCGAAGGGCGGCAGCCCCGTCGGCACTAACGGGGACGGAGGCTCCTCCTCCTCTTCCTCCTCCCCGAGTCACAACGGAGCCCCCGTCTCCGCCTCCGTGAGCCCCGTGAAGGGGAGGATGGACCGGCCCCCCGTGCCCTCGCAGCTGCCCCTCTGGCCCCCCTGTCCGGGCAGCCCCGCGCCGCCCACCCCGCCGGAGTCGTCGCTGTCCAGCCTCACCCCGAGTCCTCCCCCTCCTCCGACTTCTCCTCCTCCGACGCCGAACGCCGAGAGGACGGCGATCGTTCGGACTCACCCCAAGAAACCTCCGGTGCCGCCGCCCGTCCCGGCCAAAAAGTCCAAGGAGAGGCTGGCCAACGGGCTCCGTCACCACCACCACCCGCCTCACTCCCTGCCCTCCTCGCCCTCCCCCACGGCCTCGCCGACCCACGTGGTGTCGCGCTCCCACCCCACCAGCCCGGTCGTCCGTGGCGGCTGCAACAACAACAGGAGCCTGAGCCCCGGCGGCAATGCTGGCGGCGCTCCTCCTCCTCCTCTCTCTCCTCCGGCTCTGCCCGCCAAGACCCCCACCGCTAGCAGCCCCTGTGCCTCTTCCTCCCCCTCCCCCTCCTCCCCCGCCGCCACCTTGCCGGCCTCCCCCGGTGCCAGGGAGGAGCCCGGCACGCCGGCGCCGCCGCCCTGGCTGTCGGACCTGGGGGGCAAGATGGCGGTCGCCAGGAAAGCGTCGCACGCCAAGCTGGGGCCTGACCTGTCCACGCTGCTGGAGCAGAGGATGGAGGCGGAGGGCATCGACCTGACGGAGGAGCCCTACTCCGACAAGGTCAGTCCCTGGATGAATCTACGTAACCCGACGGTTTACTGCATTTTGGGCAGGAACGCCTTGTTATTAGCATTACTTAGCAGTATAAGAATTATTAACAGTAGCCTTTTGTAGAGGATATAGTCCAAGCAAGTTTGTTCTCTGTTGGGCTTGTTTGTGGACAGAGTCGTACATACATACGTCATAATGTACTGTATACTGTATCTCTACATACTGTATATATGCACAAAGAGAGTAGACAGAGTAGTACAATGGGACCATACATAACATTTATTTTGTAAATGAGGCCCAGGGGCGGATATAACATGTCCCAATGGAGGGGGGGGGGGGTGGTATGGTATAAAAAAACATCAGTTGTTGTTGAAGTTGCAGCAGACACACAATGTGATGGTTTCAATGATGAAATGCTGTTTGTTTAGTGGTATAACAATTGCAGTTAGTTAGTAGCAGTAGTAGTGTTTCAAATCAATTTAAATATAAGGACTTTCATTTGAAATATATTTGACATTCGGGTTGTTTCCATGCCGTCATGTTTGGTGGGGCAGTCAGGGCATTCAGGGGGGCATTGAACCCCCCCCCCCCCCCCCCCCCCCCCAATGCCCATGCCTCGATCCGCCCCTGATGAGGCCCGTCTCCAGTTCAGCTATCCATAGTTCCATAATCCGTACATAACACCAAACATGGCTTGTTGTGAGTTGACTGCAGCACGCTGTACAGTTAATGCGCTTCATACAGTATTCTCACAGTAACTTAACAGCTCCAGAGAACATCGCAGACAGCCGGTGGTTATATTTTGTCTGGCGTCATGCAGGGGCCTCCGGGGCTCCATCATAACATGCCAAACTTGACTAAGTCATTATTTGATTGTAGCCTAGCTGGAAAATTGCTCCCGTAGCCCAACAACATCAGCGGCTTGTTTTGGAAGTAGCCTACTTTGGCTCCGACGTAGGCTAATCGGGAGTGTGTGGGCGCGCGCGCACGTGTGTTTGTATGTACGAGAGAGAAATACACTTTGGCATGTATTTGTTGTGTGCATGTTTGTTTTTCAATGAAGTGTGTTTTTGTGTATACGCGGCGGACGGCGCGTCTACAACAATACGGAGAGCTGCCAGAACCAGAGACTGTGGGCTGAGGGTTACTGTGGTGCGGTGCAGACTATGGTGTTTATGGGCTGGGTCTCGACTGAGGGCAGGGCAGCCGCGCTAGTAAAGTATGCAGCCACGGGCTCAGACCCCAGACTGGGACCCTTTATCGCGACACGTGCACACACACACACACACACACACACACACACACACACACACACACACACACACACACACACACACACACACACACACACACACACACACACACACACGCATATTCACACAAACTTTCTAGAGATGATGTGGTAAGAAATTGTTTTCACAACTTCATAGGCCAGCCAGCAGGGGCGTTTTTGCCTTTAGGCAGACTAGGCAGTTGCCTAGGGTGCCAGACCACTGGTTGAAAAAAACACTGACATTACCTTTCATTGGGTGGGCAGGATGCACGTTTGGGTGGGCTCTGCCCACCCCTGCCCCGTCTAGATCCGGCCCTGGATTCCTTCCCCTTCCTTCCTTCTTTTGTGGCACAGCCTAATTGGCATTAAATGAGCCGCGCGCGCATGTGTGTGTACACACACTGTACACTCAGAACGGGACCCAATGAGAGGCTAAAACCACATCACAAAGTGCACTGATCCAACCTACATGGTGGTGGTGGTGGTGGTGGTGGTGGTGGTGGTAGGCTGTCTGCTCAGCCAGAGGTCTTTGAGGTGCCACCGCAGGGGTTGACACTAACACTTGCCCGCTTGCCCGGGGCAAGTAAAAAAAAAATGGTGGGGCAAGTGAAGACTGCTACCTGGTTGCCTGATTGGGCAAGTGTGCAACTTAGTGCACTATAACACAACACAAGCAGGGGTTGACACTAAGGTCTCCGAGGCACTTGCCCATTGGGAAAGTGCACGTCAGGTTCTACTTGCCCTCAGCTCATGGTCACTTGCCCCCCAAAAATATATTGTTAATTTTGCATTTAAGTTTACTTCCTACTTGGGTGCTTTAAACCAGGGGTTTTCAACACGTGGTCCCTGAGAGAGTTCCAGGTGGTCCCCAGCTAAGTTGGTTAACCAGATGTAACTCTTCAGAACGTAAAAATGAAACCAAATGGACCCTTGCGGGTCCATTTGGTTTCATTTTTACACTCTCAAGAGTTAAAATTCATCATCTTAATTAGCCCAGGTCGCAATGACCACCTTCAAGACAAATTTATCTTGTGTTGTCTTATTGCGCACTAAGTTGCACACTTGCCCGATCGGGCAACCAGGTAGCAGTCTTCACTTGCCCCGCCATTTTTTTTACTTGCCACCGGGCAAGTGTTAGTGTCAAGCCCTGACAAGATAAATTTGTCTTGAAGGCGGTCATTGCACTCTGCCTCTGTTTTTCCCTGCTTTCTAGCTATCCACAATTCCAGGCTGGATTTGGGAAACAAAACAGGCAAATTAACATACACATCAAAATGACCATTAATCTTCTACAGTGTAGACCTGGGCTAATTAAGATGATGATTTTTAACTCTTGAGAGTGTAAAAACGAAACCAAATGGACCCGCAAGGGTCCATTTGGTTTCATTTTTACGTTCTTAAGAGTTACATCTGGTTAACCAACCTAACTGGGGACCACCTGGAACTTGGGGGGCAAGTGACCATGACCTGAGGGCAAGTAGAACCTGACTTGCACTTGCCCAATGGGCAAGTGCTTTGGAGACCTTAGTGTCAACCCCTGCACCGTTATCCCGATTAGAGAGGACAGCGGGTCAGGCAGAGTGTCTGTGTGTCTGTCTCCCCCATAGGGGTGGCAGTAGGAGCGGATCTAGGCATGGGCATGGTTCTAGGCATGGGCCCTGACTGCCCCACTAAACATGATGGCATGCAAACAACCCAAATTTCAAAGATATTTCAAATTAAAGTGCTAATGATTCAAATGATTTGAAACACTATGCTGCTAACTAACTACAATTGTCAAATCAACACCATTTCATCATTGAAAACAGAAAACAACAAGCAACTTCAACAACTGATTATGTTATTGATGCTTAGTCCTGTAAGCCTGTAAGCCTAAGTCCTGTAATACCTAAGTCCTGTAACCAAAAATGGTATGGGTGCGACTTCATTTCACTTTAACACCCGTCTTGCTTCACGACATGGGCGGTGAAGTCGCCCCCATAGCATTTCACCTGCCCCCCAAATTGGGAAATGTTACATCCGCCCCTGGGTGGCAGTGACTAGAGCGGCCACTTGTAAATCTGAATGTTCTCGGTTCGATCCCTGGCTCCGCTTGGGTTAGTGTCAAAGTGTCCTTGAGCAAGACACTGAAATTGGTCAGGTTTGGTTCCTTGCATGGTTTTCTTCATGGTTTAATGTCTTTATTCTTCTTCTTTTTTACTATTTTAGGATCTACTAACATATCATAGGTTCAATAACATATTAGGTTGAATATTTTGCCCTTCGGTGCCAATACTCAAAACAACAGATATTTGTTATTTGACCATTGTTATTGCGCAACCAATGTGTCCCGATTTCAAACCGCTTTCAACAAGCCGCTTTTTGGGGCCGTTTATATACGTCATATAAACGGCCTTGATTAAATCGCGTAGCACTTCTTTTGACGGAACGTTGTCAAAATATCGGCTTTGTTTCTCCGAGATCTGAATGGTCGTGGGATCCCGTGATCTGGCACTATCCGCCAGCGCTCCGTTCAACATTTCGTCTCTCACACTAGGCCCTGCTCAAAATGTTATTGTTTTCAATCATATTTTCGACATCTTGTTGGCCGTGTATGTTGCTCTGACTCACGCTCGTCTCCCCCTTGTTGCTTTAAAACAAGACAGTTTTATTATACAGTACAGTCTCAAAAGGCCAGAGACGTGGACAGATATGAAGGTCCTCTTCATATCTCTCTGCCTGTGCCTTTTGGATAACGCGCTGCTGCTCTTCTCCCCAGCTCTGTAGCTCCTCTCTGTGCTTTGGCTTGTAATGTGAGATTATTAGTCTGCGTCGCTCTCCCATAAACATCCACATCTGAGCGTTCTCCTGCCTCATAATGTCCACAATGAGCGTGTTAAAATAAAAGAGGCTCCTCCGGGTTAATGCAATTCACGTTGCAATATAAAAACACAACGCTCTGTCAACAAACCTGGCTCTGGTCTTAAAGATATTCTGTGGTCTATTTTCCTTTTATTGTGTAGTTGCTCTCTCTCTCTTGCTTTTTTTTTAGCATTTTGTTTTGCTGATCCCTCGGGATATACAGTATATAGTCCATACCGCTATACATATACACAGGATATATAGTGCTTTAGATAGTTTATTTGTTCCCAAGGAGGAACATTCTTTCCACTGGGTCAGTGTCTGTGGTGTTCACAACTCTTGTAACCCGCTTAAGTCCATCAAGATGTCCTCCTTATTTTTTCATTTCTTTCACTATCCAGGGGTTGACACTAAGGTCTCCGAGGCACTTGCCCATCAGGCAAGTGCAAGTCAGGTTCTACTTGCCCTCAGGTCATGGTCACTTGCCCCCCAGGTTCCAGGTGGTCCCCAGTTAAGTTGGTTAACCAGATGTAACTCTTGAGAACGTAAAAATGAAACCAAATGGACCCTTGCGGGTCCATTTGGTTTCATTTTTACGCTCTCAAGAGTTAAAATTCATCATAGCCCAGGGCTACACTGTAGAAGATTAATGGTCATTTGGATGAGTTAATTTGCCTGTTTTGTTTCCCAAATCCAGCCTGGAATTGTGGATAGCTAGAAAGCAGGGAAAGACACAGAGGCAGAGTGCAATGACCGCCTTCAAGACAAATTTATCTTGTGTTGTGTTATAGTGCACTAAGTTGCACACTTGCCCGATCGGGCAACCAGGTAGCAGTCTTCACTTGCCCCACCATTTTTTTTACTTGCCCCGGGCAAGCGGGCAAGTGTTAGTGTCAAGCCCTGCTATCTATTTCTCTGCACTACCATGACCATGTTCTCCCTCTCTGTGCGTGTCTCCTGTCCTCCTGTCCAGCATGGCCGCTGCGGTATCCCCCAGGCCCTGGTCCAGCGCTACTCAGAGGACCTGGAACAGGCCGTCAAAGACGTGGCGTCCGCCATGGACCAGCTGCGCGTCAAGGAGCTCCGTAAACAGCACCGCATGGCCGTGAGTAGTCTTGGGCAATATACCGGTATTACCGTTTATCGCGATATTGGAAATCAATACCGAGTAATATCGGTGGGTCTATAAAAAATATCGAATACCGAATATCGTCAAATACCTTATTATATAACATTATACTGTATTCCAGTGGTTTTCAACCAGTGGTCCGGGGACCACCAGTGGTCCTTGAGAGGATTCAAGGTGGTTCCCAGTTAAGTTGTTTAACCAGATGTAACTCTTGAGAACGTAAAAATTAAACCAAATGGACCCTTGCGGGTCCATTTGGTTTAATTTTTACGCTCTCAAGAGTTAAAATATTCATCATGTGAATTAGCCCCGAGTCTTGAACAGCAGAGCGCTCAGTTTCTGACCCCTCAATGTGGCAATTCTGAGAACTAGGTGACTGTTCTCATCTAGTGGTCAATACCGGTAATATCGAATATCGAGCTAATTAACACGTTATCAATACCGATATTAAAAAATCAATACCGCCCAAGACTAGCCGTGAGTCCGCACAGCTCCCTCCTCCTCCTCGCCAACGCTTCAGGACATGTCCTCACAGACAGTCACTAGAGGACCAGTCTGTGTCTGACAGGAGGCCTGTGGGCAGTTCAGAAACCAGTCTTTCAAAGACATCATCAATGGGGAAACCAAGCTAATAGAAACTGCAGGCTTTCTGTTCCTGAAAAGTTTCAATGCAAAAATGGAAGCCATCCATCGTTCTCTCGATAATAAGTATATATATATATATATATATATATATATATATATATATATATATATATATAATATATATATATATATATATATGTTTTTGAGAACATTTAGAAAAAATCTTTGAATGAGGATGTCATTGGTGGATGGATTTTAGAAAAAAAAAATAGAATGTAGCGTCAGAAACTAGAATCTAGTATAGTGTCAGAAACTAGAATCTAGCATCAGAAACTAGAATCTAGTGTCAGAAACTAGAATCTAGTGTTAGAAACTAGAATCTAGCATCAAACTAGAATCTTATGTCAGAAACTAGAATCTAGTGTCAACTAGAATCTAGTGTCAACTAGAATCTAGTGTCAAACTAGAATCTTGTGTCAGGAACTACAATCTAGTGTCAGATCTAGCTTCAGAAACTAGAATCTTGTGTCAGGAACTACAATCTAGTGTCAGAATCTAAAATCTAGCTTCAGAAACTAGAATCTAGCACCAGAAACTAGAATCTAGTGTCAGAATATAGAATCTTGTGTAAGGAACTAGAATCTAGTGTCAAAAACTATAATGTATCATCATCTAGTGTCAGAAATTAGAATCTCATGTCAAAAACTAGAATCTAGTGTCAGAACAAAATGGGTTGAACCATTCCGCACTGTACTTGTGGCGTTTTAACTTTCATTGAAAAATAGCAGGTGTTCACTCATAGCAGCTGTTCGGTATGAGCCGCGAGCGCCTGCTATTTTTATATATATTCTATATTTCAGAACGCAGCACAAATCTTTCACGGTGTTCTTTCAGAGCGAATGTTTTGTAGAATCTACAATGTCAGGACAAACTAGGCTACACACATTTCATAATGTGACATCACTTTGAATGCTCTGTACCTTGTCATTCCGTATCCCCTCCAGATCCCCTCCGGAGGCCTGACTGAGATGTGCCGGAAGCCGGCGGTGTCTCCACCAGGGGGCAACGTCCTCCACACCACCACCGCCACCACGGTTTCAGACTGGCTGGTGTCCATCGGCCTGCCCATGTACGCCGCGCCGCTGGCCTCGGCCGGGTGCGACACGCTGGGCCGCGTGGCGTCGCTCACGGAGAGCGGCGTGTGGGAGGCCGGCGTGCGCGACCAGAGACACGCCCGGCGGCTGCTGAGTGAGGCGCGCTTGGTCGCCGCCGCCACGCAAGGAGACGCACAGTCGTAATAATAACCGGGTGGTGGAATCGATCTTTTTACGGGTTGCTGCTGAGGTCGGGTCGATGGTTGACCGATCCGTGGGGTGGTCGAGGGCCAACTGGCCGCCGCCCGGGACTGAACGAGGGGACAAGCGGCCGCCGCAGCACAACTTCCTGTCTCTCGGGGCCTGCCGGGACTTGTGATTGGACGGTTAGAGAAACTGACGTCACACACTGTTTCCCTCCTTCTCTCTGTCGCTCTTTCTTCCCTTTTCTTAAAAAGTTTACGGCTTTCCGGAGTTTTTTTCTCCACAAACGCCACAACGACCGGATATCATCATAATGCCTTTTTAAGACTCGCTCCGTGGAATGGCTTCCGTTCTTTGAAAAAAAGAAATAAATCATCCCAGTCTTTAAAAACACAAGACTTGGAACTGCCTTTGAGGAATATAGCACACTCTTTTATAGGACTTTTTTTCCCCTTTTATCTTCCTTTTTTATAAAGAAAGACTGTTCATCGATGTTTGTTTGTGTGTTTCATAAATGCATCGTTTTAAGCTCTCACGCGAAACAAAATCGAATACCCACAGGTCTTAAAAAGATGTAGCGACGTGGCCAAAGTGGTTTCATGCATCACTTCCGATTCTTTTAACACTAACCGATTTCGTACGTTCTGCGGTAACGTAATCCTGTCGATATCCGGGTGCTTAATGAAATTAAACGCATAACCCGAACGCTGAATAACCGGTTGTTTTGAAAACGTTAAATGTCTTATTTTCTATCATGTTTCTGTAATATACATATATTCTAATTTTAAAACGAGTTTCCGTTTAAAAAAAAGAAAATGCGATGTGTTTTTGCCTTGTGAATGTTACGGCCTTATTTCGAGGCCAGGTCTCGGTCGGAGAAGCTATTTTATATTTCAGATCTGTTTTCTCTGGTTTCACAGCAGTTTGGTGCATGTCATTTTTTTTCAATATTTAGAGTGTGACAGGAAGCTGTGTGGTTTCTTCAATATTCAACTACGGGGGGAGGGAGGGAGGCAGGCACATCTTATATTGCCTTACCATTACAGTATAATATCTACAGTAAGACTGAACATATTGTGTTCTAAATACCTTTGCATCTGTCAATATGGACCACGTAACCCAGGCACGGCCGTGTCTGAATGTGTCCGATGTGTTTTGAGGAAAAATCAGAGATTTTATGAAAAACAAAGACTAATAGAAGACACTTGCACATGGATCCACACTGCAGTATCTACAGATAGAGTGAGAGTGACGTGGGTTCTGAACCTGACTTCAGATACACAGCACGTCCCACGTACTTAAAAGAAGGGCCAACTCGCGCAACAAAATAAGATATTTTCAACGAACTGAAGTGCCAGTATAAATGTCGGCACACTTTATTTTCCGACAAGCACAGACACACACACACACACACACACACACACACACACACACACACACACACACACACACACTCCTACCCACTGAGGTGGGGAGACAGACATTGGCCTACTCCTGTATATCCAAGAGAGACAGCCAATCACATTCCAGAATTTATATTATATTATACATCTACTTTTGGGTATGTTCGCCAATACTTTTCATAATGTTGATGGGCGAAATGAGCCTTTTGGAATGTTCTTGGTCCACCACCATCAAACATATACTGTACGTCAACTTTTTTGCAAAGTTTACAAAAGTATGGACAATAATAATGCGTAGCTTTGACACTGTCCTCAAGATGTGTAGACACTGTTGGAATAAAGATCTAGAATGATGGGAAAAGAAAAGGCTTCCATAAGGGGGCACAACATGGCAGTTTGTAGTTTTGAGGCTTTCATTTTGGGTCATTCCTGTCGCTACATTTCTAGGCCAGACACAGTCTGGACCAAACTTATTTCCTTATTTTGTTGTGAAGGTTTTATCGTTTAAAGCTTAAAATATCCATTGGCGTGTGTGGAGTTCTGAGGACAGAAAGTCAACTTACAGCTTTGTTTGAACTGAAGTCTTATTCCCTGGGTTTGGAGTTGTTGTTTTTTTTTCCTTCTTTTAACAAGATTGAGTATTGGTGGTACATTTTGAGGATGCTTTTGCAGTGGACACTCGATTAGCTGTTTGATGCCTTTTCCCCCTCTTCAATCAAAGTGGTGCTCTGGGTTTCGCTAGAATGATAAAAGGCGACGTGGTCGTTGGTTTAAAAGAAAAAGACTCAACCTTGAAGATGTATTTTGTAAAGAATGAAAATACAGACACTGTATATGCACTTTAGAAGGTAAATCTAGCTGTTTTATAGGCAGAATTGGCTAACTTTTGTTCAGAGGAGGTCCATGCGTGGACGTTTGTCGTCAGGTATTGTAAAGAAGTTTGAATGGGTCATGCTGGTATTTTTATTTTAGTATTGAGTTCCCGATGCCAAGTCAGTGTACAAATGTTAATAATCATGATTCATTCCCCAATTAACCTAGGTTTCTCCCCGATTATACTCGACTTCCAGGTTGTTTTTTGCGTCTTACAAAAAACTAAATTCTTAATTACATATATGAAATGCTTAACAAAAGGTTGCACATTCTCTATATGTAATTGGTATTTAAATAACTTATTTTTTGGCTTTTTTTTTCTTTTCATATCAACTGTAATTAGCTGTACTATATAAATAGCAATACCTTCCTGCATAATGCATATTGCTTTAGCCAGTAAGAAGCAACAGTATGTATTGTAAAATAAGTGAGTGTACAAATTATTTTATTTGGTTTCATTCTAGCTAATGATTGTCCATAAAGATTTGCTTGTGTATTGAAACAACAAAGTAATGTCCATAACTATTTGTCATTCTGAAATATAATAAAATACATTCTTGCCATTTGGTGTTTTTAACTCCATCATTTTGTACTCAATTTGTACTGCATGCATGCACATGTTACAATGGTGGCAGCTAATTTACGCAATCTCACCATTGCGAGCTAAACCTGCATTGCATTTGGACTTTTGATTGGTTTTGTAATTGCGTTCTAAAACTATAAATATTACCGCTATAAGCTCCTGCTCCTGTCATGAAGGGTGTTTTCATCTGGGCCCCGTGGAAGTCAAGGCCATTTGGGTCCATTTGGTTTCATGTATACACTCTCAAGTGTGAAAATATTCATTATCTGAATTAGCCCAATTCTACACAACTAGAAAATGTAGAAGATTAATGGACATTTTGATTGTTGTTTCCCAAATCCAGCCTGGAATTGTGGGCAAAAGAAATCTTTAGTTTTGGGGTCTGTGGTGCTAAAATGTCCTCAAATGGTGGTCCGTGGCTCAAATGCCGAATAAATAGTGGGTCCTGGTGTCAAAAAGATTGAAAACCACTGCTTCATATGAAAAACTTTGGAGTCGCTATTCTTCCAGCCCACCCTCTGGCTAAATCTTGCCTGGTTCCTGCCAAACACTCCACAAAGGAGAGTCTGGGACTCTCTGATTGGAATCTCTTTACCGTGACGTAGGTTGTCTGTTTGACAGACAGATTCCTCTAACCAATCACTAGCCATCAGCGCACCAATCAGGAGCGCAATCAGGAGACGTGAGGTGGGATTACTCAAACGCAGCCATTTGATTGGTCTCCAACTTTGAAAATCAACAACTCGGCGAGTGAGTTCTTTGTAATGAGAGTCAACGGGTGCGTAGCCTGGTCTAGCCCTCAATGATTTTGGCCTTGGGGGGCGGGGGTGCTGCGCTCTGATTTGATCTCACTAACGTGTCGTCATCCCCGGCCCCTCCCGCGCCCGTCCACTGCTGTTCTACGTCACATCATTTAGAGCGACGCCCACCCCGGAAGGTTCACTCCCATTTGAAGGCCACTTTCCAACGTGCGTTAGTCCAGGCTTTCCGTTTTCGCGCAAGGCGAACGAAAATGAAAGCCTGGGTGGCTAACGGGTGCGAGACCAGACCCAGTTCTCAGCACAATCCGTTGTGATGACGTAGCTGGGGCGGGCGTGGCCAGGCTAGGCTAAATCCGGCCCTGGTCCAAGAGCCTGTAGTCCCTTTTTTTAGAAGTCAAGTCAGCTAACCCAGGATGAGCCAGCCAGGTTGCGGGCATCAAGGCTGTCACAGGGCCGCCATGTATGAATCCTTAATTGTCACAGAGTTGAGGCGACGAATGCAGGATATCCATTGCCTTTTCCTCCTAACTAGCACCCGTAGGGACAGCCTGGGACTGCAAAACCAGCCCCGTCAGCCTGTCCTAGCCCAGCCAGCCACCTGACGTTCCATCTCCTGAGACACCCGCAGGGCACGTTTACTTGTTTGACAGCGGCATGGTCACCGATCCCAATGTGCGGTGTACTCAGGGCTGGGTTTAGCCAGCCCTACTAGCAGCAGGGGCGAAATCCAAAAGCGACCTCGCCCGCGGGCGCCCGTTTTCAAAAGCGGGCGCCCGCTTTCACAAAAACGGGCGCCCGGTTTCACAAAAACGGGCGCCCGTTTTCAAAAGCGGGCGCCCGTTTTCACAAACGGGCGCCCTTTTCAAAAGGTTATGGTTAGGGTTAGGTTAGGTTTAGGCATAGGTTTACTGAGGTTAAGTTTAGGGTTAGAGTTAGGTTTAGGCATAGCCTAGTTTGTGAAAACGGGCGCCCGCTTTTGAAAACGGGCGCCCGCTTTTGAAAACGGGCGCCTGTTTTTGTGAAACGGGCGCCCGTTTTTGTGAAACCGGGCGCCCGTTTTTGTGAAAACGGGCGCCCGGTTTTGAAAACGGGCGCCCGCGGGCGAGGGCTCAAATGGATTTCGCTGGCTCTCCCTACTAGGGTGGGCTGGAAGAATGGCAGGGTGGGAAACTTTTATTTATTTTGCTTTAGTCCACAATTCCAGGCTGGATTTGGAAAACAAAACAGGTAAACATACAGATCAAAGTGACCATTAATCTTCTGCATGCTCTAGTTGCATAGACTTGGACTAATTCACATGATGAATATTTTAAGGATCATTTTTACGCTCTCAATGAGTTACATCTGCTAACCAACTTTCCACCATTTAGCTGGGACCACCTGGACATCTCAACCCCTGATGAAAACCACTGATATTACCTTTCATTGGGTGGGGACTGGGGAGGATGCACATTTAGGTGGGCTCTGCCCACCTAAATGTGCATGGGGGAGAGGCTGCACACAGGAGACTGCTGACAGCTCTAGATTCTCTCTGCTGCATCGTCCAGGGTGGCGGCTGAACCGTTTCGACATGGGGATGTGTTGTTCTACCTCTATTTGTGATCTGTCCTGAGGGATCGGATCGAGCACACGGGGCCACCGTGACAACATTCTTCATTCACACTTGCCACTGTGTGCCGCCGCCGCCGCCCGTCCAGACTTGTGTCGCTGTCGAATGCTAGGCTCCAAGTCAAGGTGCTGTCAAAGTCTGTGGTAGGAAAACCTATATGCCAGAAGAGGGAAAAAAGACAGGACACAGAGACGTAATGCCGTGACCAATGTGGCCGCAAACCGGCACTTTACCCCTTCTCTCCTCCAGCGTGTCAAAACGTTAGAACTCTGCCAATAAGTCCTGCAGGGCCGGATTTAGCCAGCCCTACTAGGGTGGGCTCTGCCCGCCCCTGCCCCCCTACATATATAACAAAATTGATTTCAATACATTCCCACTGCTCAGATTTTTTTTGGAGAGTTTGGGTAAAGGGAGTAATTATACTGTAAGAACCAGCGTGGAGTGCCAAGACAAGGGAGCGCCCCTCACTTCACATGGGTGTGATTTTTATGTTAACATTGCCTCTCTGGCAGTGGTTATACAGCTGTTGTCAATTAAAAATATACTGTAGCTACAGTATTAGTACATTTCTCTTTATTTCTGTGTAATTGTAAAGGTGTTTTTGTGCTTACTTACTTACACATTGAGCTGCAGGGAAGTATAGTCTATTGCCCCTGCTTTATGATATAATTTCACACTTGTATCTTTCAGATCTGCTTTACAGAAACTACAGTCAACATATAGTAATTAGTTTTAATGCAGTAGGCTATAGTCCATTTTTACCAGCGTACACCACCTTTTCCCCCTCTACACTGTCATCTCATTGCCCCAAATAGTTGATCTAGATTCTACAAGCTTGTTGGATTGTAAATCTGTTTCTTTTGAGATAAATGACAAACATTAGCACTCGTGGTTTAAACAAATATTATGTTGTCATACTATGACGATAGTACCTCTCACTTCACATGGGTGTGATTTTTGCAGAATATTTGCCAAGAAAGGAGAAGCTACAGTGCATGTATACTGAACAGTTTACTTGTATGAAGTCGTATTAACTCAGTGGTGATAGGTAACGAGGACTTTAAATGCACTTAATCTGAAAAAACGAAATCCTCTGAAATCTATCCACAACTTTCCTACAACCAATAAGTTGTAGGAAAGTTGCAGAGTGTGCAGAAGTTCCTCTGTGTTGCCAGGTTGGCGACAGAAACAAGTGGAGAGGACTATAAAGACCAGCACAAATCAACATAGCTGATCTACACACAGCGACCATCTGTCATTTAAAAATGAAATAAATAAATAATAATAAAACAAAATATTTTGAGTAGTAAACATTTGAATAATAAAGGCAGACAGTATTTTTGGGTGGTTGTCTGTTGACAATTACATATTAATCTGGGGTTCCTTGATGTGAATAAATGTGGGAAAACACTGGTTTTATTTAGAATGTAAGCTCAAATAAACAACTACTGTACACTTTAGAAACAAACCCTAAAAACTTCAACCAACAACTACCAATAATTTATTTGTAAGTGATTCCCTACATCAGGGGTTTTCAACAGGTGGTCCGGGGACCACCAGTGGTCCTTGAGAGGGTTCCAGGTGGTCCCCAGCTAAGTTGGTTAACCAGATGTAACTCTTGAGAACGTAAAAATGAAACCAAATGGACCCTTGCGGGTCCATTTGGTTTCATTTTTACACTCTCAAGAGTTAAAATATTCATCATCTGAATTAGCCCAAGTCTACACAACTAGAAGATGGACAAAAGCAAAAATAAATCTTTAGTTTTGGGGTCTGTGGGGCTAAAATCTCCTCAAGTGGTGGTCCGTGGCTCAAATTCTGGAAAAAATGGTGGTCCCTGGCATCAAAAAGGTTGAAAACCACTGCCCTACATGAAAAAACAAGTCAAAGGTTGCTTATATAATAAGCAGACATGGCAACACTGTATGGCCGTGTGTGTGCTCTGTTTCCGGTCCCCGCCCGGTGCCTTGGCGGGGAAAATTGTGGACAGACCTACTGTAACTGAACTCCATGGAATGGAATGTATCAAACAATTATATATTTTGTCCACCTCCGTTCGTTTTGTAGTCCATTATGTAACCAGTGGGGGGGTCACCATTTTCATTAGAAACAGAGCAGTGTATATACGTTGGTGTTTTACCTGCAGTGCTGGTATTGAACCAAATGGACCCAAATCGTGTGACGCAAATTTCCATAGCTGCATGGACAGTAGAGCTGCGCAGTGACGTCACCGCCCCTGTTCCGGAAGTCTTTTCCCCATTCATTTTTCTCATAGACTTTTCGA
The DNA here is from genome assembly GCA_039105355.1 of Benthosema pterotum. Taxonomy (NCBI): domain Eukaryota; kingdom Metazoa; phylum Chordata; class Actinopteri; order Myctophiformes; family Myctophidae; genus Benthosema; species Benthosema pterotum. Next base: position 10,181,138 of record CM076983.1, on the reverse strand, counting down.
AAATAATTTATATCAAGACGATTACACCGCGGCCAAAGCCAACTCAGGTCGTGACAAATCATGACAACAAACACAATATCGCCATATAATATATAATTGGGAAGAAGTAGAAAACGGCATGATACAAGACTTTTTGTTTCGTTTTTCATCTTAGAAATTATTTTATTGTCCCAAAAGTTTGTGTGTGTCATCATGATTCGTCACGACTCGACTTGGCTTTGTCCGCGGCGTAATCGTCTTGATATAAATTATTTTCGAAAAGTCTATGAGAAAAATGAATTGGGAAAAGACTTCCGGAACAGGGGCGGTGACGTCACTGCGCAGCTCTATAGGCTACTCCTCCGGTGAGTGTGACGTCATCTCTATGACAGGCAGGAGAAAAATGGCGGCCCCCATGGGGAAAAAAAATATGAACTATTTTTAGACCAAATAACTTAGTTTTTTGTTTTAAACGTTCGTCTATAGATATAGTTATTATCCGTATGAAGCTTATGAGCCTGGGATCCTAACACCAACCTTCACTCGTCGTTCAGGAGTGTTTGAACAGTAAGAACAGGTATGTTGTTGAAGTCTTCCAGTTCTGAATTGTTGCATCTACGTCAACATGTCATGGATTGAATATTGGTGTTAATAGCATTGCTTTCTTACAGTCTGTGTTGCAGTGAGCCTTGGATTCATTCCCCCTTTGAGTCTATATGCAGCCACTAAGATGTGTTATTTGTATTTTCTTTTGTTTCACATTCATTTACTTGTATTGCACAATGTTGTGGTGGTTGACTTGTTAATTAGGTGTTTGTCTGTTTATGGTTTTATGTAGTTTGACGGTTGTTTTTTTGTGCCAGGGCCCACTATTTATTCAAAATTTGAGCTACAGACCACCATTTGAGGACATTTAGCCACAGACCCCGAAACTAAAGATATATTTTGCTTTTGTCCACAATTCCGCGCGGGCTCGATTTGGGAATAAAAACAGGCAAACGTACAGTTCAAGTACAGATCAAAATGGCCATTAATCTTCTACATTCTCTAGTTGTGACTTGGGCTAATTCAGATGATAGATATTTTAATTCGAGGGTGTAAAACATGAAACCAAATGGACCCTTGCAGGTCCATTTGGTTTGATTTGTATGCTCTCAAAGAGTTACACCTGGTTAACCAACTTTCCATCATTTAGCTGTGGACCACCTGTAACTCTCAACGACCACTAGTGGTCCCCGGACCACTGGTTGAAAACCACTGCTTCACTATAATCCCATCGGTAGGCCTATGCAGGAGTACGGTGTCATTGTATAACTATGGTGAGAGTGACCAGAATTAACCAGATGTAACTCTGAGAGTGTAACAATGAAACAATACCCTTGCGGGTCCATTTGGTTTCATTTTACACTCTCAAGAGTTCAAATATTCATCCTCTTAACCTCTTAGCACCACTTAATTACCAAGTCCACACAATTAGAGAATGTAGAAAATGAATGGTCATTTTGATCTGTAGGTTTGCATTTTGATCTGTATGTTTGCCTGCTTTGTTTCTGAAATCCAGCCTGGAATTGTGGACAAAAGCAAAAGAAATCTTTAATTTTGGGGTCTGTGGGGCTAAGATGTCATGAAATTGTGGTCCGTTGGTCAAATGCTGAATAAATAGTGGGTCCTGGTATCAAAAAGGTTGAAAACCACTACTGTCCATTGTAAGCCGGGGTACAGTGTGGCTGCCTGCCTGCCTCACATTTTTGCCTGGTTTATATAGTAATCTCACTGTGTTCGCAACAAGCATCTTGGACAAACAAACATTAAAGCTTTTCCTATATACAGCAGGGCCTGCCCAGCCAACAATATTTTTGGCCCGCACACAGCTTTGTTTCGCAAATATTTTCATGTAAAGGAGCCCACATGATACATCAATACATTGTTAGGGCAGTGGACCCCCATCTGGAGACTTGAATTTGGTGCCAAGGGGAGGAACCCCTTGGCACCAAATAATAAAATATAATCTATAATCAAAATGGATTAGATTTATTATTTACACTACATGTTCTAATTGAAATCAAACTCAAATCAGGTATACAAAGTTAGCGGCTGTTGCTCAGGAGGCATGCTGTGTTGTCCCATGATACATACAAAAACAGCCACATATTGAACCCAGCTAAAGTCAAAGTCAAAGTCGCATGATTTGTAGGGAGGCATTGGGTCCCATTTTTAGAGTCTTTGGTATGACCCGACCGGGAATCGAACCCCGGCCTCCCAGTTCCAGGGCTAACCACAAGGCCACTGTTCTGGTTACCCCAATTCTAAGTGAAGCTCTACAAACACTTTATAGATATTTTCATCACATTTTCAGGTGTACGAGACCATCTTCATGGCTGCGATGACCATGTCCACTTCGCAGTGACCACAGATGAGAAAGAATCTAACTTCTTGGACATCCAGGTAGTTAAAATCCCCTCACAACCAATCCACACCGAAAGCCCACGGGTTGTAACACCCTTCTCCCTTAAAGGGGAATTCTACCCATTTTTTCTGAGAGTGTACAAATGCAACGAAATGAACCCTAACGGGTTCATTTCCATTAACATGGAGAAAATACATCTTGATGATGTCATCAAGATGTATTTTCTCCATGTTAGTGGCTTTCATCAGACCTCTATTTCTTGGGAACACAGAATGGGGGAACCTTTTTATCATCTCCACCCAGCACCTCTATAGAGTATACTACCGGTAATGACATATTAGAATGTTAAAAATGGGTGGACTTCCCTTTTAACAGGAGCCTATAGATCAGCCAGTTCAATAGAGGGCGGAGGATCTGCAGCACACAGGAAGCCTTCGAGGAACAGAGTCCACTGATGTGAGCCGAATACACAGAGAGGCAACCCAGAAGAATGGATACAGGAGGCGCTGGTACTTTTTGGACAGCAACATCCCTACAGGTAACTTTAAATGTGGATCACACACAGTGCAATTTCACTACCAGATGTGAAACCTTTAATCACTCACCCACGGGAAAGCCCTTCATCAAAATCAGAGGAATGATTACAAGTTGTACGACCAACGCCATATATATGTTAACTTGTCCTTGTGGTCTCTCATATGTTGGTCAAACCAGCCAGACACTCAAAACTGTATAAGTGAACACAGATCCAACATCAGAACCAAAAACCCTAAGTACCGCCTTATATTTGACACACAGTGGTATCATTAGCATATGTTGGCATAGAGAGGGTATATCTACCACGAAGAGGTGATGACATCTGCAATCTCCTCTATAGATGAGAAACGTACTGGATATAATTCCCTACGAACATTGAAACGAAATGACCATAAATAAAAAGTGCAATATTACATAGAGCAGGGGAGCCCAACCAGTAGATCGGGATTTACCGGTAGATCTCGGCCTGATCACAAGTAGATCTCGAGAGATGTGGGGGGAAAGGAAAAAAATGGGGTGGAAAGAAAAAAGCGATTTTCGTGTGTGTGTGTGTGTGTGTGTGTGTGTGTGTGTGTGTGTGTCAGTCATTTTGGGGATTTTGGGGACTGTTCTGTAACTTATAATGGACTATTCTGGACTGTTCTTATTATGATTGCATTTGCAATGGCAGTGTTTGAGCAAGTCTGTTGTACTTATGTTGTACTGTTGTAGGCCTACTTATGACAAGTCTTGTTGTGAAGTTACTGTAGGCTTAGTGGCAACGATGCGTGTGGTTTTAAATGTTGATATTGGACTGGTAGATCCCGGAGGGGTTGGCTGCTGAAAAGTAGATCTTGGGTCAAAAAAGGTTGGGCACCCCTGACATAGAGCATGTAAAAATGCTTTATGTAACAAGCCTTCACCAGCAAATTGTGCTGTACTGTGCTATATTTGCTTGATGTGGTCGGGTCGTTATATTCATCTCACTCGGGTATATCAATCAATTAACTGTATTCATCTCACTTGGGTTTATCAATCAATTAACTGTATTCGCCTCACTTGGGTATATCAATCAATTAACTGCCTTGGCATTGTCTTGTCGGTGGTCATGTGAACCCGCAAGCTCCTTATAAGGTAGAAGATTGTGTCATTATTGTCACCTGATGATGGCCAGTCATGGCCGAAACGCTGTGGACTATATGTCCATGTTTTAATTTAATAAAAACACAGCGGCTGTTGAGCACCAGCACAAAAAATGGATTTGTGCAACTGCTTTCGTTTTAAACTAAATACATTGGTCCGACTTGCGCATTACTAATAATAACCCTAAACCTAACCCCTGCTCTATGAGAAGTCACCTTCTATGTCCCAGCTATTGCTTCAGATATAATTGCTGGTCCAATTGAAAATAAATCAGGGGGAAATTGTGAAGCAGCATGGCTTTGTGGAAAGTGCATTGTAGTGAAAAATATCACTTGCAGGCAGCTTTCTTCCAATAGCTCTCCTAGTGCACCTTTCTCAGTGGAGATACCATTTCTATCATAAACGTATAAAAAAACTTATATGTTTTCCTTTTCTCTTTCAGTTCAGTGACATTTTGTTTTGTCATCGGGAAAGAGAATCCTCTTTAGTATTTTGACCTTTGAGTATAATCTTTAAAAAATAAAAAAAAAGATAATACTATAAAATAATAATATAAAACCCTACATGTTCTAGGATGCTATAAAGGCAGATGGTGTTGTTAACATGTAAACAACAATGACCCCACCTGTAACTTGGTATGCATTTATTGTAAGCCTGAGACCTACTACACACATAGACATATTCACTTATACAAAATTGAACGTTTCAGACTAGAGAATGTAATCTGCTGCCCCTTACAATGAAGGACTGAACCAAATCTGAAGTCTTTTTTTTTTTTACCCAAGATAATCTCCCCCCTCATCCCAGGGACCTTGGAGGCTGTAAAGAAAAGAGAGTGAGAGAGAGAGAAAATCACAACTGGCACCTACTGTAGCTCTTTTCAAATGGGGTTCTGCATCAAATAAATCAATTTGCAAGTCTTTGATATGAAAATGCTCACTGAGGCTGAATAGCTCTACTCTGTGTCAGTGAAAGTAAAATAGCCATAGGCTTTGGGGGAGGTAGCCGAGTAAAGTACTATACAGAGCTTAAATATAGGTGTACACTGAAGGTGCATAGTTACTGAGGAAAGGTACGGTACACATCATGTGTGGTGAAAAGGCTCCATGCACTTTGCCTAAGGGGATTGGGGGGAAAGATGTTTTAGTCACACCCCACGTGCGCACAGGCACACACACACACACTCCAAGTTAAAGGACGGGTCACAGGAGTCACAGTACAGCTGTCAGTCAACACCGTATTCTGACTGATGCAGGCTGCACAGAAACATGTGTGCAAACTCAAGATGAGTGATATTCAATGAGCACTGCCAAACTCCCAACACGTGACAGAAAGTATAGAGCTCATAACATGTACAGTGGATTTATGTAGGCAACAAAAACTTTGTAGATAGAAAGAGGATTATTCAAAACTTGTGTACAGCTGCATGGACTGCTGGTGAGTTTGATACATGTATTTACATCCATGATTTGTATCCATGCATGAAAGGGCTGTCAATGGGAAATTGTGCCTATAGTTCATACCTGGGCATTATGCGGCCCGGGGGCCAAATGTGGCCCTTTGGCTGACTCTGACCGGCCCGGGGACCACCAGTGGTCCTTGAGAGAGTTCCAAGTTAAATATGGAAAGTTGGTTAACCAGATGTAACTCTTTGAGAGTGTATAAATGAAACCAAATGGACCCTTGCGGGTCCATTTGGTATCATTTGTACACCTTGGATTCCCTGTTGATGATGCGAATGGAAGGCTGTTTTTGAACTGCCCACAGCCCTCTTGTCAGACAACAGACTGAGAGTATCAAAAACTGGTATTTTTGTACATTAGTGAGGGGGACCACTTAGATATTGAAAAGTGGGGGAGGTGTCCTTTAATCTGTGCTGTCCACTCACAGTTATCAGTTGTATTGAGTTCATTCATTCAGGCCAGGGAGAGGTTTTGTTGCAGTCTGTGAGGGGAAACTCGTCTCATTTTGGAGTGTCCAATCCATCCATCACGCTCTCCCTCAACACGAGGGGGCGCTGTTTTACGCATTTGAACCCAAACCAAAAATCTTTTTTTTTTCTTCCTCCACGTTCAGTCAGTAATCTGACACCACCACCTCTCTCCCCCACCACCACCACCACCCCAAAAAAAGAAAATCCGAGCAGAAGGATGGACCCATAACTTCACTGGAAGGAGGAAAAGCAGTACAGCGAACCGAAGGGAGGGAGAGAGAGAGCGAGGACGGTGGAGCAGCAGCAGCAGCAACAGGGCTGAAAACGGTGCGCGTAAAAACAACTCGTGGCGGTCGGGTCCCATGGAGGAGGAGGGTTTGCCTGCCTTGTAGCGGCTGCCTGTTGCTTGCCCGTGCGTGTGTGTTTTCGTCCTGTTTTCAGATGATCTCAAAGCGAGAAGAAGAAGAAGGAAAAGTTTCACTTTCCACACAGCAGCAGCAGCACGCGGATGGGTGACTACTACCGCGTCCAGCGGCGGCACTACTGCACCGGCGTGAGGCTCCTCGGGTTTAGATGATGATGAAGAATTACGGCAACAACAATCAGCCCCATCCGAACCACATCAGAGAGCCGAGGAACAACAAGAAGCCCCACGGCGGCGGCGGCGGCGGCGGCGGCGCGCTGTCCGCGATCATTCCGCTGCGATTCTCCCTGCGAGGTTATGGTTTTTGCATGGCTACGCTGTTCCTCTTCTGTTTCGGATCCCTGTTTTACCAGCTGAACGGAGGACCCCCTAGGATCTTACTGGACATCCGACAGTATCTCGGTAAGAACTTTTTTTCCCCCTCCGTACGTGCCATTCCATCCCGATCATTCTTCCTCCCTTGCTGTCAAAGCAAAGCAACGTCTCCAAAAAAAAGTACAAGCCAGCCACGGCGCATTTTTAAAGGTTCACTCCACCCATTTTCAGCATTTGGCTGTGTCATTAATATACCTTAGACTTAGAGATTAGAGATGTTGTGTGCCGGACATGATAAAAACATGGTGAAATACATCTGATGACATCATCAAGATGTATTTCACCATGTTAATGATTTTTCTTTCAGACCTGTTTTTAAAAATGAGTGAAATTCCCCTTTAAAGGTTCACTCCACGCATTTTCAACATTTGGCTATTAATATACCTTTTAGAACAGTGTTTTTCAACCGTTTTCATACCAGGGCTCCACTTTTTATTTTTATTTTTTTTAGCTACGGACCACCATTTGAGGTTGAGTTTAGTCTCTCTGACAAAACCGAAGAAGGATTTTCAAGTTTTGGTCCAGAATTTAGCGGAATTAACTGGCAAAACGTTGGTCAAAATAACATTTTTTCTTCTAAATGTGTACATTCTTTAAAAAATTAAGTAATTCAGATGTTGAAATATAATATAACTCTTGGGAGCGCAGTGGTATCGTTTTACGATCTCAAGAGTTACAGATCTATAAGGGTCCATTTGGGTACCAACAACTGTCCATCATTTAGCTGGGGACCACCTGGAATCCTCTCAAGGACCACTGGTTGAAAGCCACTGCTTTAGCGACGTTGCGTAGAAATAATAATAATAAAAAAAGGTCCCCTACTTCTCCCAGAAAGAATAAAATGAAATCATGTTCATGTTGAATCCCAGCTAGATTGCATCAAAGATGTGGTTGCAAATGGGTGGAATACCCCTTTAAGGCTAACTTTGCTTTTGTGGAGAGGAGGAGGAGGAAGAGGAGGCGTAAAAAAGACACGTTTCAAGTATGCACTACGGGCAAACATCTGATCCATATGTCGTCCACCTCTCTCTGCTGCTACACCTGGACCGTACAGTGTTCACGTCCGCCACAGCTATGGTGCATCCATAGATATTTACTGTTAGAACAGTGGTTTTCAACCTTTTTGACTCCAGGGACCACCATTTATTCCGCATTTGAGACACGGACCACCATTTGAGGACATTTTAGCCCCACAGACCCCAAAACTAAAGATTTCTTTCATCTTCTAGTTGTGTAGATTTGGACTAATTCCCATGATGGATGTTTTAACTCTTGAGAGCGTAAAAATGAAACCAAATGGACCCGCAAGGGTCCATTTGGTTTCATTTTTACGTTCTCAAGAGTTACATTTGGTTAAAACAACTTAGCTGGGGACCACCTGGAACCCTCTCAAGGACCACTGGTGGTCCCCGGAGCACCTGTTGGAAACCCCTGTGCTAAAAGAGCTCAATTCGCGGATCTCAACTTTGCTCAACGTTGCTTCTTCCACGATTGAAATAAGTTGTTGATTGTCACGTTGTGAGCCGTAAAGATGTCTGCCACGGCATCGCTTTTCTGTGGTTCTATTATATTTGTCTATTCGACTTTTCATCTGCGCTGACTTGTCAGAGCAGGACTGGACTTGGGAGTCTTATTGTGTAAACGGGTCCATGGCAACTCATGCAAAGGCTGATCGGTCGGGTGAGGAGGAAGATGGACTCTGTGGTCGTCTACAGCAGGGGTGGGCAATTATTTTTCCCAAGGGGCGAAATGAGATACATATAAGATTGTTGAGGGCCAAGAGTGAAGGCTGAACTAAAGTCTGCGTAATATTGATTTAATTTCAAGATAAAAGTAAGAGTAAGACCATTTTGACACCATGGCCCACTATTTATTCAGTATTTGAGCCACGGACCACCATTTGATGACATTTTAGCCCCACAGATCCCAAAACTTTCTTCAAGATTTCTTTGTTTTTTGTCCACAATTCCAGGCTGGATTTGGGAAACAAAACAGGCTAACAAAAATGACCATTCTCTTACATTACATTACATCTGATTAAATGTGTAGACATTAGGCTAATTCAGATGCTGAATATTTTAACTCTTGAGAGTGTAAAAAATGAAACCAAATGGACCCTTGCAGGTCCATTTGTTTTCATTTATACGCCCTCAAAGAGTTACATCTGGTTAACCAACTTTCCATATTTAACTTGGAACTCTCTCAAGGACCACTGGTGGTCCCCGGGCCGGTCAGAGTCAGCCAAAGGGCTGCATTTTGCCCCCGGGCCGCATAATGCCCAGGTATGGTCTACAGTATAGTATAGTGTACTGTTATGTATGTAATGCATGCACAGTGTGCGCTCTGACTTGTGCCACACGCACAGCCAACAGTAGTGTTCCTATTCCAGATAGATCATTACGCAGACAGGGGTGGCAAGTAGACACGTAGACACAAGAGAGAGAGAGAGATAATTCATTCAAATTATGAAATGTTACCTAATAGGCCAAAACATTATGTAAGCAAGTGGTAGATGCAACTGCCCAAACTTGCCAAAAAAAACCCAGCCAATAAACAGCTTATATTTTGAAGAGAGAAAAAAAAAACGGCTTCACTTCTTGCCAATGCACAATTCTCATGTGGAATTTATTTTTGATTGGCCAATTAACCCATTAAGGCGAAAAATGGATGCATATAAGACAGAAGGACGGACGGTTTCTTCAATTAGTTGCAACATTGTGTGTGGGATGATTGTGTGTGTGCGTGTGTCGGTCTTATCCATGGTCAACACTGAACATACATCCCTATTCTTGGCACAGTATCACATGCTGAGGTGATTTCCTATCAAAAATGTCTACAGTTTAACACAGCAGGTACCCAGGAGAGGTGCAACAGGAAACTAGAGGGTGTGTGTGTGTGTGTGTGTGTGTGTGTGTGTGTGTGTGTGTGTGTGTGTGTGTGTGTGTGTGTGTGTTGTGTGTGTGTGTGTGTGTGTGTGTGTGTGTGTGTGTGTGTGTGTGTGTGTGTGTGTGTGTGTGTGTTGAAAGGCGGTTGTGTTCGTACAGGGGATTGGGGCCTTTTATGACGTGATAAACATCTGGAACAGAATAGAGTCACTCACCAAGTCGGCCACTAATCCCTAGGGTCAGATTGGTTTCCTGTAGACAGACACGTACAGTCGTGCACAGACACACGTGCACACACACGTTTGTTCGTGTACACACACACACATGCACACACATGCACACTTTACTATATTGCTAAGGCAGTGCAATATTTGCAGAATGCACACAGTACAGTACAGTCTAACTGTGTCGTGATCAGACTGTGCCATGGGTTGACACTAAGGTCTCTGAGCCACTTGCCCATCGGGCAAGTGCAAGTCAGGTTCTACTAACCCTCAGGTCATGGTCATTTGCCCCCCAAAATATATCGTAAATTTTGCATTTAAGTTTACTTTCTGCTTGGGTGCTTTAAACATTTCCTTTCACAGTCAAACTGTTTTGTTTAACTCACAATCAGCTACAGTAAATATTCAACTTGTGAATCAGTGGTTCCCACAGTGTACAGATAAATATAGTTTGGAACCAAATGGACCTGGGAGAGAGAGGAGAGATAGCTAGAAAGCAGGGAAAGACACAGAGGCAGAGTGCAATGACCACCACCTTAGACAAATATATCTCATGTTGTGTTATAGCACACTAAGTCGCACACTTGCCCGATCGGGCAACCAGGTAGCATTCTTCACTTGCCTGACCATTTTTTTTTACTTGCCCCGGGCAAGCGTGCAAGTGTTAGTGTCAAGCCTTGTGTGCTATTGTGTCTGCATGTTATGCATTTTGCCACGACAAATAAACTTCAGAAAACATAGCCTATAAGTCGAACCAACATTTGCATACAGGCAGTATGTGATATGAAAATCTGTTTTCAACCGTTTTCGGGTCGACGGTCCATTATGTGTTCTGCATTTGACCGACACGGATCTCCAGTTGTTGAGGTTTAACCTCTCTTTGGCAAAACGTACAATATATTCTTTACCAACTCTCTGTCATTTAGCACATTGAGTGCCCTTGGAGTCCATGTTAACATGGATGTTAACTGGGGACAACGTGACCCCCCCACCTCCTCAACCACCACCACCACTGGTTGGAAACCACTGGCCTAAATATACCAGGGCTTGACACTAACACTTGCCCGCTTGCCCGGGGCAAGTAAAAAAAAATGGTGGGGCAAGTGAAAACTGCTACCTGGTTGCCCAATCGGGCAAGTGTGCAACTTAGTGCACTATAACACAACACAAGATAAATTTGTCTTGAAGGCAGTCATTGCACTCTGCCTCTGTGTCTTTCCCTGCTTTCTAGCTATCCACAATTCCAGGCTGGATTTGGGAAAAGAGGCAAATTAACATGCACATAAAAATGACCGTTGATCTTCTACATTCTCTAGTTGTGTAGACCTGGGCTAATTACGATGATGAATTTTAACTCTTGAGAGTGTAAAAATGAAACTAAATGGACCCGCAAGGGTCCATTTGGTTTCATTTTTTTCACTCTCAAGTGACCATGAGCTGAGGGCAAGTAGAACCTGTCTTTCACTTGCCCGATGGGCAAGTGCCTCCGAGACCTTAGTGTCAACCCCTGTATATAACATTTGAGAGACACAAGAGAAATCTGGTGAATTGGGAGCTGGGGACATGATGAGAAGAGAATGGAATGATCAGAAGGAAATAACTCTGACAGAATCATTCTCAGCTGTTTTTTTCCTACCCTGGAATGGTTTACCTTTTAATTTAGTGCTCTATCACTCTTAAGTAAAGGAGAACATGTAATTTGCAGCCTGTCACCATGCCGCCGCCTCCTCTTCCAATCTCTGTCTGTCACACAAAGGGAGACCTGATCATCGTGTGTGTGTGTGTGTGTGTGTGTGTGTGTGTGTGTGTGTGTGTGTGTGTGTGTGTGTGTGTGTGTGTGTGTGTGTGTGTGTGTGTGTGTGTGTGTGTGTGTGTGTGTGTGTGTGTGTGTGTGTGTGTGTGTGTGTGTGTGTGTGTGTATCAGTGTTGCCAAAATGCACTAGTGACTCGGAAATGTTGTATTTTCAGACGTTACCGCTAATTCACTGGATATTGTTGTTGTTGATGAGGACAGTAAGGACGCGACCATTTTGGAAGTGGCATGCTGTACATTTGACCACAGTCTGGAAGAACCCTTCCTTACTAAGGTGCTTAAGTACCAACGTCTACGGGATGCTATTCTACAGCTAGGTTACCATTGTAAACTATTGGTGTTTGTATTCGGAAGCCTTGGTAACGTCCACAAATCAGTGGTGAGGGACCTGCAGATTGCAGGTGTTCCCAAACCCAGAGCTAAGGCACTGACAAAATTCTGTTCAGTTTCTGCAATAATTGGCAGTCGCCCTATATGGAGAAGACGTTGCTTCCTGTACCCATGATCTGTATCCTAGCACTTGTTGTAGAGAGTTTTCCAATTTTGCGCGTCTACTATTGTTTGCGTTCAAGATTTCCTTGCCAAATGTGAATACAAATAAAGATGTTAAAATGTGTATGTGTGAGTCAGTGTTGCCAAATGCCAAAATCCAAAATGCACTAGTGGCACTTCCAAAAACTAGAATACGCTAGAGCAGTGGTTTTCAACCGTTTTCATACCAGGGCCCACTATTTCGTCCCGGAGGACCATCATTCGATGATGAGTTTAGTCTCTCGGACTAATTTCGTCCTAACTCACCACCAGCAAAAAAGCACTAGATTTTCCGCCAGGAGTTTTTCACTAATTTTGGCGCTAAGGGGCTACCGACAAATGCACCAAGTTGGCAACACTGATGTGAGTGTGAGTGTGAGTGTGTGTGTGTGTTTTAGTCCTAGCCACTGTGGAGGGGGAACAGACTTTGTTTTGTTTGGGACCGGCGGGGTGGCTGCTGCTGCATGGCGTTTTTGAGGGCGTCACTCAACATATCACCCACAGTAACTAGAGAGCCACTCAAATGGACAGGCCTTCAGGCTAGATTTACTGCCCACGTCTCCTATCTGTTCTCTCTCATTAAGTCTCCTGCACACACACGCGTGCACCCTGCACACACACACACACACACACACACACACTAACACTTTCGCTCTTTTTCCCTCTTTTTTCCCTCTCGCACTCAAACTGACGTTCACCTGACTAATTCAATTACCCCTCGGGAACGTGCCAAACAGTCTACACACTGGAGAGACTTGATTGTGTAGTTAGTGTGTGTGTGTGTGTGTGTGTGTGTGTGTGTGTGTGTGTGTGTGTGTGTGTGTGTGACAGGCAGCGAAAGAATGCATAATTTCACCCGTGCCGTGTTTTCCTTTCTTCTCGGTATTTTTTTTTTTTTTTTTTTTTTTGGACTGACTTTTCCTCTTGGCATAGCTAAAAAAAAAAAAGGTCACGGCAGGCTGCCATGTGTGCCAGCGTAATCCGCGATTCTTGTACATTAAAGTCTTTTCTATTTCTCATTATTAGGATTATAAGTTCGCTTGCAAATGTGTTCAGGGTTTAGCCCACGCGCACAGAAAAACACGCAGGCTGCTTCAGAAAGGAAATATGAGTTGACTTGACAGGAAACTTTTTCTGTCGCTAGTTTGAAGATCATGTAATGTTACTTTGGTACTGCAGTGCTGCTCTTTCTCCTTGTGCGTGTTACCCAGCTGTATCCACCCATCAATACACACACACACACACACACACACACACACACACACACACACACACACACATCACAGACACACACACACACACACACACACACACACACACACATGCATCAAAGAAGCGAGTCTACCAGGATGCAAACATGGGTCGCGGGATAGAACGTCACACAAGGGCCTTTCTGTGTGGAGTTTGCATGTTCTTCCCGTGTCCCCTAGGGTAGGCAGGCACCCCCACAAAAACATGCAGTTATACTGGTCTCTAGACTGCCTCCCCCTGGCCGGCCGAGGCGCCTGATGGAGGGGAAAGGAACTAACCACCTGGCAGGTGCAAAAAAAAAGGTGGCTTGGACTCCTCATGCATTGAAGGAAGCATGAGGCCTGTCCGCTGTCTCCCCAGGTTGGCGGAGGGTGTGTCGAGGAGTCCAGGATCACATTAGGTCAGTGGTTTTCAACCAGTGGTCCGGGGACCACCAGTGGTCCTTTTGAGGGTTCCAGGTGCTCATCTAAATTATCCCACTTAATTAAGAAGTCTACACAATTAGAGAATGTAGAAGAGTAATGTTCATTTTGATCTGTGTGTAGTTTGGCTGTTTTGTTTGTGAAAATCCAGCCTGCAATTGCGTACAAAACTAAAGGAAATTTTACTTTAGTGTGGGGGTCTGTGGGTTGAAAATGTCATGATCAAACAGTGGTCCGCCAGGCACAAATGCTGAATAATTAGTGGGCCCTGGTATCAAAAAGGTTGAAAACCCCTGCATTAGGTAATTAGCACTCGGTGGAATAAAATGGGTTACAAAATCGTGGGGATACAAAAAAAATCCTCTTCAGACAGGGAGTAGTGAACGTTCACTAGTGATGGGACAGTGAGTTTGGCTGCTCTCTGATACTGTTTGGCCTGTGATCATATCGGTCTCCGAGACCAGAGCTCAGAGAAAGACACAGAGAAGAATTATCTTTTTCAGCACCCGGTTTTCCACCTCTCTCTCTCTCTCTCTCTCTCTCTCTCTCTCTCTCCCGTGTGTGTGTGTGTGTGTGTGTGAGTGTGAGTGAGAGTGTGTGTGAGTCGGTCGAATCATTAGACATTGCAGTGTTTCCCCCAGAAAATTGTTTAGTCAAGGTGGTGAGGCTTCGAGTCTGTGCTTGTGCGCGTGCACGTCTGTGCATGTGCGCGTGCATGTGTTGTAATTACAATACCGTAGGCTACACTGTGGGGTGAAAAACAGCAACACAGCCCCTCACTCATGTGTTTACACCACTCACCTCTATAACAGCTACTTTTCACCACTATCATCATCTGACTCCAGGACCTGACCTTTTATTCTAAGGAACCAGATAGGCCATTACGTTTTATAATTAATTTCTTTCCTTTTCAGGTATAGGGTGTCATCACATGTCTTTTTCATGACATGTCATATTTTACCAGGCTTAAAAGCACATCCAGCATGAAAAGAGACATTGAGAGAACTTTACAACAGAATGCCAACTGTATGGGACTCTGCCAACTGTAGTCTCTCAGTCACCATGTGGGACAGGGTCTCAATTTGTGGGATGACTGAAAAGCCTTTGAAATGAGAGACTGTGCCACGCAAAGAAGGACATCTGGTCACCCTGTGACTGTCCCACAGAAACGGGACATCTGGTCACCCTCAAACTCAGAGCCTTATGCTCAAACTACACCGCTCCGACACACACACACACACACGCACACACGCGCGCGCACGCGCGCAGCAGCAGCAGCAGCACACACGAGCTAAACGTTATGCTAACAATATTGACAGAGAGGCTAACGTTAACTGTATGAAGCCACATAACAGTCGAAACGCAATAATTTCAGCGTGGTTGTTGTCTGGTTAGGCTGACATACCGGGGTCCGCGGGCTCTGCAGACACAGACGGCATGCGTTGACCAGCAACCAGACAGCCGCGCAACGCGACTTTTTACTGCTTTGGGAGCAAAACAACTTGCTCTGCTCCGCGTGCGTGCACACAAGCGCTGCAGACACACTGATTGGGCATTGCGCAGCACAGAAACACTGGACCAGATTCGCTCCGGTTGAATATTGATTAAATTAATCCATAATCGCGGCCGTTGTGATTTGCTAATGGCATGGTTTCAAATCGCAATTTCGGTTTGAAGCCTTAGCACAGAAAACCTTATTTTATAACGTGCACATTGAAGAGAAATGCAGTTATTTTGTTACCAAAGGGGGGAAAAAAACTTCTTTCAGAATCTGGCCGCGTGCCAGCCGATTCCACCCGGCGTGCCAACGTTGGCACACGTGCCCTAGGTGCGCGGAACAGTGTTAGCGAGCCGAGGCAGCGTCGCATGCGAAATATAACTGATCTACAGGCTCGTCATGCGGCATGCGTTGTATGAACGACACATTTTAACTTTAACTCTGGTTTCTTTTTTTTTTTTTTTTGTTTGTTTTGTTTTTTTGGGGGGGAAGATAGGCAAGGCGGGGGCGGGTTTTACTCTGGCGGCCGCCTTAGTATTAAAGCGCTGGGGGAAACACTGCATTTGTATGAACCCACATTCACAGGCATCCCTGTGTGTGTGTATGTTTGTACTTGTTCCTTTGAGTCCGGGGGTGTGGGTGAGCGAGCAAGTGTTTGATTGTGTGTGTGTGTGTGTATCTGTGTGTGCGTGCTAGAGTGAATGTGTGTGTTGTGATTCAGAGATCGCTCCACCATAAATCATAAATGCTGAGTAAAGTCAGTGGCACACAGTCTCTCATGCTCTCTCTCTCTCTCCCTTGCTGGGGCAGCGGTTCGGCCTCACAAAAGCGCTCTGTAAACCCAAACGCACGCATAGTACACCTACACATACCGTCTTTAGCCTTTCAGCTGCCCGAAAGCTGGCCAGCGTCGATGTGCAGACTCTTAATGCCGTATTAGGAATTCGATAAGTATGCAATTGAGTGAATTGACAGACAAAAAGTGTTAAGTTTTCTCTCCGCTTCACACTTTTTTTAAAACAGTTTCCTTGCAGGGGTTGACACTAAGGTCTCACTTGTCGCACTTGCCCATCGGGCAAGTGCAAGTCAGGTTCTACTTGCCCTCAGGTCATGGTCACTTGCCCCCCAAAAATATATTGTAAATTTTGCATTTAAGTTTACTTCCTACTTGGGTGCTTTAAACCAGGGGTTTTCAACAAGTGGTCCCTGAGAGGGGTCCAGGTGGTCCCCAGTTAAGTTGGTTAACCAGATGTAACTCTTGAGAACGTAAAAATGAAACCAAATGGACCCTTGCGGGTCCATTTGGTTTCATTTTTACACTCTCAAGAGTTAAAATTCATCATCTTAATTAGCACAGGTCTACACAACTAGAGAATGTAGAAGATTAATGGTCATTTTGATGTGTATGTTAATTTGCCTGTTTTGTTTCCCAAATCCAGCCTGGAATTGTGGATATCTAGAAAGCAGGGAAAGACACAGAGGTCTTGCCCGATCGGGCAACCAGGTAGCAGCCTTCACTTGCCCCACCATTTTTTTTTACTTGCCCCGGGCAAGCGGGCAAGTGTTAGTGTCAAGCCCTGCCTTGTCTCAGTTTTTCCTTGTCTCAGTTTTTAGGTGAATTCACATAAACTCTTTGCCTGGCCGTCAAACAGCTGCTATGACGGGGTTTGCGCCAGATGTGAGTATTTATAAGGCACAGACAGTAGGGCAGAGCTAGACCAGAAAAGAGTGATGGTGAGACAACCCCAACTGTGAGCGGGCCAAGGAAGAACATGCCGTAAAAAAGTGAGCCCAAACCGATATATCAGCCATTATTTGACCTTTTTTTGGAGACATCAGTCTTTTGGATTGAGGCAGAATATGCGCCCTGACTTATTTTAACCACATACAACCAGCGTTGAGTGTGTCTATGGACATGCTAATCTAAAATGTCAGTAAATGGCATGGGTGGTCAGTGAAGGCGTTCCATGTGGACCCTCAACATGCATTTGTTAATGTACTGTAAAGATTTTACAGTTTTTTCTTGTGCAGAGTTGTGTAAGTGTTCCATGGAAGCACGTCAATTGTGTCAGTTACTGGGAAGTCTGAAGTGAAATTCAGCTTGAAACTGAAACAGAAAATGACTAATGTCTAAAGTCTGAAATTTCGCAGAAAGGGGAGGCAGAATTTCAAGAAAGCAATGGTCATACTTAGGAAATGCATGGATGTCATGTGTCTACGCTGTCAGCACTGTCTCTCTCTCTCTCTGACACACTCGCGCATGTGTGCACATTCTTGTCACATTTCAGTGATCGCAGGTGTGTGAAAACTTGACAGACTGACTGACGCAATGATTTAGCTTGAAACACACCTTTTTTAGTCTGTTAAAATGGAAATAGAACTTCCCCCTTGACTCATTCGGCTGCCGAATGAAAAATGGACGATCTTGCATCCAACCATGCAAAACATTATGTGATGGCTTTAAAAAAATGACACTAGGTTTATTGTGATTATCATATATTCTTTAATTTTACATATGACACACACAGTGTACGCTTATTCTGAAAAGGAATGCTTGTATTTAAAGGGGAATTCCACCCATTTTCAACATGTTCTCTGTGAGTGTACAAATGCAACCAAATGAACCCTAACGGGTTCATTTGGTTCCATTTGTACGCTCTCAGAAAAAAGAAGCGTCTAAAGAAATCCATTAACATGGTGAAAATACATCTTGATGATGTCTTCAAGATGTTTCACCATGTTAGTGGTTTTCTCCATTTCTTGAGAACACAGAATGGGGGAACTTTTTATCATGTCCACCCAGCACCTCTAGGGTATACTAATGACATATTAGAAGAATGTTGAAAATGGGTGGACTTCCCCTTTAACTAAATCTGACCAGACGCAAGGACAGAACATATTTCCCCATCAGTGATAAAACTGTATGACCAGAGGGGGTATAAAAAGCAGATGCAGGAACTCACCCACACACCCCCTACAAGGCCAGCCCTTGCTTCATCCCATGTTCCAATGACGTACTGCACTGTAGCATCCCTATTGTTTGCCAAGAAGAGAGTTGTGATATGCAGTTGATATGCAGTGCAAAATTAATTAAGTTTGGACAATATTGCATTGATTAGAGCAGGGGTTTTCAACCTTTTTGATCCCAGGGCCCACCATTTATTCAGCATTTGAGTCACAGACCACCATTTGAGGACATTTTGGCCCCACAGACCCCAAAACTAAAGATTCCTTTTGCTTTTGTCCATCTTCTAGTTGTGTAGACTTGGGCTAATTCAGATGATGAATATTTTAACTCTTGAGAGCGTAAAAATGAAACCAAATGGACCCGCAAGGGTCCATTTGGTTTCATTTTTACGTTCTCAAGAGTTACATCTGGTGAACCAACTTAGCTGGGGACCACCTGGAACCCTCTCAGGGACCACTGGTGGTCCCCGGACCACCTATTGAAAACCCCTGGATTAGAGTACCTGGCCCTGACGCCCTCCTAGATCTCCATATATCTGATTGAGTCTATATTTGAGCATGTCTGATAAATAACTCCATATATGAGCATAGAAGGGACACAGACTGGGATAATAATAACAACTGGGTGGGGCATCTGTTTCCAACTTGCATCGCTCCAAGTAAGCCGGTGCCTAATGGGCAGCACTCACAATTAAAGATGGAGTGCCATGATTTGTTCTTACATCCTAAAACATGATCATTGGGTATTATTTTTTTTTATAGGAGGAATACTTTTTCCCCCCCAAATAAGTGTACAGTATTTCTCTGTTTTTATGTGGCCACCCCCATTAAGTATGCCTGGTTTGCTTGGTGGGTGGTGATGGGTGGAGATCCACCTGACCTGAAGCCACGCCCACAGCTGTAGTTGCCTGATAAAGGGAGAGGAGTTAGGGGAGGGGCTGTTGTGTGATGTCACTATATTAGTGTTGTTTTCATTGGCATGTTTGACTGAAAGCTCCGGAAAGAAACCCTAAATACAAAGGGAACACATCATGGCGCATATAAACACACCAAGTATTTGTCACCTTTTAAACATGTACAAAATTGGGGGAAAAATACAAAAATCAACACTAAAGCAGCAGCAGTGCACCAGGAGTGCCAAAACCAGCCGCAGGCCCATGCTGAAATTACGAGCAATGGCTCCGCACTGGTCCGGCCAGTCATAGAAGTGTGATTTTTGGCAAACACACTCTCCTCCTCTCACACATACACTAGCAGACCCGTCCTACATTTCCTGTTAAAGGATATGAAAAACAACCCCCCCCCCCAAAAAAAAGCTTTATTTTTCCCAATCAGAGGTTAACAGATGTATTGTCTACTACTTCTAACTACTTCTGTTAAAAAAAAAGAAGAATCAAATCAGCCAATGCATCGCAATCCGGATGCAGTGCAGCAATGTGACATAATCGATCATCAACGGCATTATACTGTATATGTAATATATCAGGGGTTTTAATATATCAACCTTTTTGATACCAGGGACCACTATTTTATTCTGGATTTTAGCCACGGACCACCACATGATGTCGAGTTTAGTCTCTCGACTTTAGTCTCTCGAACGCATAACCAAGATTTTTCAAATTTTAATCCACAATTTATGAGAGATAACTGGCAAAATGTTGGTCAAAATAAGATTTCTTCTACATTTTCTAAATGTGTACCAGTGTAGATTCTTGAAAATTAATTAATTCAGATTGTTAAATATAATTTAACTATGATCTAAGGAGTTACAGATCTATAAGGGTCCATTTGGTTACCAACTGTCCATCATTTAGCTGGGGATCACCTGGACTCCTCTCAGGGACCACAGGTGGTCCCCGGACCACCTGTTGAAAACCCCTGTAATATATCATTGTTGTGCTATATCCGATGGTTTGTAGTTTTCTCTGGCGGGTGGCTGGCATCTTTCTTAGAGATAGGGTGAGAAGTTCAGTCACGCAGGAGAGACTGGGAATAGAGCTGCTGTTCCTTCCCCAGGAAAGGAGCCAGCTTAGTTGGCTCGAGCATCTGGTTAGGATGCCTCTCGAGCGTTTGCCTAGGGAGGTCCTCGAGGCACGTCCCACTGGGAGGAGACCCCGGGGCAGACCAAGGACCGGGTGGAGGGATTACATCGACCCTCTGGCCTTGAATCGTCTCGGGATCGCCCAGGAGGAGGTCGCTAATGTTGCTCGGGACAGAGAAGTCTGGAGCTCTCTGGTGGAGCTGTTGCCCTCGTGACCCGACCTCGGATAAGCGGATGAAGATGGATGGATGTATTGACTAATATAGAAATGCGTGTTGCTTTGCAATGCATGCAAGAGTTGAATGCAATCGATATCGAATGGAACTGCGAGGGCACTGCCAATGCACACATCTACTACCACATGCATAGAAATCTGCTGTTGAAGAGAATTTGCTACATCAGGGGTTTTCAACAGGTGGTCCCTGAGAAGGTTCCAGGTGGTCCCCAGGCTAAATGATGGAAATTTGGTTAACCAGATGTAACTCTTGAGAACGTAAAAATGAAACCAAATGGACCCTTGCGGGTCCATTTGGTTTCATTTTTACACTCTCAAGAGTTAAAATATTCATCATCTGAATTAGCACCACTTAATTAAGAAGTTTACGCTGCTTTGTGGGCAAAATACAGCCTGGATTTGTGGACAAAATATAATTCTTTAATTTCAGGTCTTTGGTGTGATAATATAATCAAATGGTGGTCCGTGGCTCAAATGTTGAATGAATGGTGGTCCCTGGAGTCAAAAAGGTTGAAAACCCCTGTGCTACATGATTGCCGTTAACGTCGTCACACCGTTGCGTCGGTCGGTCTCAAACATGCGAGTGCTAGTCGGTACAACTCCCACGCCATGCAGGCCTGTCTGTGGTGGACGCAAAAACAACACCTAACTGACATCACATCCAGCCTTAATGCCAAAACAATCATGGGGGTGATAATTCCCTCCGGGCTGGCAAAAACAAACAGGCCTTCCTGGTGTGCGGAGGCGAACTGTGCCTTAACTGTTTGTTTATCTGTTTTTTAACATGCGCGGTGGTTCCTTTTAATTGGCTTTCGGGGGTCAATAAAGGGCTAATGGTTTTCACATGCAGTGGCAGAGCCAGCAGAGAGCGACCTGGGACCTGGGCGCCCTAACGCTCTGTTGGAATAGATTAGAGCAGTGGTTTTCAACCTTTTTTCATCCCAGGGCCCACCATTTATTCAGCATTTGAGCCAAGGACCACCATTTGAGGACATTTTAGCCCCACAGACCCCCAAACTAAAGATTTCTTTTGCTTCTGGCCATGACCATTAATCGTCTCAGTCGTGTAGATTTGGACTAATTCGCATGATGAATATCTTAACTCTTGAGAGTGTAAAAATGAAACCAAATGGACCCGCAAGGGTCCATTTGGTTTCATTTTTACGTTCTCAAGAGTTACATCTGGTTGAACAACTTAGCTGGGGACCACCTGGAACCCTCTCAAGGACCACTGGTGGTCCCCGGACCACCGGTTGAAAACCCCTGGATTAGAGCATGTACATTGGCAATTGGAAAGTGTTACAGTGCAATGCACATCAGCGGAATTTATCAAATATACTTTAGTGTTATTGTTATGTTTTAGTCTGATGTCAATATGGCCAAATGGGCCTCTTAAGCGCTTACTTCATCAACTGGAGAACCCGGGCCGAGATGCTTACGATTTTCCACCTTTATCCCTCCAAACCAAGGGTTCCATTTTCATCACTGCTAAACCCCTAATCCCTAAACTTCTGTGCCTTTTTTTTCTATTCTGAAAACCATTATTTAATAGTTCAACTAGCCAAACTACAATGACACATTGTAAGTTTGTAGATTGGCAGTCTTAACTATTCAAAAATGCTTTTCACTATAGAAAAAAGGCAAAGAAAAGTAGGGATAAGTGGTTTAGCGGTGATGATTTTCATCACCGCTAAACCCCAAATCCCTTCTCTGAAAAACAGCAGATCTACAAGCTTTGTTGAGTTTCTGCGATGAAGCCACACCCATACCATTTTTGGATACAGGACTTATATTAGCAGAGACATCAGTAATAATATCAGTTGTTGTTGAAGTTGCAACAGACACGCAGCATGCATAAAGCTAAAGGTCTGACTCGGAGAGTTTTCAATGATGAAATGCTGTTAGTTTAGTGGTGAGACGATTGTAGTTAGTAGCAGTAGTAGTGTTTCAAATCATTTTAAATATAAGCCCTTTAATTTTGAAATATCTTGGGTTGTTTTGCATGCCATCATGTTTGGTGGGGCAGTCAGGGAATTTAGGGGGGGCATCGCCCCCCACCCATACCCATGCCTAGATCCGCCCCTGACCAGCCTCGCATCCCGTCCCCGTCCGTCGGCACAACGTGAATCGATCTGGGAATTCATTCGGTGCAACCACACTCGTCATTAGATAATAAGCGCAATTAGCGTCGCCAATTAGCGCCTGCATGCATGGCAGAGAGGCTGCTAACGACCTCCCTCTCTCTCCAGAGAGGATAATTATCCCCCATTAGCTTGTGTTTGTTTCCTTACACAAAGGGAACAGATGAAACGCGGGAAAAAAACGGCGACACACATCATGTTAGCAGGGGTTGACACTAAGGTCTCAGAGGCACTTGCCCATCGGGCAAGTGCAAGTCAGGTTCTAGTTAAGTTGGTTAACCAGATGTAACTCTTGAGAACGTAAAAATGAAACCAAATGGACCCTTGCGGGTCCATTTGGTTTCATTTTTACACTCTCAAGAGTTAAAATTCATCATCTTAATTAGCCCAGGTCTACACAACTAGAGAATGTAGAAGATTAGGTAATTTTGATGTGTTAATTTGCCTGTTTTGTTTCCCAAATCCAGCCTGGAATTGTGGATATCTAGAAAGCAGGGAAAGACACAGAGGCAGAGTGCAATGACTGCCTTCAAGACAAATTTATCTTGTGTTGTGTTATAGTGCACTATGATGCACACTTGCCCGATCGGGCAACCAGGTAGCAGTCTTCACTTGCCCCACCATTTTTTTTTACTTGCCCCGGGCAAGTGTTAGTGTCAAGCCCTGATGTTAGCCACCGTAGCCGTCTCTAATGCAGAGTGAAAAGGTAATGCAGACCACGTGACCCATGATAACTTCCCATAATGACACTGTGGGGAATAGACTTACTTAACTTGTGGCCTTTTTCCTTTTCGTGTGTGATAGATAGATAGATAGATAGATAGATAGATATACAGTATATGCCAAATTGGGTGGAGCAAAACATAAAAGCAGCCGTCAAAACCATATGGCATGTAATAAGCCTATTACCTGTATATTAGAAAGTAGTAGGTAGTAAGTAATTAACTAGTAAGTAGTTAATCACGCAAACCCTGTTTTACAGGCTCATACCTGTACCTGCTATTTTTTTTTTCTTTTTTAATGTGTTGAACGTTTCTGTAAAAAATCATGAAATCGTACCACCCGTGATGATGCCATGCCCAAGAGAACTCCGGGGGATAATGTGGCTATAAAAAGAACAGACATGTTTGTTCAAGGTAGACACATTCACAGGAGACCTCTTTCTGGGCCGGTCCTAGACTAGATGCATGTCAGCTGGACTTCCTGTCCTGTGATGGAAGTGCTAGGTGTGGTAAACTCTGTTTGCATCCTTCCAGGCTTGGCGTCACTATTTTTACCCCTATCCATAAACTTTGTCTCTTATTCTCTGCGAGATCAACTGGTTGAACAACTGTAAAACATTTTGCAAGGGAACAAAAACAGAGACGTATAGCAATGAGTGGTAAGGAACTGTGAATCAAAAGGAAGCGAGAATCGAAAGTCTTTAGTAAGGACTTGAAAACCTGCCAATGACCAAGCAAGCTAATTGTGCAATGGCAGGCCGGTCCTGTACTGACAGGGTGTGAGGAATGTCTGGCCCATGGATCTCAGGGCTCTATAGCACAACCACAGTCAAACATTCAAAGATTATTCATGTTATCAAAACTATCACGATTAATTCAACTGTCGTTCTCTGTTGCACTTGTCTTTCTTTCTTTGTCTTGTGTGGATTTGTATGGGCAAGAGTAAATTCCTGTTACATTAAAAAAAATGAAATGGACGAGATGCATGGATACAATGGATTTAAAAAAAATAGCTGCAGGTTTATGCAGACATGGATTTGCATGGTTCAATTTCTTGATGCATATATTTAAAAAAAGAGCAGCGTCAGGTATAAAAAGCCTACTTTTCATATGCGTGGTGACAGTGCTCAGTGCTCCAGCAGTCCGGTGAGAGGTATATGGTGACTTTTTTGAATATCCATTAAAGAAATGTCTCACATGGGACGCCCCAGTGCGTCACCTCGCACAGCACGCACCGTTAAGGTTCCGTTTAACAATATGTCTCACAAGCCTACACTACTAGAAAATGACTAACAAACATACAGTGCAGCAGTCTTTCTCTCACACTCTGTCTGTGCGTTGTCTTTAGAGCAGGGGTGTCAAACTCAGATACAGAGTGGGCCAAAATTTAAAACTGAACAAAGCCGCGGGGCAAGTTTGAACCTTTTAATGGGGAATTCCACATTCCACTTTCCATTCCATTTTCAAAATTTGTGATTTTTTCCTCTCAGGAAAAAATCATTAACATGGTGAAATACATCTTGGTGATGTCATCAGATGTATTTCACCATGTTAATGATTTTTTTCAGACCTCCATTTTTAGGAAATACAGAATTGGGGGAACTTTTTTTTTTATCATATCCACACAACATCTCTAAGGTATATTAATGACATATTAAAATGTTGAAAATGGGTGGTCTTCCCCTTTTAATTTGATAATGTCTCAAGGGCCAAATGAAATTACACGGCGGGCCAAATTTGGCCCGCGGGCCAGAGTTTGACACCCATGCTTTAGAGCTTTTAAAGTGCGTGCTGTTTTTCAGGGGTTGCCAAGACACTGATGTGAATTGGTTATGGTGACTTTTATGTCCCTGCCGATGGCATTGAGTAAGACTTGGAGCCAGGGGTGGCTCAGAGCCCGCAGCCACTGGGTGGTACCCTGGTAGCTGGAAGGGAACTTTGAATTATGTCCCATTATTAACCCTTGTGTACTGAACGCGTTTTGGTGTTCAAAGCATTATGTTACACTTAAGCTATTGAAAAATATCAGATCTACAGATCTTATAACTCTGATATTTTTTTTTTTAAAAAAATTGAAAATGTGATCTTTGAATATATATTCTTTTGGAAGAAAATATGTTGAACTAAAATCGTTGCTTCTGGGGGATCCCTACAACATGTTTTCAGATGGGGGGTCCACAGCCAAATATAGATTATTCTGGGGGTCCTTGGGGCATGAAATATGTTGAGCATCACTGACACAGAAACTTTATTATTTTTTTTTTTTTTTTTCAGATTTTTCAGAAAAACTAAAATCTGTCAGAAACTAGCATCAGAAACAGAAACTAGAAACTAGTGTCAGAAACTACCATCAGGTGTCAAATAGAATATATTCTTAGATTTGCGCATCATTTTCACAATTGTTCAAAAAATTATCAGACCTACAAGCTCATATCGTGCCACTCGGTGGCGCGATATGAGCTTGTAGGTCTGATATTTTTCAATAGCTAAAGTGTTGATGCGTTAATGCGTTGAACACCAAAACGCGTTCAGTACACAAAGGGTTAAAATTAAAAAAGAGACGGTTTGAAATCGAACTTCTGATAGCGCCTACGCATTATGTGATCCCTGTTTTTTGTCTGCCCCTTTTCATTTTTTTTTTTTTTTAACGATTGCTGCTGGTGGTACCGCAAAATCGTCTCACATACAGTAGTTTTCCCAGGCCCATGCAGTAAGAGTTCTGATCAAAGTCTGCTCTACCGAGAACAGGCAGGATTGTCGAAGCTAGGCGTGGAAATGCTTCTCGTCTCGTTTTTTTGCCGCTGGTAGCCTAATCGAGGGAAGCTCGCTTGTTTAAAAACACCCCGCATTCCTTTTCCCGGCCACAAAACATCCACGATGCATTGCTGAGTTGCTTCCTCCCCAGTCCTTTGCCATTGGGTTTTAGAGACAATTCACTTGTCACCAGGCATGCGGTTAGCCGGGATAGACTTGTGTAGCCAAGGCATTCGTTTTCCATGTCAACTACATTTGAGACTAGATTTTGTCCCTCCTTTTGCGAGGGTGGAACTGACTTAAACTCACCCAAAAAGCTTAATTGACTGTCGCGGGGCTTGTTAAAGACAAACCATGTAGCCTAGTGGTCAGTCCCTTACCTTGTTCAAGGCCCTCAGCCTATCTTTTATTCTCGGGGATGGAACCACAGTCGTGCCTGCTTGCTACCCCCTCATTTGATGGCCATGAAAAATTATATAGTGGTCCGAAATAGTAGCCTTAAATGTACATGCAGCAAGTGGCGATGCCAGGCCCACGTCGTTGAAACCGCAACTTAGCTAGCCTGGAGCTGTGTATCGCTATGCACTTAACGTTTTTTTTTTATATATATATAGCCTAAGAATGTCCTCTTTCGGCTTCCACTGTGCTCGAACACACAGAAGCCAGCTTTCTGCTGTCCTCCCAGAACCAGAGGCCATCTGTGACAGTTGTTTACTCTACATCATCATTATCACGTTAAGCACGGCGGCAGCACGTTTGGGGTGAAATCTTCTCCCTGTAGACATGGCGCTTGACCAAAGTTTGACTCCTGTTTCTATGTCCCATTATACCCAATTCAACCCCCCCCCTGAGTGTGAGATCTTTAAAGACAGACCATTTCCCATTTTCTTTTGAATTTAATTTCTGGGAGATCACAGAGCCGCGGTGTCATTCCTTCCTAGCATATTTTATCCTCTATTAGAAGTGACTTTAAGAGCTTGTTACAGATAATGTTATTTTGCCCCAAGATCAAGGCCGGGACCAGAGTAGTCTTGGGTTGAGATTTTATAATGACTTCAGAAGAGGGTTCTTTTTTTTGAAAAATCACAAGTTTGAACACAGTAATTATAATTTTCCATAACTACCTCTGCTTTGGGGATTATATGGAAGTCCTTTCATGTTCTCTGTAGACTTTTTTTTTTTCCAAATACTTAAGCAGAACATTTGATGGGCTGTGGTCTGTTTGTATACTTGCGTAATAGCCAGAGAGAGAGAGGGAGTGAGTGTGGATCTCACTTTGTCCTCAATGAAACGTAACCGAACTCAATTGAGGAAATGCCATTAAAGGGCTATTATGTAAGCATTTCACGAGGAATGCAGGGAAGTTGTGGAAATTCAAAAACAACATAACACCACTCATCTGCTCCTCAGTGTGCTTTCACTATTCCATTGTGTCACCGGCAATGCACCACTGGAGGAAAGGAACACTCAGTGTTGCCAACTTGGCGCATTTGTCGCTATATTTAGCGCTTTTTCAGACCCCCCTAGCGCCAAAATTAGTGAAAAACTCCTGGCGGAAAATCTAGTGCTTTTTGGCTGGAGAGTTGGGGTGAAATTGATTGACAGGCGCCAGAGATAAAACCCTCATTTTTCACCATTTTTCCTCCTATGACAGTGGTTTTCAATCAGTGGTCCCCAGGCTAAATGATGGATAGTTGGTTAACCAGATGTAACTCTTTGAGAGCGTAAAAATGAAACCAAATGGACCCGCAAGGGTCCATTTGGTTTCATTTTTACGCTCTCAAAGAGTTAAAATATTCATCATGTGAATTAGCCCAAGTCTACACAACTAGAGAATGTAGAAGATTAATGGGCATTTAATGGTCATTGGTCATATTCCCTTCCAGGCAAGCATCTAGCGCATTCTAGTGCATTTTGGAAGTGCCACTAGTGCATTTTGGATTTTGGCAGTTGGCAACACTGGGAACACTTTTTAGTCCAACACGAAGAAGCTCTGAAGAGCAACTGGAGTAGATGAATGAATTCAATTAAATGTATCAAAGGGGCAAATCACAAGAAGTTGGCAAGAGACACAGAGAGATAAAAAGGAGAGAGAGATCTGGG
The DNA here is from genome assembly GCA_039105355.1 of Benthosema pterotum. Lineage (NCBI taxonomy): Eukaryota > Metazoa > Chordata > Actinopteri > Myctophiformes > Myctophidae > Benthosema > Benthosema pterotum. The sequence continues at coordinate 10,152,774 of CM076983.1, read as the reverse complement.
TGTTTTAAATTGCAATGTGGTGCTCCATGTCCCGGTGAAGTCGGTGAACTGTAGCAGCGCGACTCTTGTTTTGTTCTGCAAATCACTTTATAGCTGATCGTATCTTAGGTAGAAACTGAAACAGAAGCTGATGATTGTGTTGTTGTCGGTGGAAGGGGGCTTGATGGTCGATGGGGGCAGCTCTACAAAAAAAAGGGCTTTTTGAGAGGTCACAGAGGAATGTAGTTCTTCCCTGTGGAAAGCAAACTTTCACATCGGCCAAATCTCTCACCTTCATCTGAAAATGTGCTCTCCATTTCTGAAACTTGGCCTTCTTCTTCTCTCTCTCTCTCTCTCTCTCTCTCTCTCTCTCTGTCTCTCTCTCTCTCTCTCTCTCTCTCTCTCTCTCACTTTCTCCACATCTATCAACATCTCTTTCAGCCTCCCACTCTTCTTTTTTTTCCCCCCAGCCCGCCTCTCTTGTCACTGTGAATTGATGGGAGTAGACAGTGTGACTGACGGTGTGTGCCACTTACTCACCAAGCAACCTTTCGGGGCTTGAAATTAACTTTTTGGCTTTTATTTATTTCTTTGTTTTACTTTGGTGCTGCCCCCGACTTTGTCTGGTACAAACAAGAGCACCAGACGAGGAGTAGATTAGAAACACTGCGAGCAGAATAAACGTTTGATGACGTGCATTGCAAAAGAAGTGTTGGAAACGGACGCCACATGACGTCTCCTCCGCCGCGGCCGACGTGCCAATGAGCAAACTGTTTCCACGCTGCGTGCATGGCACCTACTTTTCCCATATGCTGAGAGACAGATGGCTATCGGTTCACGAGGCACTTGAGCATAGTCTAACTGGAGGCTATGGAGGAGAACGACGTTGTGGAGTGGAAAGAAAAGGTCACACTAAGAAATAGTAGTTTACACTTTACACACAAATTCTCCCAATTATGTTATGAGGTTGCATGTGCCAGGCCTGGGCAATATGTCAATGTTTTTTTATCTCTGCCCCGGGGTTGTGTGTGTGTGTGCGTGTGTGTGTGTGCGTGTGTGTGTGTGTGTGTGTGTGTGCGTGTGCGTGCGCGTGCGCGCGTGCGCGTGCGCGTGCGTGCGTGCGTTCTTGTGCTACTAAAACAGGCCATTTAAGGTTTAGGCCTATAATGTTTAAAGGGACACTTCATTTACCATTTTTGCTAAAAAATATATACAGTATATTTTAATGGCATTTAGAAAATTTAGAACTGAACTAGATATTTTAGACTGGCGCTCTGAGCCCAGTGTCTCTCTGACGTCATTGACAATAGGCTTGTCTGGACTATAATTCCCACGATTCTCTGGTGCACTGCTCCTTGTTGTGGATACGGAGAGGGGCTGTGTTACTGAGAAAACATATCGTCCAGGAAGTAGTTTCGATGAAAAATCAAAAATATATAAAACCACTTAAAACAGGGATTTTCAACAGACCACCAGTGGTCCCTGAGAGGGTTCCAGGTGGTCCCCAGCTATGTTGGGTAACCAGATGTAACTCTTGAGAACGTAAAAATGAAACTAAATGGAGCCTGGCGGGTCCATTTGGTTTCATTTTTACACTCTCAAGAGTTAAAATATTCATCATCTGTATTAGCCATTTTGGAAAGTATGTTTTGCTTGTTTTGTTTCTCAAATCCAGCCTGGAATTGTGGACAAAAGCAAAAATAAATCTTTCGATTTGGAGTCTGAGGGGCTAAAATATCCTCAAATGGTGGTCCATGGATCAAATCCTGAATGAATGGTGGTCCCTGGGATGAAAAAGGTTGAAAACCACTGACTTAAAACACACATGAAGACCCCTGGGAGAGCGTGACATGTCCCTATTCATGTTTTCTTTTTTTGCTACTAGTCCAGATTTGTTCCAAACCCTTAACAACGTATTCTCCATACATATCAGGTACCCAATATGTGACAGATTGTTCATAAACCATTCCAATTAGGGTCATGCTGCCAAAACACTTCCTGGTTGGGTTGGAATGCCCTAATTCTTCCTGTCAGCAGTCTTGACAGGAAGTGGACATGTGTTGCCATGTTTTTCCGCTTTTTATAAGCAACCTTTTTCAGTAAAGTTGCTTGAAAATAATCGTAGTTACTAGTTGCTTAAACCTGTGATCCTCCTCAAATATTTTCATAAAAGATCCAGGGACCCCCATGCACAGTATCTGTACACACAGACCCCAAATGAAAAACAAATCTCAAGTTCTTGTCTTTAAGAGACTTAAAGAAAGCCTTAAAGAGTAATATAGTAGCTCATTTGGTTTTCATAGTCCAGGTATTTTCAATAGGTGGTCCATGGACCACTCGTGGTCCTGGAAGGTATTCCATTTTTTTCTTCCATAGAACAGCACACTAAAGCTTTATCAATGTAAGCATGCCAATGTTGTCAGTTACTGAAAGTCTGATTGAGGATAAGAAAATCCACAGAAATGCGTGTTAGAATCTCTTATCATAATTACATTATTGTGGGAATAATAATTCCATATGTCTACACTTCACGAATCACGGGTATGGAACAAGCCTTAAAAATCCTGCAACTAGTAGTCTTTATTTGTCGACAGGTAGGATCTGAGCATTCCAACCCTACCAGGAAGTGTTTTGGCTGCATGAACCTAATTGGCTACAACTGTAGCCAATCGGTATAGTCTAACCTATTTGTACAAAGTTTGTGACAGGGATCCGTTTTGAAAAGAGAAGGTGAGAATTCACGAATGCAGCGTTCTATCGACCACAAATTCATATCACACATTGAGGGTGTGTACAAAACGCCATTGTTTGTTGTCCCCCCCCCTTCCCTCTCCAAATTAGGCACACATGTGAGTCCTGTGACAAGAGCAGATTGGAAACGTTGCGAGAAGAATAAACGTGACTCATGTTTTCACATGACTCATGTATTCATGCTGCACACGGTTGGCCCCCGTAATTCGATTCACAGGATTTTGGCTGCGCTATCCATCACTGACATCTTAGTCCCTGGGTAGGCAACCTAGCCTGGCGGAGATCTGCGCTCCAAAGGGGGCATTACTAGATGATTATTAATCAAATGGTCTCATTGTGTAAATACTAGCTGTAGCATAGGGGAAAACTTGAATGTCCCCGAGGTGCAATTTTGTTTCATGAACAGTAGTCCATACAGTATACACTCAGCGCAAGATCCATATCTCACATAGCTGTCACAATGAGCCATGGGGGGAAAAAGAAAGTGGGACACAGCGAAATCCAGGGTTTGAGTTTGTAAAACAAACAACAAAACAGTACTATAGTTGGTTGCCTCTACCTTTTGAGATGTACCTTGAGATTGTTAAAGTTAGTGAGGGTAGCATTTGTAATATCACTGTGCCCATATACTGTAGTAACAGGCATAATTTCCGATATACTAACAGTCCGACTAGAAGTTTCATGTGTCGGTCTAAGTGTGTATAGCGCTCAGAGTAACGCGAGCCTCGTTTCAGCGGAGGGCTTGCATTTAAAAGAAAAACACGGCCGCCACTTGTTGCAGTTACTTAATATGTCATTTAAGTCCTTTTCTTCCTTTTCTCTTCGCTCGCTACAAGGCATCCTCCGACCGCTAATGCTCCCGCTTCGACATTTTTTGGCCCCGGTCGAGGGCTTGCAGACATAACCCCCTTACAAACCCCCTTTTCTATTGGACAAACCGCATTTATCCAGATGTTAGAGAGAGGCAGTGAGAGAGCGGAGAGCTCTCCAAAGTTAACAAAGCTTTTATCCAAAGACACACAAATGCCCGGCGGCTTCCAAGAAGCTGTACTTTTCCTGCACCGTGGGTCATGACTGGGTCTTTTATTTTTGTTTGATTTTTTTTTTCGTTCCTCCACAAGGGGATCGGTCCACCGAGAGGTACTGTACAGTATACAGGGGATGTGGTTGGTAAAGTCCCTGTTTTAGAGGCGCGCGGATGAGGTCGGTGTCATTGGAGCGTTTGTAGTCCAATCCTTTGTTCTACTTTTGGTGTGTTTATGCGTGCGCTGCTTCCCCCTTTTTATACTCCATTATGCTATGGTTTTCCCTGTGTCGTAGGTAATAGTACATGAGCTACACCATTTGAGGACATTTTAGCCAATACAGACCCCAAAATTAAAGATTTATCTTGCTTTTGTAAAAAAAAAGGCAAACCTACAGACCAAAATGACCATTAATCTTCTAGTTGTGTAGACTTGGGCTAATTAAGATGATGATTAGTTTAACTCTTGAGAGTGTAAAAATTAAACCAAATGGACCCTGGCGGGTCCATTTGGTGTCATTTTTACGTTCTCAAGAGTTACATTTCGTTAAAACAACTTTGCTGGGGACCACCTGGAACCCTCTCAAGGACGACTGCTCGTCCACCGGACCACTCGTTGAAAACCTCTGATCGACATGATCGTCTTTCTTTTCTTTTCTTTTTTTTTTACATATATAATGCATGTATACTGTATTTGTATCCCACAATTTTGTAACCCATTTTTTTCACCCTGTACCATTTTGCTCCTGGGCTCTACACACCCTCCGCCGCCAACCTGGGGAGGCGGTGGACTGGCCTCAAGCTTCAACGTATGAGGACCGTCCTCTTTCTGTGCAGCACACGTATGGTCTTTGCTTTCAATCCCTCCTCTGCTTGACTCACAGATTTTCCACAGCGGTAGCCTTTTTAGATTTCAGCATTCCAACTTGAATTTACTGGGCAACGGGTCGGAGGAGTGTCAGGAATGTAACAAGGTGGTCTTCTTATACGAGCTGCGGCAGCCAGCAAGCTCTCCAGACCCTTTTTTTTTAACAAGGAGTCAAAGGTCATTTCGAAACCTAGGATGAACCCCGGCTGGCTCCGGGTCAAACCCCGCGTGACTTCGACTTTTAGGATGTTTTTACCGCCGGCGCTGTTGCATTCTTTTCTCTTTCACACACACACACACACGCGCATACGTGCGCGCGCAGTGTTGTTGCTGCTCCCCTCCTTGAAAAGCCATCAGTTGTCTGGCCTGGTTGACTGGCTCAGGTCCTAGTTGTGTAGTGTTTCCACTGGTCTGGGCCAGTGAGTGCAGCCTGCCTGCCTGCCTGCCTGCCTGCCTGCCTGCCTGGCCCAACCAAACATCCATATCCACATGCAGGACCGGTCTGGTTTAGACCGGACCTGTATCCGTGCCAGTAGGACGCACACTTTTACCCCAGTATAAATACAACTTCTTCAGCAACCATGATGCACCACCTGAAACCTTGCATGTTCAAAAACCATTACTTTTCAGGAAGTGGAAAAAAAATATATAACCTGTCCACCCTCTCAACGGATTCCAATGTAGCTATTATTTAGTCATAAACCGTTGTATACTTTTCACCGGCTAAATATTTATACTACCTACAGACAGAAATAACCACTTTCACTTTACAAACTTGTTTCAGACGTAGCGGAAATAGCAGACCTACAAGCTCACACAACGCATTGCTACGTGTTGTTAAATGGATGGATGGACCCTAACAGGTCCCTTTGTACACTCTTGAGTCCTTGAAAATCTCCTTGCAACATGCAACATCTTGCAGCCATCATTCTCGACCAATGGCAGTTACAAGGAGTTGAAGCATTGTTGTGGTTTTGTTGCCAGGATCTTTGCGATCAGCCTGGCTGTTTTGCCATAGGCATACACAGTGGTGGACTCATACAGCCATATCCTATTGTCCACAAGTGTGAGCATAAGGTTTTTTTTCCATATGCCTTTGTGTAGTAGAGACTCTTAGGCCAGTAATTTTAGCTCATGTTTTACCTAAAATTGGAATAAATTGTAACATGGGATTTTTCTTCACAGATCATTTCTTTGAGGTCTCCAGAACAACATATTAAAAGTCCCGAAAAATCCCAGTTGCGCAAATATGTTTAATTTCATAAAGTAATAGAATACATAGGCTCCAATGGAGTGATAGCCCCGCCCCCTCCTATACAAACCCATTATAACTTAAAACTCCATTTTAACCATGATGGATTATTCAAAAACAACCCATCTTTTTTCTGGTGACTGATATTGTCCTCCTAATACGTGAGAGGACAGTGGAATTTCATTCACAGGTTTCAGTTATTTTTAAAATATTGTTTTGGAAAATGTAGCTGCCTCCATATCTGGCTATGCCCATCCAAATGAATATTTAAAAAAATAAATAAATGAAACCTGTAAATGAAATTCCACTGCCCTCTCACATATTAGGAGGACTATATCAGTCACCAGAAAAAGGTGAGGGCAGTGGAATTTCATTTACAGGTTTCATTTATTTATTTATTTTAATATTCATTTGGATGGGCATAGCCAGATATGGAGGCAGCTACATTTTCCAAAACAATATTTTAAAAATAACTGAAACCTGTGAATGAAATTCCACTGTCCTCTCACGTATTAGGAGGACAATATCAGTCACCAGAAAAAAGATGGGTTGTTTTTGAACAATCCATCATGGTTAAAATGGAGTTTTAAGTTATAATGGGTTTGTATAGGAGGGGGCGGGGGTATCACTCCATTGGAGCCTATGTATTCTATTACTTTATGATATTAAACATATTTGCGCAACTGGGATTTTTCGGGACTTTTAATATGTTGTTCTGGAGACCTCAAAGAAATGATCTGTGAAGAAAAATCCCATGTTACAATTTATTCCACTTGAAAATTCTTTTTGCCTGGACTATCTCTAGGAGATGTCAAAGTCTGTCAGGGACGGATGTAACATTTCCCAATTGGGGGGACAGGAGAAAATGATATGTGGGGTGGCTTCAGTGCCTGTGACGCGAAGCGACCCAGGCGATGACGCCGCACCCATACCATTTACGGTTACAGGACTTTTATTAGGCAAGTAAAACATCAATAATAACATCAGTTGTTGTTGAAGTTGCAAAAAACACGCAGCATGCATAAAGCTACAGTAAAGGTCTGACACAGAGAGTTTTCTGTTTTCAATGATGAAATGCTGTTGGTTTAGTGGTGAGAGGAGTAGTTGTTTAGTAGCAATAGTAGTGTTTCAAATCATTTTAAATATAAGCACTTTCATTTGAAATATCTTGGGTTGTTTTGTATGCCACCAATGTTTGGTGGGGCAGTCTGGGCATTTAGGGGGTCATTGCCCTCCCCATGCCCATGCCTAGATCCGACCCTGCGGTCTGTGCGTGTGGGTATGTGCTGTGTGCACAGACATGGCCATGTGTGGTACAAAAAGCATTTCCGACTCATTATCAAAGGGTGAGAGGAGAGAGAGGCAAAGAGAGAGAAGCGGTGGTTGAAATATTGCGGTCACAGCCTTGGGGGATTATCGATATTTAACCTTTACTGTTGGGGCAAGCAATTTCATGACCAGACGACCTCCGCATGGAAAGAAAATCCATACGGGAAAAGCCCAAGATTAATTCTCTTGTGATCTGGGGACATTGTCCACCCCAACTGAAAGGTCTTTGAGCATTCTGACCCCTCTCTATGTCTTTGCCTGTAATGTTCTTTTGTTTCTGACTTTCTCCAGTCTCCAGGGGAGGATCTAGGCATGGGCATGGGGGGGGGGCGGCAATGCCCCCCTAAATGCCCAGTCTGCCCCACCAAACACAATGGAATGCAAAACAAGCCAAGATATTTCAAACTAAAATCATTCAAATCATTTTAAAAGTGCTATTTAAAACTACAGTTGTCACACCACTAAACCAACAGCATTTTATCATTGAAAACAGAAAACTCTCTGAGTCAGATCTTTAGCTTTATGCATGCTTCGTGTCTGTTGCAACTTCAACAACAACTGATAAACTATAAAGTCTGTAACCGAAAATGGTGTGGGTGCGACTTTATCGCCCGTGGCACAAAGCGACACGGGCGATGAAGCCACCCCCATACCATTTTCTCCTGCACCCCCCCCCCCCCCCCCCCAACATTGGGAAATGTTACATCCGTCCCTGCCTGTCTCCCTCTCTCTCTTTCTCCCTTTCCTCTCCCTGCCCATGCCCATGTTTTGCAACAGGTTACTCTGTGTGTGTGTGTGTGTGTGTGTGTGTGTGTGTGTGTGTGTGTGTGTGTGTGTGTGTGTGTGTGTGTGTGTGTGTGTGTGTGTGTGTGTGTGTGTGTGTGTGTGTGTGTGTGCGCGCGCGCGCGTGCGCGTGCGTGTGTGCATTGTGGCTATATAGCATGTAGCCTCGACTCGGACGCCCGTCTATAGTTAGCCTCTCCGCGCTCTCTAATGACGCGTTTCAGTAAAGCTACAGCTAGCCGCAGACCGCTAGCCTAGCCTAGCCCCGGCCCACACCACCAAATTGAAGGGATGCTTGATGTTCTCTGGCATAAAAAACGTGAGCTGGAGCAGCGCTGGCACTCAAAAAACAAACGAAACAAAACAAAACAAAACAAAAAACACCAGCTCGGTCCAACACGGTGTTTTAGCAGCAATGATACACCGAACGGGGAAAACAAAAGCAGGAGTCTCAGCCACATGTTCTCCGTAGGTGGTCACACTCACAGAGTGTCAGAGTCATTATGCTTTAGGCGCTCGCGTGGGAAAACGGACGGCAAAGTGTTTGTTTGTCCATTTCGTAGCCCAAACAATGCGTCTGCATAGCCTGACCTCAGTCTGAATTATCATTTTGTTTCACTTCATTATTCAGACTGAAGTCCCTCTCCACCACAGCAGTTTCTAGGATGGGCGTGGTCCAAGTGGCAGTCTTAACGGTGATTGGTTCATATGAACCCCTAAGACCCCTAGACGACATTGGGGTTGTAGTGATTGACAGGGCTGTTGGCCAATCAGGTGCTGGGATTGGATTTCCAACCGGCACAAACGGCCCCAAAGGCAGGGAAGCCAGTCCTTGAATCACAGGGAAAAATAAGCTAGTATTTTTTTAAGGTGCTGATTCAGGACTGAGCCAGTCTATGCGTCTCCCCGCTCTTAGACGTGCGTTAAATGCTCGGTATGTCGCGTTACACCGCGCGCTAGGGGCGTGTGCGCCCTGCCATGTCTATTTATAAAGGTCGAAGATGCCAGCGGGTCAGTCGTAATGACGGGGTTGTGTTGCCGTGTTTGCAGCGACTGAGCATTGCGTGTGGCTTACACTTCCCACCAAAACAATTCTTGGCATTTCTTTCTGGCTTAGCTCTCGTCCCATACAATCGTATAAAAGCCACACCGCTCGTTCCTCCCCCGAGATGGAAATGAGGGCGCGTCGAAGGCAAGAGTTTGGTGGGGTGTTTTTTTTTTTTTTTTTTTCATTTGTTTACTTTACACATCTCAGCTTCTGAAAGCTTCGAGTCAGCTACTTTTTGTTGTTTTGCTGCTGTTCTTTGTCGTGTACTTTGTCGCATACTTTGCGTCACATCTTTATTGTCATTTTGCAATGTACATTGGGGTCAAAGAGATGAAAATGCCATTAAATGGGGGTCCATAGCCTAATTAAAGTCAAATCTGGGACTCCTTAAAATTACCATCACGAAAACCACTACCACAGCCTTACAAATCTTCTCCTAAGGGCGTCTCTGTCTGGCGTGTAATTTGAATTTCTAGCTTGTACGTCGGCTACCTCCAGGGCGAGACGCCATCAGCAAATTAATATAGGCTTCGTGCTTTAAGTCTTGATCTTTGCCCGCACGATTCAAGAATACTGTACATCAGGCATGCAACTCTCTCTCCCTCTGCATTGGTCTCTCTCCTCTCCTCTTTTTATCTTTACATCTGTTCTCCTGTAACACTGTAATTTCCTAGATCACAGCGGCGCGTCTCCCGAGTGGGTCGGATTTCGAGGGGATGTATATAGCATGGCCGGAAAAAAAAAAACTTCACCACACACAGTGTGTGCGCGATGGACACTACGCAGCACACTCATACACAGTGTTGCCAACTTGGCACATTTGTCCGCATTTGCATTTAACTTTTTTTAGAACACCCCCCCCCCCCCCCCCCCCCACCACACACACACACACACACACACCATTTTTCCTCCTATCACAGTGGTCCCCAAGCTAAATGATGGACAGTTGGTTAACCAGATGTAACACTTAGAGAGCGTGAAAATGAAACCAAATGGTTTCATTTTTACACACTCAAGAGTTAAAATATTCATCATGTGATTTAGCCCAAGTCTACACAACTAGATAATGTAGAAGATTAATGATCTTTTTGATCTGTATGTTTAATATATACAGTATATATACTGTATATACGTGTATTATATAGTTCATTCTAGTGCATTTTGGATTTTGGCAGTTGGCAACACTGCTCAGGCACGCGGCACACTGATTACAGGCCACGGCCATGGCAGACTGTCTGACTGTGACTAACCGTGACCTGCACTAAATGACCTAAACTGAACGACCGCAAAGCGCGGTTGGACGCTGGACCCGATTCGTTGGATCTCCGGCTCGCTGTCTGACACAGTGAGCGTATATCGCTGTGTACGGTGTGGTTGTTCAGTGTGGTTCAGTGCTGTGACATACCCACCAGGGGTTGACACTAAGGTCTCCGAGGCACTTGCCCATCGGGCAAGTGCAAGTCAGGTTCTACTTGCCCTCAGGTCATGGTCACTTGCTCCCCAAAAATATATTGTAAATTTTGCATTTAAGTTTACTTCCTACTTGGGTGCTTTAAACCAGGGGTTTTCAACAGGTGGTCCGGGGACCACCAGTGGTCCCTGAGAGGGTTCCAGGTGGTCCCCAGCTAAGTTGGTTAACCAGATGTAACTCTTGAGAACGTAAAAATGAAACCAAATGGACTCTTGCGGGTCCATTTGGTTTCATTTTTACACTCTCAAGAGTTAAAATTGATCATCTTAATTAGCCCCGGTCGCAATGAACATCTTCAAGACAAATTTATCTTGTGTTGTGTTATTGCCCACTAAATTGCACACTTGCCCGATCGGGCAACCAGGTAGCAGTCTTCACTTGCCCCACCATTTTTTCTACTTGCCCCGGGCAAGCGGGCAAGTGTTAGTGTCAAGCCCTGCCCACTGTGCCCCGCATCATGCCTCCACTCTGTGGCGGAGGAGGAGAACCGAGCAAAACTTATTTTCGTTGTCGCTTGGTATTTTACGCGGCGGTGGCTGTCATCGCGTGGCCGCTTAGCCCTGGATTTGTTGTTTCTGCTTGGATCTGTGATATTTCAGGGCCTCCGTTTGTTTAGATTGTCTCTGGGCAATTGCGGCGGAGCGTGGAATGATTTATCCAGGTTGGGAGTCTGTTCAGCTACTGCAGAGGAAACCGCTAGATGGACAGACGCGCTAGGGCTATAACTAAATATTGGACTATTCGATTATTCGACTAGCAAACCACTATTCGACTATCAATTCACTAATTCGTTATTTGCTAAGAATCATTTTTAAAATATATTTTTATTTTTTCTACAGCAGGCATAATGGTGGTGTGCTGTGTTGTTGGGACTGATTGTTCGTTGATTGCTTATTTTTCATGTCATGCTGTAACTGAGTTGCAGTAATGTAACACAAAGGGATTGTTTCAATGAGAAGCCCAGAATCGCATGTTTTTTATTGGATGAAAAACAAATATATCACGATAGACTAGTCTAAATTATTCGACTACCAAAGTATTCGATTCGACTACCAAAACACGCTTGGTTAATGCCCTAAGACGCGCCACCATGGCATTCCCTCTCCATGGTTTATTTGCCCCCGGGATCGAACCGCAAGCCATGGCTTCCCATCCGGCTGCCCAAGCAGCTATTTTTTAGACTTCAATTAGCTGATCTAAAAGCTCAAAACAATAGGGATTCTAGGGTTAACCATTAGTGGTTGTCTTAGTGGCGCCGTATACAACGGTGCATGTATTTATAGCAGGCCATATCTAGTGTGCAATTATTATAGACCTGAGAACTGAGTCTACAAATGTCTGCTTTTTCTGAAAGAAAAACCAAACAAAAGATTTTTATATCAGCTGCTGTATGTGAAGGACCCCAAACATCATCTGTAACTGGTTACTGGTTGCCACCCCCCAACTGAAAATATGTTGTTTCATGGACCCCCCCACAGAAGCAAAGATATGAGTGAGCATCAGCATCAGCACAACTGTCTACTATTTATCAAGTTTAAAAATAATTCATAAAGTGGTAAACGAGCCAAGGTGGCACAGATCCGTTCCAGGTCTTTAAAGGGTTAGAACCATAAAATGTGCCAAGACCTGCACGTCGTCGTGACGCACGCGAGCTGCTGCCTGCCGATGACGACCGTTCGCTGGCCGGCCCCTGGACCGACCACTCGACCGCAGCGCACCACCGCGGCTGACCGCCACAGACGACAATAGCGAACACATGAGATGGTGTGCGTGTGTGTGTGTGTGTGTGTGCGTGTGCGTGCGTGCGTACACGCACTCCACCAAGCAGGAATGAAAAGTGACCACTGCTGGACTCTGAGCTGGTGTCGATTTAGCCGGTGCACCAGGGGCGGATCTAGGCATGGGCATGGGAGGGCAATGACCCCCTAAATGACCTGCCTGCCCCACCAAACATGATGGCATGCAAACGACCCAAATTTCAAATGTATTTCAAATTAAAGTGCTTATAATTAAAATGATCTGAAACACTACTACTGCTACTAACTAACTACAGCTGTGGCACCACTAAACCAACAGCATTTCATCATTGAAAACAGAAAACTCTCTGAGTCAGACCTTTAGCTTTATGCATGCTGTGTGTCTGTAGCAACTTCAACAACAACTGATGTTATTATTGATGCTTTACTTGACTAATAGTAGTCCTGTAACCGAAAATGGTATGGGTGCGACTTCGCTTCACGCCACGGGCAATGAGCCCTCCCCCGTACCATTTTCTCTTGCCCCTCCAACATGTTCTCTTGCCCTCCCCCAAATGGGACATGTTACATCCGCCCCTGAGTCCCAACGCCGCCGCCGCAGCTCTCCCATTTCCCACCTCGCTCATTTGCATGAATCAACACGTGCGGACGCCTGCATTTGTTTGCGCCCGTGTTGATCGCGTGCGCCGGTGCAGTTCCTGCAAGCCTAGTGTGAAGTTTGCGTGCGTATGCGTGTGTGTGTGTGAGTGAGGGAGACGCAGAGAGAGATTCTGTATGTCAGACACAGTGGGGAGTGGGGTGGGGTTTGGTGGGGCAGGCGGGCGGGCGGGCAGGGGGGGCTTCACTCCGACTCAAGGGCTCCAGTGTGCTGCCCCTTAACAGCAAACCCTCTCTAAAGGGGGTCTTTTATAACCCTGCGCCTTTTCCGACACGACTAGGGAGACAGATTTAGCACCCTACCCTCCCTCCCTCCATACCCACCCTCTTTCCCTTCCTCCCTACAACTCTGGCGGTGCGAAAAGGTTCCGCCGGCCACAAGGAATATAGTCCACTTCGGGCAGAAAAAGTGCCCAGGCTCCCTTTTAATGACACATAATCATCGGTCAGCTTACTCATGTCCTCTTTTTTATGCTGTGTGTGCGGTTTGTGTGTGTATGTGTGTGTGTGTGTGTGTGTGTGTGTGTGTGTGTGTGTGTGTGTGTGTGTGTGTGTGTGTGTGTGTGTGTGTGTGTGTGTGTGTGTGTGTGTGTGTCATTGTCAGAGGAGGCGTGAGAACATGATGCAGGGGGGGAAAGGACAAAAATATCACGACTGTGCCGAGAAGCTTCTCCTCCTCCTCCCTGTGGTCTGACATGTGTGTTTGTGTAGTCAGTGTGTAACATGTGTGTTTGTATAGTCAGTGTGTAACGTGTGTGTTTGTGTAGTCAGTGTGTAACATGTGTGTTTGTGTAGTCAGTGTGTAACATGTGTGTTTGTGTAGTCAGTGTGTAACATGTGTGTTTGTGTAGTCAGTGTGTAACATGTGTGTTTGTGTAGTCAGTGTGTAACGTGTGTGTTTGTGTAGTCAGTGTGTAACATGTGTGTTTGTGTAGTCAGTGTGTAACGTGTGTGTTTGTGTAGTCAGTGTGTAACATGTGTGTTTGTGTAGTCAGTGTGTAACATGTGTGTTTGTGTAGTCAGTGTGTAACATGTGTGTTTGTGTAGTCAGTGTGTAACATGTGTGTTTGTGTAGTCAGTGTGTAACGTGTGTGTTTGTGTAGTCAGTGTGTAACATGTGTGTTTGTGTAGTCAGTGTGTAACATGTGTGTTTGTGTAGTCAGTGTGTAACATGTGTGTTTGTGTAGTCAGTGTGTAACGTGTGTGTTTGTGTAGTCAGTGTGTAACATGTGTGTTTGTGTAGTCAGTGTGTAACGTGTGTGTTTGTGTAGTCAGTGTGTAACATGTGTGTTTGTGTAGTCAGTGTGTAACATGTGTGTTTGTGTAGTCAGTGTGTAACATGTGTTTGTGTAGTCAGTGTGTAACATGTGTGTTTGTGTAGTCAGTGTGTAACATGTGTGTTTGTGTAGTCAGTGTGTAACGTGTGTGTTTGTGTAGTCAGTGTGTAACATGTGTGTTTGTGTAGTCAGTGTGTAACGTGTGTGTTTGTGTAGTCAGTGTGTAACATGTGTGTTTGTGTAGTCAGTGTGTAACATGTGTGTTTGTGTAGTCAGTGTGTAACATGTGTGTTTGTGTAGTCAGTGTGTAACATGTGTGTTTGTGTAGTCAGTGTGTAACATGTGTGTTTGTGTAGTCAGTGTGTAACATGTGTGTTTGTGTAGTCAGTGTGTAACATGTGTGTTTGTGTAGTCAGTGTGTAACATGTGTGTTTGTGTAGTCAGTGTGTAACATGTGTGTTTGTGTAACATGTGTGTTTGTGTAGTCAGTGTGTAACATGTGTTTCAAGGGAGGGAGTCCCACAGTGGTGGAGCGTAACTTAAAGGGGAACTCCACCCATTTTCAACACTCTAATGCAGGGGAGCCCAACCAGTAGATCGGGATCTACCGGTAGATCTCGGCCTGATCACGAGTAGATCTCGGGGGATGTGGGGGGAAAGAAAAAGAATGGGGTGGAAAAGAAAAAAAGAGCGATTTTCGTGTGTGTGCGTGCGTGCGTGCGTGTCTGTCTGTCTGTCTGTCTGTCTGTCTACGAAGCGGCTCATTTGGAGGATTGTTGTCTGTGAATTATGCCAACAGTATTGTTCTGCAACGTGTAATGGACTGTTCTGCAACTTATAATGGACTATTCTGGACTGTTCTTATTATGATTGCATTTGCAATGGCAGTGTTTGTCCAAGTCTGTTGTACTGTTGTAGGCCTATGACAAGTCTGTTAGTCTGTTACTTTATGCTTATATGGACATAAAGTAAAGTGGTAAAACAAAGAAGTGGTAAAACAAAGTAGTGTTGCATTGTTGTGAAGTTACTGCAGGGAGGCAACGATGCTTGTGGTTTGAAATGTTGATATTGGACTGGTAGATCCCGGAGGGGTTGGCTGCTGAGTAGATCTTGCTTTGTCCTACAGACGGTCCAGAACTTTGTTGTTGCCAATAAATCGCGAAAACAAAAATATTTGTCAAGAGCCGAATACGCTAAAAAAGGCCATTCTCTGTAGAATATTCAGTGCTTGACCACTTTTTTTTTCATAGACAAAGAAGGAGAACTGTGTGAGAATGGCAGTCTTCCTCTTGTGGAGGAAAAGTGAAATGAATTTGAGCAAGAACTGTGCAGCATTCAATGATATCGGAGAAGAAAAACTGAGAAATTGTAAATATTGATTGATAAAGTAGCTGAGGAGTCCCGCCCCTTTCATGACGTCGCCCGTGTTCCAAAAACGGAATCCTCATTGATTTTCCTCATAGACTTTTCGAAAATGTTTAATATACTGTAAACACGATTGTGTTGTGGACAAAGCAAACTGGGGTTGTGAACAAATCATGACAACCACCACAATATTATCATGAAATCTCTAATTAACAAGAAGTAGAAAACGGCAGGATACAACACTTTTTTTTTTTCGTTTTAAATCTTTTTTTTATTATTTTATTGTCCCAACAGATTGTGTGTGTCGTCATGATTTGTCACGACCCGAGTTGGCTTTGTCCGTGGCGTAATCATCTTTATATGAATCATTTTCGAAAAGTCGATGAGAAAAATGAATGGGGAATCCGTTTCTGGAACAGGGGCGGCGTCACAAGGAGGACGGGACTGCGCAGCTCTATACACGCTGGCCTAATGGTCCGGGCACAAGCCACATGATAATGAGTTCTCTCGCCTGGCAGTGCGTTGCGTCGTGCTTTAGAGTCCCGTTCATTGTTGACCTTTGCTGCTTGTCTCTCTCCCTTTCTCTCTGCCCCTCTTTTCTGTCTGTCTTCACTGTAGCTATCAGTCAAGGCACAACAGCCAAAAAAACAAATATCTAAAAAAAAAGAGATGAAGGGGAAAGAAAATAGGAGTTGTCTGTCTGAGCCAAACGCCTGCCAAAACGGTTTCCTGGTGTGAACCTCATACATGGCAATAAAGACTCTTCAGGATATTCAGACTTCTGTACTACTGATGACGGGAGCAGACATCAAATACCTCTCCTCTCTCCCAGGGGCGGATGTAACGTTTCCCAATTGGGGGGGGGGGGGGGGGGATGTTATGGGGGTGACTTCATCGCCTGTGGTGCGAAGCCGCACCCATACCATTTTCGGTTACAGGATTTTATTAGGCAAGTAAAACATCAATACTAATGAGTTATTGTTGAAGTTGCAACAGACACGCAGCATGCATAAAGCTAAAGGTCTGACTCAGAGTGGTTTTTTGTTTTCAATGATGAATTGAAATGCTGTTGGTTTAGTGGTGACACAGCTGTAGTTAGTTAGTAGCAGTAGTCGTATTTTAAATCATTTTAAATATAGGCACTTTAATTTGAAATATCTTGGGTTGTTTTGCATGCCATCGTGGGGCAGTCTAGGCATTTAGATTTAGGGGAGAGGGCATTGCCCCCCCATGCCCATGCCTAGATCCGCCCCTGCTCTCTCCTCTGCTACAGTATATATCTATACGTCTTCCTGACTCTCCCCTTTGTAAAGCAACGCTAGTATCATCAGTCGCTCTCTCCATCAGCTCTATACACGCTGGCCTAATGGTCGGGGCACAAGCCACATGATAATGAGTTCTCTCGCCTGGCAGTGTGTCGTGTGTTTGAGTCCCGTTCATTGTTGACCTTTGCTGCATGTCTCTCTCCCTTTCTCTCTGCCCCTCTTTTCTGTCTGTTTTCACTGTAGCTATCAATCAAGGCACAACAGCCAAAAAAACAAATATCTAAAAAAAAAAGAGATGAAGGGGAAAGAAAATAGGAGTCGTCTGTCTGAGCCAAGCGCCTGCCAAAACGGTTTCCTGGTGTGAACCTCATACATGGCAATAAAGACTCTTCAGGATATTCAGACTTCTGTACTACTGATGACGGGAGCAGACATCAAATACCTCTCCTCTCTCCCAGGGGCGGATGTAATGTTTCCCAATGGGGGGAGGGGCAGGAGAAAATGGTATGGGGGCGACTTCATCGCCCGTGGTGCGAAGCCGCACCCATACCATTTTCGGTTACAGGATTTTATTAGGCAAGTAAAACATCAATACTAATGAGTTATTGTTGAAGTTGCAACAGACACGCAGCATGCATCAAGCTAAAGGTCTGACTCAGAGAGTTTTCTGTTTTCCATGATGAAATGCTGTTGGTTTAGTGGTGACACAGCTGTAGTTAGTTAGTAGCAGTAGTCGTATTTTAAATCATTTTAAATATAAGCACTTTAATTTGAAATATCTTGGGTTGTTTTGCATGCCATCGTGTTTGGTGGGGCAGTCTGGGCATTTAGATTTAGGGGGGGCATTGCCCCCCCATGCCCATGCCTAGATCCGCCCCTCCTCTCTGCTACAGTATATACGTCTTCCTGACTCTCCCCTTTGTAAAGCAACGCTAGTATCATCAATCGCTCTCTCCCATCAGTTTTGGCTTAGTGTTTTATAGACCCGCCGTAACCCTCAATCAGTAGAAGAACTCCCCAAACGTCTTTCCAACAGGATCCGTGTCCTCTTTGAAGCGCACTGTAAAAAGATTAACGCCGGGATAAGACGGAGCAGATAACGCTCAAAGACCAAGGGGAAAGGGAAAAACCCCTGCAATCTCCAAACCGTCTCCGTGGTTTATCTGTGCGATATTTAATATCGGGGTTGCGGGGACGTTGTCGAGTATATGGTTCTATTTTGATATTATTTTTTTTTATCAATGGCTTTGCACAGAGCACCTGGAATAACTTCTATTAAGGAAAGTTTAAGCAAGAAATTAAGATAGCGGCGTGGCGGATAAGACCTCTTCTCCTTTTTCCTGGCAGCGCTTGACGTGAGGAGACTTTGACGGAGAGAGAGATAAGGGAGGATGCTGGGAAATGAAGTCATAATGTCAAGAGTCCAAGGTTGATCCTCTGTTCCTCTGTCTAAACTCTCCCTCCCTCTCTCTGTCTCTCTCTCTGCCTCTCTCTGTCTCGCGCCCGCATGTACGCACAACGTTAGCGGTGGATGTATACTAGCCTAAGCCTACTCCTCCCTGTTCTTTAACCATATGCCGAGCAGCAGCCCCTTTTTGAACTCGTTCCCAAAATAGGGACACGTCCGCCAGGGTTCATGTGGGTTCAACTTTGAATATAAACGTCCCGCCTTCTCCTCCATGTTCTCCGTCAATGTGTTTCTGTCCGTTGTTTCCAGGCCAAGCCGATGCTTGCTGGCCACGTGTGTCCGCGTTGGCCATGTGGTTTTATGTGCGTTGTAGCTTTAATTCTACAAAAAATAAATAAATAAAATAAAATAAAAAATCAGAGACGCGAATCAATCAAAAACACATATGTTTCGGAAACCGTTGCCATGGCCGCAGCAGCAGCAGCAGCAGCAGCAGTGCCGTTCATGTGCAAGTGGCACTGATCCATTTCCCAGAGAGCAGAGCAAAGGCTTTCTGCGCTTCGAGTTCAGTGTCCAGCTTTCTGATACTTCCTGCTTGGTCTGCGGTCTCGGCGGTTTTATGGGGTTGTGGGCGGAGGGGGGTTCGGTACAGGACCGGGGCGAAAGCCTGGTCGATTCTGTCGCCGCATCGAAAAAGCGTGTGTGACTGATTTAGATTTCTCGATCGGAAAGCGGCAGACGATCGCGAGATAAAGTCATAATTTCAATATAAGCGCGATTTGTCCCTGTCGCGGAATAACAAACTGGGGTGGAGTAGTAGTAGTAGTAGCACATGTGGCACATACAGCCTGTGGTCTGGGTATTATGTAGCTAAACATTGGGGCCATTCTTTTATTGTTTGTTCGGATTCTTTGGTCTCCTGTGACTGATCACCCTTTAGTCTACATGTGCTCAACACATGTCCCTCTGTGCACTGTGCTGTTTGGCACCTGATGGGGAGAGAGAGAGGGAGAGAGGAGAGGGAAGGGATCTGTAAGGAGCTACAGTATGCTAGCAGGGGCGGATCTAGGCAGGGGCATGGGGGGGGCAATGCCCCGCTAATTACCCAGTCTGCCCCACCAAACACTATGGCATGCAAAACAACCCAAGGTATTTCAAATTAAAGTGCCTATATTTAACATGATTTGAAACACTATTACTGCTACCAACAAACTATAATTGTGGCACCACTAAACCAACAGCATTTTCATCACTGAAATCAGAAAACTCTCTCTGAGTCAGACCTTTAGCTTTATGCATGCTGCGTGTCTGTTGCAACTTCAACAACAACTGATGTTATTATTGATGCTTTACTTGACTAATAATAGTTCTGTAACTGAAAATTTTGTCCTGCCCCCCAATTGAGAAATGTTACATCCGTCCACGTGCGTTAGCATTTGTGCGGTGTGTGTGTGTGCGCAGAGCACGCACGTTAACAGTCGTCATTACAACGTCTCGGGAGGCGTCGGGATGATGTCAGGGGTAGGCACACGGTGGTCTGCTGCGCTTTGCGCACGTCCTGTGGTTTCTGGTCCTGGCCGGTGCCTTGTAAAATAACCCCTAGACTGGTGTTTTTCAAACCTTTTCATGTCGTAGAGGTCCATTATTCATCTGACATTTGAGCCACGGACAACCATTTGACGTGATTCACC
>CM076983.1:10032849-10130349 GCA_039105355.1 Benthosema pterotum | reverse complement strand
GGTTCCGGCCCGAATTACCTGGATTACCCCTGTGACGCTGCGTAGGAACTGGCTTGGCTTCATGTCGGATCACGTTTGGTTACGCGTCGGCGCTTTAAAAAAAAATCCAAACCACACCAGTTGTAGCTCCTTCCTTGCAACGAAACCTTTACTTTTTTCTTTTTCACAGTCAACCACACCGATGTAACTCCTTGAGTACACTCTGTTAGATTGTTTATTTATTTCTGAATAAATATTTGAAGTTTGTGACGCCAAAAACCTCATTTAGGATTCAGAAGGATTGTTTTGTGTAATTACCTTTTTTGGAGCAAAATGACATGGAAGGAGCATTCCCCTTTAAGACAGTTGTAGTCATTCGATCACATTTGATCGCTGTTCTACAATCAATTAACTCGGGTATGCAAGGTTTTGGAGTTAAAAGCAGTGTTCATAAAGACTCATGCTAAACCTATCTTCTTACAAATGCTCCTCACTAACGTTAAAATACCACAATCCCTTTTGTACTCAGTCTGTCTGATAGGAGGGCTGTGGGCAGTTCAGAAGGAAAAACCCGTCCACCAGTGACAATATCAAAGGAGAATCCATGAAAATGCAGGCTTTCTATTCCTGAAAAGTTGCGACGTGGAAATGGAAGCCATCGTTATCTCATGATAGTCGACGCCCAGTAATATGAGGATAGGTTTAAAAGTCCTTTTAAATAATCCAGCCTTTAAAACCTCCCCTACAATGATTTCCAACAACAATGTCCACCCAGCGTTGAAGGGGGACTGACTTTTGTCTGCTCTCTCTCAGACAGACAATAACAACGATATGGCTCTAGTTAGTAGAACGGTGTGCCGGGTCCGGTCCTCAGTCCAGTATGTCTGGAATGGATCGCCTGTGTGCTGAGAATCACACCTCTGTATGTTAAACAGAAAACAGCGCAGCCGGCCAGCCGGTCCTATAAAAGCCCCGCTTGCCCGGGCTCATGAGAAAGCTAACATGCTTCAGTGGTCACTCGCAGTACACACACACACGGTTGTGTGCCGGATCGGATTGGCCATAGGGCGTACAGGGAGGTCTCCCGGTGGGCCGCGACCCGTAGGGGGCCGGTGGTATCACGGTATGAGTAAAAGCACTGGTTTTCAACCTTTTTGATCCCAGGGCCCACTATTCATTCAGAATTTTTAGCCACAGACCACCATTTGATAACATTTTAATCCCAACAGACCCCAAAACTAAAGATTTATTTTTGCTTTTTGGTCCACAATTCCAGTCTGGATTTGGGAAACAAACCAGTCAAACATACAGATCAAAATGAGCATTAATCTTCTACATTTTCTTGGGCCAATTTAGATGAATATTTTAACTCTTGAGAGCGTAAACATGAAACCAAATGGACCCTGCAGGTCCATTTGGTTTCATGTTTACGCTCTCAAAGAGTTACATCTGGTTAACCAACTATACCAGGTAGAATAGGTCCATCACACGCTGGTTGTGGTGGGCCGGTCTAGGCCAAATCACACTAAAAATGTCTGGGCCGATTTCTTCGCCCAGTCCACCACTGGTTGTGAGCACACAACCCTCACCCTCCCGTACCCCCTGCGCCAACCCCCCCATGGAAATATTTTATGACACGGTCTCCGTGTTGACAGGGCTTTCCAGAGAGCTACTAAAGCTTCCTGACACTTTTCTTATTGTACAATTCTCATTCCGAGCCTTGACTAGTTCTCTCTCTCTCGGTTTCATCTTCTTATTGTCTCTGCCTATTACAAATCTTTCCCTTCCAATTATTTATGTTCCTCTCTCTTTCCTTGACTTTCTCTGCCCACCCCCCTCTCTCTCTCTCTCTCTCTCCCTCTCTCTCTCTCTGTCACTCTCCTCCCCACCAGGGGCGGATCTAGGCATGGGCATGGGGGGGGCAATGCCCCCCTAAATACCCTGTCTGCCCCCCCAAACACGATGCCATGCAAAACAACCCAAGATATTTCAAATTAAAGTACTTATATTTAAAATGATTTGAAACACTACTACTGCTACTAACTAACTACAGCTGTGTCACCACTAAACCAACAGCATTTCATCATTGAAAAACAGAAAACTCTCTGAGTCAGACCTTTAGCTTTATGCATGCTGCGTGTCTGTTGCAACTTCTACAACAACTGATCTTATTATTAATGCTCATACTTGCCTAATAAAAGTCCTGTAACTGAAAATGGTATGGGGGCAGCCCGTGGCGCTTCGCGCCACGGGCGATGAAGCCGCTCTCATACAATTTTCTCTTGCCCCTTCAACATGTTATCTTGCCCCCCCCCCCCCCCCCCCAAATGGGACATGTTACATGTTACATCCGCCCCTGTCTCCCACTATGCGCTGACTGTTTGTTCTACTGGTCCTGCAGCGTACGCTGTAGCTGCAGCCTGCCTGCAGCAACAACCCTGCTGCGCTCACTAGTTATTACTAGCTAAGTTTGATTTTGATGTGATTTGATTTTTAGATTTAAAAAAAAAATCCAATAGTGTACGACCGGCTCAACAAGATCTACACACCAAAAAAATCCATTTCAAGGCCCCCAGGAAAGTTTGACTTTGAAATAGTGGTGATGGTGTTACTAGTTACTGTTATAGTGTTTAAGAATAATGCACTTATAATGAAAAATGGAGGGGGAGAATTGGAAGGTTTCTAGGCTAATACTGCTGACGGAGAACTGGCAAAACGTTGGTCAAAATAACAGGTATTCTCCATTTTCTAATTGTGTGGACTCTTGAAATTACGTAATTCAGATGTTTAAATATAATTTAACTCTTGAGAGCGGTAAAATGAAACCAAATGGACCCGTAAGGGTCCATTTTAGGGGACTGTCATGTGATCTACCTGCATGGCCTGTGTGATCTACTGGTAGATCACAATCTAACTTTTGGGCAGCCCTGGAATTCAGTTGGAATAGCGATCCAATACGTGGAATTGTAAGATGTCATATCCAGAGATGGGTGTGTAACTAGTAACGAGTAATATTATTACTCTTATCTGTGCAGAGTAATATAACGAGGTTACATCCTACGAAACAATAATAATATTGACAATTAGTTCTACAAATATTACTAGTTACTTTCGTCATGCTGCTGCTTTCAACAATATTGCGTTGTTGAAGGGAGATGAGACAATGCCAATTTTACTTTTACCTAAAAAAAAAAAAGTGCAGTGAACAGCAACCTACTATTATTACAGTGAGACGTACTGTACAAGGCCATCTAGTGTCAGAGTTGACATTGAAACAAGGATGATCTTGTGGGTGTCCTTATATTAGGATTATAAAGATTTGTAAAGTGGGTGACTCTTCTTCTGACAGGTGGTGCAAAAGTAATATGTTACATATTCAGGGGTTGACACTAAGGTCTCTGAAGTCAGGTTCTACTTGCCCTCAGGTCATGGTCACTTGCCCCCCAAAAATATATTGTAAATTTTGCATTTAAGTTTACTTCCTACTTGGGTGCTTTAAACCAGGGGTTTTTAACAGGCGGTCCGGGGACCACCAGTGGTCCCTGAGAGGGTTCCAGGTGGTCCCCAGCTAAGTTGGTTAACCAGATGTGAGAGCGTAAAAATGAAACCAAATGGACCCTTGCGGGTCCATTTGGTTTCATTTTTACACTCTCAAGAGTTAAAATTCATCATCTTAATTAGCCCAGGTCGCAATGACCGCCTTCAAGACAAATTTATCTTGTGTTGTGTTATAGCGCACTAAGTCACACACTTGCCCGATCGGGCAACCAGGTAGCAGTCTTCACTTGCCCCACCATTTTTTTTACTTGCCCCGGGCAAGCGGGCAAGTGTTAGTGTCAAGCCCTGTTCTGACAGGTGGTGCAAAAGTAATATGTTACATATTACTTTTGAGTCCCAGTAACAAGTGATGTAATATATTATAACTCTTCTAAAGGGGTGATGAGTAAAGTATTACTCTCAGGTAATATTGCCCAACACTGGTGATATTTGCTTAAATAATAGAGGCAACTTTTTAGCCAAAAATAAAAAAATGTATATCATATCGCTATATTTTTGTTTTGCCTTTTTCCTCTCTAAGTTGCTTCTACTTTGATGCTGCAGCTGTTTCCCTGCAGACAAAGCAGCAGATGCTGGTGCACTTCGGGCATACACAGCATGCACACACACGCGTGCACACGCACATACACTAATCTTGTTACCGGGTATGTAAGTTAAATTGCACTGCTGCTGCACTTACATTTGCATATCATTAGAATGCTGAATACATTTAGATGACAGGTTTCATGTCCACACGTCGTCGTTGGCTGGTGTTTGCTTCATGTTTTAACCATGACGCCCTTTTGAAGCAGTTTTTTAACCCATTAAAGGGTCAAGAAAGAGATTGGATGTTTGCTTGTCCAGGGAACCCAAGCTGGTGAAAATAGCAGATCCATGACCATACAGCGCGTGCTTCGCACCACGTATTAGCAGCTATTTGAAATGTGAGCGCATCTTACTGGCGAGGAAAGAGTACGCAGCTCGTAAAATTGCGGTAACTCCCTTCCCAAATATGGAGGACTGCACTACAGACCCATAGACAGACCCAGACTGTGGCGCACAGTCCGACAGACAGACAGACAGACATGCACACAATTTTTTTTGGCTTACATAGTAAGGGCTCAAAGCATTCTCAATTGTCTCTCTTTTATGCCCGTACTATATATGGTGTTCTTTGTCAGACAGTTTCAAATTAGGAGTCTATGCAGATGTAACATATTCGCGACCCGAGTAACATGCAGGATTACAGATGCACACGCGTGCATTATGTTCACTCGTAATCATCGTTTCTCTCCTGGCTCATTGTCTCCATCTTTCTTTCTTTCTTCCCTCCTCTTCATTCGCTTCTTTTTTCCCCCTCCTCACTGCAGCACAGCTGTTTTTCCTGAATCGGGGGGCTGCTCCCCATCACAGGACGACCCCAGAGGGATTCTGGGTCTCTCCGTTAGGCATTATTCAGCGCTTGTTGATCCCTCCTTTTTTTTTAATACAGCACTAACCCACCCCCCCCACCCCCTCCCTCCCTTTACTCTTCCCCGCCCGGCAACCCTCCTCCCCCCGACCAAGTCTCGGGGGGGGGGGGGGGGGGGGGGGGGGGGGGGGGGGGGGGGGGGGTCCCTCGGGGTGAAAGAAGGGGGCGTGCAGGTGATTCACATAGCACACCACGCACTGTAAAAGCCATCCAGCTGTAACTGTAAGACGTCTGTCTGAGGGGGTGAACAACTTCAAATGTAACCAAAACGGAGCCATTAGGTTGCATTAGTTACTCTCTGTGGCTCATGACAGAGACTTTTTTTTTAGTCGCCATTGCCACAGCATTACTGAATGACATGTGTTTTTCAGAATTTGTACGACACCAGGGCGGATCTAGGCATGGGCATGGCCCCCCTAAATGCCCAGTCTGCCCCACCAAACACGATGGCATGCAAAACAACCCAAGATATTTCAAATTTCAAATGAAAGTGCTTATATTTAAAATGATTTGAAACACTACTACTTCTACTAACTAACTACAGTTGTGGCACCACTAAACCAACAGCATTTCATCATTGAAAACAGAAAACTCTCTTGAGTCAGACCTTTAGCTTTATGCATGCTGCGTGTCTCTTGCAACTGATGATGTTGCAAGACCCCATGCCATTTTCTCCTGCCCCACCCAATTAGGAAATGTTACTTCCGCCCCTAATTCAAAGTGGTCCATGAACCTGTGAACCTTGTGTCCTTGGTCTCCACATACAGCAGATGTGCTTGAATTTGTAAAGTGTGTGTGTTTACGAGCATACATACACACATGTGCCGCCTGTTGTGTCCTGGGTTGAGGGCCTAAGGCAGGCTAGCTGAAGTGCTGGTGACTGGCGGTGCATCTGCTGCTCCTTTGGTTTGGTGTGTGTGCATGTGCCAAAGGCTGGTGTGATGACTATGGTAAATGGTAAATGGTGAATTTATATAGCGCCTTTATCCAAGGCGCTTTACATAGCTTGTGCATCACATTCACACCCATTCACACACACACACATTCATAGGCTGATGGCAGTGGAAACCATGCAAGGTACCTAATAGCACATCAGGAGCAATTAGGGGTTAAGTGTCTTGCTCAAGGACACTTCGGCAGTCACTCTGTGGGAGCCCGGGATCGAACCAGCAACCTTGTGGTTACCATCCGGTGACTCTACCCCTGAGCCACTGCTGCCCCTCCTCTGACCTCAGGTCAGAGGAGGAGGCTGCAGGCATGTCTGAGCATGAAACCTACAGTAACGTAGCTGCCCTGCAGTGTTATTTTTGTTGACTAAGACTTAAAAAAAAACAAAGGGTTTGATTTTCATCACTGCTAGTGCTAAAGCCCTTATCCCTAAACCTTTTTGCTTTTTTACGGTAATGTAATAGAAGCCGCTTTTGTCTGTTTGCAAACATTGTGTTTGCAAACAGATTTGTTTAATTTAATCTAACTCCACCTCACACCCCTCCACTCTAGATTATAACTATTGAACTATTGGTAATTCAATCCACGAATGTGGATTCAAGTGTCGAATGCAGTTCTCGAACTGAAACCCGAAACGATCGAAATGGGTTAAAGGGACACTCCCCCCCCCCCCCCCCCCCCCCCAAATAATATATTTTAACACCATCACTGCTTACCACAAGATACCCGAGTTTAGAAGATATAGAAACACTTACCTGTAGTCATTGTGTGTAATATATTTTTTAATATTTTTAGATTTTAGCCGTGTCTCACTTCCTCCCTGGACTATTGTCTCAGTGTCCCGTTTTTGAAACCGCCTCCTCGCCACTTGTCCTACACCCTTGCACTCGGCATGACACTCACGCAAGGCTGCGCCAAATGAAGTGTCGCCCGAAATGCGAGCAGCCCCTTTGAGCGAGTCTGTGTTGATTCCAGACTCGATCGGCGTGTTGTTACCCCTCTCAGACGTGGAAACTGTGACATACAAATGTGTCACCACCAATAAATGACATCTGCATTTTGTATAACCACTTCTAAACAATGTGATGATGGAGAATACAATCAACGCTCCAACTGATGTTCATGAAGTCAGGGGCGGATCTAGGCATGGCATTTTTTTTTTAATTATTTGAAACTCTACTACTGATACTAACTAACTACAGCTGTGTCACCACTAAACCAACAGCATTTCATCATTGAAAACAGAAAACTCTCTAAGTCAGACCTTTAGCTTTATGCATGCTGCGTGTCTGTTGCAACTTCAACAACAACTGATGTTATTATTGATGCTTTACTTGCCTAATAAAAGTCCTGTAACTGAAAATGGTATGGGTGCGGGGCGTCAAGTGTCAATTAAATAAACACATCAAAACCATTTTTAACACAATGATTATGAACCCATTTTGACTTGACACGATATATTCTACAAAACAGTCACTATGAAAAAAACATAATATTCGAAAGATTTGTGCTGCGTCTTCACGCCCCCCCCCCCCCCCCAAATAGCAGGTGTACATGCTTCATAGCTTTTTTTCAATAAAATGTAAAACACCCATACAAAATGTTTATTTTTTTTTTGCACTTTTGTTTTTGCACTCACGCCATTAATGAAATGCACATATCTCAACGAACACATGCACAATATAATGCACTATAACATGGGACATACAAAATAAGAGGCAACACAATGGCATGATGGTAACCATGGCAACGCAGTTGTTTTTTCTTTTTTTTTACCCTAGTAACCCAACTTGATTCGGCCCGGAGACGCACTTCTTGAAGAGGGAACTTACCTGAGACTTCAAATAAAGGGGCGTAGTTTCAAAAAAAGGGGGAGTGAGACTTAAGCCCCCCGCTATATCTACAAGGAGGAGCAGTGCACCAAAGCATTATGGGGATTTATGTCCAGGAGGGAAGTGAGCTCAGAAAATCGTTAAGAATCACTTAACTGTGTGAGTGTGTGTACAATGCAGGGAAGGCGTGTGTGTGTGTGTGTGTGTGTGTGTGTGTGTGTGTGTGTGTGTGTGTGTGTGTGTGTGTGTGTGCGTGTGCGTGTGCGTGTGCGTGTGCGTGTGTGTGTGTGTGTTCCGTCGTCCAGATGTGTAGTCGTTGCGTGCCTCACTGTAATTCGGCAAGTTTCAGACTTGCGTCCGATTCCTTCCAAAAAATCAAGAGTAGAAGCAGCCTAGAAAGACGGATGGGATCGCTGCCACGGTGAATCGTTCTTGTAATTACAGGTTGACGTTTTTTTTTTCTTTTTTTTTTTTTTTTTTTTTTGTACTTTTTAATCCTGGCCCCCATGTCTTGCAAGCAGGGGTGGATCTAGGCACGGGGGGCAATGCCCCCCTAAATGTCCTGACTGCCCCACCAAACACGATGGCATGCAAAACAACCCCAAGATATTTCAAAGTAAAGTGCTTATATTTGAAATGATTTGAAACACTACTACTGCTACTAACTAACTACGTACAGTTGTGGCACACTAAACCAACAGCATTTCAGCATTGAAAACAGAAAACTCTCTGAGTCGGTGTCTGTTGAAACTTCAACAACAACTGATGTTATTATTGTTGATGCTTATACGTGTCTAATATGAGTCCTGTAACCGAAAATCTTATACCCCATACCCCCCCCCCCCCCCTCTCTCCCCAATTGGGAAAGGTTACATCCGCCCCTGTTTGCAAGCGGTTTCCAAGGAGACGAAGGCAAAGATATACAATAACAACATGGGGATAGAAGGGGAAAGTGTCTTTAGGGGTGTGCGTTGGGGTGTGTGTGTGTGTGTCTGTCCTCTTAGCTGGTGCTTAAAAAAGGTGAAAGTTCGTAACAAGCAGGTGTGACATTACTCGAGGCAGTTCCACTTCCCGTTTTACCCACCGGCTGCCGTGGAAACCCGTAAGATATCGGGGGCTAAAAGTGCAGATGTATGTAATGAGAAAAACACAGACTGGCTTCAGTCAGAGAGAGAGGAGGAGGAAAAAGGATTCCGCTAATTCTTTTCAAAGCGATTTAGCAGGAGCAGCGGTTCACGGCCAGGTGAAACTGCGCCCTTATACACAAAAAAATATATCTTACATACATAGGCAGGTGAGCGGGTGTATGTAAACGATAAATGCAACATCTGTGTTAAAGCGCTATAGATCAGGGGTTTTCAACCTTTTTGACTCCAGGGCCCACCATTTATTCAGCATTTGAGCTACGGACCACCATTCGATTACATTTTCACACCAAAGAGCTAAAATTAAATAATTCTTCTGGTTTTGTCCACAATTCCAGGCTGTATTTTGCAAAAAAAAGTGTAAACTTCTTAATTAAGTGGTGCTAATTCAGATAATGAATATTTTAACTCTTGAGAGTGTGAAAATTAAACCAAATGGACCCGCAAGGGTCCATTTGGTTTCATTTTTACATTCTCAAGAGTTACATCTGGTTAACCAACTTTCCGTCATTTAGGCTGGGGACAACCTGGAACCCTCTCAAGGACCACTGGTGGTCCCCGGACCACCTGTTGAAAACCCCTGCTATAGATAAAAGCACCATTTACCATTCACCATTATCTTGTCTCTGCCCAGTTTGGGATGAGGCGGCGCTGGAGTAACCCGGAAAAAACAAGTAACGTGCAAAGATTAATAAACAATATTTTCATAAAACCCCTGCGTGAGGGAGAGATCGGTTTGTTTGCGCTCGAGTCGTTAAAGACATGCCAAACACAACGTGAGTGAGTGAGACGCTTTCAGGTCGAGCCCTGCGCCTGCACGCAGCCCCCCCAGCCCCCGCAGCCCCCCCAACCCCCACGGCGTCACTGACCCTCCATTCTCCATTCAAAAGCCATGCGCATGGCGTCGTCTGCCCCCGGGGGCAAACGGACATGTTCTATTTGGATAGCGTTCCCCACGGGAGGGAGATTGGCCGGAGAAGGAGGAGAGAGAGGGCAGCAGAGCCTTATAGTGGGAGAGTTGCGATATTGAGGGGTCAGAAACCAGAGCGGAGCACGTGAGGCTCTCTCTCTGAGTCCTAACTGCAATTGGGAATACATTGTTTTCAACGAGAACGGTGCAAATAAGAGCTATTTGTTCAGTCACGACTAAAGATCTCAACGGGCCTGAAAATTAAGGCCCGGCCCTACCCGGCCCTAACAGTTCAGGCCCTAGGCCCTACCCGGCCCTACTAAATGGAATAGATTTTAGGCCCTACCCGGCCCTAAACTGTCGGGTTTGGGCAAAATTTGAGAATTCGCCACGGATTAAAAATGAAATGCCAATCAGCACCATCTTCATAATAGGTAAATACAGAAAATAACTATTATTCTTACTATAGTAAAATAATTCAATATATATTATTTTTTCATGGGGCCCTAGGCCCTACCCGGCCCTATTGATTAGGATAGATTTTCGGCCCTACCGGCACCTAAATGTCGGGTCGGGCCTGTTCGGGTTCGGTCCTGGTCGGGTTCGGGCAGAGTTTGAGAACTCTAGTCACGACTACGGTGTCTGTAATGTTTATGTTGTACTATTATTAAAGAACAACTGGTTTTAAAGTCATTAAAGCTGGATTAAATACCTGAGTCCAACGCATTTCTGCGTACTCCTACTGCTACTCCTACCCCCAATAGGACTCAACTGCAGCCTCGCAGACAGGTCTTGCGAGACGCCCCGTAGCGCGAGATTTGCGATACACTGCTAACAGTGTGTGTGAATGGGGTGCAGGGGTTGACACTAAGGTCTCGGAGGCACTTGCCCATCGGGCAAGTGCAAGTCAGGTTCTACTTGCTCTCAGTTCATGGTCACTTGCCCCCCAAAAATATATTGTAAATTTTGCAGATGTAACTCTTGAGAATGTAAAAATGAAACCAAATGGACCCTTGCGGGTCCATTTGGTTTCATTTTTACACTCTCAAGAGTTAAAATTCATCATCTTAATTAGCCCAGGTCTACACAACTAGAGAATGTAGAAGATTAGGTCATTTTGATGTGGATGTTAATTTGTGGATGTTAATCCAGCCTGGAATTGTGGATAGCTAGAAAGCAGGGAAAGACACAGAGGCAGAGTGCAATGACTGCCTTCAAGACAAATTTATCTTGTGTTGTGTTATAGTGCACTAAGTTGCACACTTGCCTGATCGGGCAACCAGGTTGCAGTCTTCACTTGCCCCACCATTTGTTTTACTTGCCCCGGGCAAGTGTTAGTGTCAAGCCCTGGGTGCTGTTGCCTCCATGCTCCTCCATCAGCGTGAGCGCCCGGGCGCATAGGAGTGAACAGGAATATCACAACTCTCCCCTATAAGGCTCTGGAGGGCAGGGCGAAGGGTTGCAAGCGTGGTGATGTCTATTTCAGGATTGTTGTTTTTTTTTTTGCTCTAGGTGAAGAAAGAAGACAGGGTGCTAATGATCTTAAAGCGTTGGCTTTTCCCCTCTCTGAATCAGGGGTGGTGGGGTGGGGGGGTTTACTGTGTGTAAGAAAACAGTTTATTTAACACTTTAGCTGCTTCATAGCTTAATATTAATGCTGTTGATGTGCTAGGAATTAATTAAATAGAGCGGGGTGCCAATGTGTTCCATCATAACGTCAAAACATCAGCAAATTCCGCACTATAAATCATAAAAGACAGAAAACCGCGGGTTAAGCGACGTCAACTATTGCGCGAAGAAGACACGTAAAACACGGGTTATGTGGTCGATCTGGTCATACTGTTAATATATAAATTCTTTGTTTTGATGATTAGAGCAGAGATGAGGCGTGTAAAGAGAGATTGTACCGTAGATATCATCAGGGTCCTGGAAGGGGACATTAGACGTTGGCTGGATGTTTGTCTCTAATGTACATTTGTGTTTGTGCACGCCATCGTTTGGATTACCTGCGTCAGCATGTCTGTGTGCCTCGACCATTCCAAGTATACACACACACACACACACACACACACACACACACACACAAACTCATAACTCCACAGTCTGGCAGATTAATGTCTGTATCGCTTCCTCACATCATAGATCTGTAACGGCCTGTTTTATTCATCCTAAATCTCCATTTGTGCCGTAGGCCATCTGGCTTTGGCCTTATATATGCTGTGTGCAAGTTCAGTGCTCATTTGGAGTCCGTATTTTAGGCATGGCAACATATGCGACTTTTCTTTCTTTCTGTACAGAGCAATAGGCTTCTAAGTGGTTTTAAGACAGTGGTTCTAAAGCTGCATTGCATGTATTATTATCTGGATGATGCAGTGTTGCCAAACGTACCTCTGTTTAATGTTATCAAAGCACCCATTGCAAAATAGTAATACACTCCCTTTCCCAGACCCTTTGCAAGGATGTTTAGACATGTATTTGAACTTAAAAGATCTCAACATGGTCATTATCAGGGGAGGATCAGGTCTAGGGGCCCCTGAGCTTGAGTGTCTGTTATCGACTTATGATTATTATTTTTAAGCAATCCCTTGCTGTAAATCTTGCTGAAATGCAAGTGAATATCGCAGCTACTATGCACCTCGATGGGAAGAAAATAGCTCTGTACCGGGCATTAATTCATTGATTGAATTAATCTCAACACGACAAAAATCCCTTATGGATACTTTAATTCTGCGCCTTTACATTCCCCCCACCACCAACAAAACAAAACTTGTCTTTATGTCTCTGGCAACAATTGACTAAAGGCCAAAGGTCTTTACGTTTTTGGCACTTATCCTGTTAAGATGCATGTCTACCGTAAGATTGCAAGCAGTACCCACCACTAATTTAGAGTTTGCCCACTTTGCCTAGGTACATCCAAAAAACGCTGTGCCAAGTGTTCTCATATTATTTGACAATTTGGCCAATGTTTGACCATATTTTTATACTATGGATTGTTGATTACATTTGATGGAGTAGGATAATTTTGTTTTCCCCTGACAGTTGTTTACGTATTTAAAACATCTTGAATATCTGGCATTGCCCAAATCATCTGGGGGTCCCGTCCCCCTGGTTTTAGAAATGGATGTTGACTTTGTGCAAGTGTTTAGCAGTAGCCACTGTTGTGGTCGGTGTTCCCGGGGCGCTGGGATGTTTACTGAGGCCATAGCTAAGCTTTTCCACTATGCTGCGGTCGTACTAATGATGGCCCCGACGCGCTGTCTGCTGTTTCCTGTTCTGATTCCAAGGGATTTAGCCGAGTACATCCACGGTGTTAATTTAAGGGAAGAACGCGCTTTAACACTCAAGATTTGACTGTTGCGACAAACCCAGGGTTTAACCACCCGCAGAAATAACTTGATATGTGTAAACGGGTAATCTGGGTTGATATGTGTGGTGTTACTTTCCGTTTTCAGTTAACCTATGAGTTCTCACTTTCAATCTGGGCTCTTTTTTTCCAACTTACATTGAGAAGAATTACAAAAAAAAACATTGCTTACTGTACCACCACATGAGAAACGACCACCACGGAGGGTGTAATCTCCTGAACAAGCTCATAAAAAAGTGAAAATAAAACCCACGTTTGGCTTCTTTTTCGTAGGGGTGTATGGGAAAAATCACTGGTCAATCAAAATGGCCTCCCACGGCAGGCTCTTTATCCATAAGGACAGGCTAGCCAGAGAGGCGGTGTCGCGTCCACAGCACCATGTCCACCACACGCCGAGAGGAGGTACGTACTAACGCAACATACAGGGCCGGATTTAGCCAGCCCTACTAGGGTGGGCTGGAAGAATGGCAGGGTGGGCATCTCCAAAGTTTTTTATATGAAGCAGTGGTATTCAATCTTTTTGACACCATGGCCCACTATTTATTCGGCATTTGATCCACGGAGGACCACCATTTGATAACATTTTAGCCCCACAGACCGCAAAACTAAAAATTAATTTTCCTTTTGTCCACAATTCCAGGCTGGATTTGGGAAACATTTGGGAAACAGTCAAACACAGAGATCAAAATGATCATTAATCTTCTACATTGGGCTAATTCACATGATGAATATTTTAACTCTTGAGAGTGTAAACATGAAACACTTGTGGTCCCTGGACCACTGATGAAAACCACTGATATTACCTTTCATTGGGTGGGCAGGATGCACATTTTGGGCTCTGCTCACCCCTGCCCCCCTCTAGATCCGGCCCTGGCAACATAACTAAGAAAAAAAAAAAGAACTTCTGGTTCTCTCTGAAATAGGAAATGAAAACGCTCTCTCTGGGACAAACGCTGACAGAGCATGCTGTCATGACACCGTGCCCTAGGCAGCGGAGCTTCCTGCGATTAGCCTTTAGAGTTACGCAAACTCTGTTCACTTTCATTTCACGGGTAGCCAGTCCAATGGCGATTCTTTTAGAATTCTATTGAGAACAGGGGGACAACAAATAGAGACAAGTTCCTGACCGGAAGTACTGTCAGAAATGCATTGGACCCATGCAACAGCCCAGCTTTAATGATCTTTAGGTCCTTTTATTTTAGATTGTTTTGTAGCAATAGTAGAACATGAACATTGCATTACTTTAGCCGTCACTGTACGATACCATCAGTTGTCATGTTCTACACATGCCTAAAATAGCTCTAATTTGCTTGTTGAAAACAATGTATTTCGAACTCCAGTTTGTCCCCTCTTTCAGGCTGCATGAACAGTTTCTGACCTCTCAATGTCGCAAGTCTTCTGCTAGATGGCTCTGGTTGCTGTGAACGAGAAAGGGAAAGTTTATCCACGGGGGCATCGTCCCAGAGTCTGTGACAAAGGCATTGTTCTACGCAGCGGCAGCCTCGCTTGTCAATGATCAGTTTC
This sequence comes from Benthosema pterotum, assembly GCA_039105355.1. Taxonomy (NCBI): domain Eukaryota; kingdom Metazoa; phylum Chordata; class Actinopteri; order Myctophiformes; family Myctophidae; genus Benthosema; species Benthosema pterotum. The sequence goes on along the minus strand of CM076983.1, from coordinate 10,115,639 downwards.
CTTATTTTTTTCTTCCCCGATAAGACTCTGTCTTCTCCGTAGAATCTCGATTTTCTACCTCACAGCGCATTCCTTAATTTCAAAGCATGCTTATTTTCAAAGAGGCAGACTCGGTGCATGCTGTGTCACGCAGATATAGCTGCACTCTCAAGTTGTTGATGTTGTTTTACTTGTTGCTGTGGAAAAGTCTGAGCAAAAGGGGGGAAAAAGAACACAAATCACTAATCAGAACGGCCCCAAAAAACAGGTACATTATGTACCTTAACTAAACGGATTACACAAGTAAAAACAGCCCATAATAATACGGCCCTTCTCCTAACGCCTTGGCAGGCGGCGCGGTCGCAGGCACCGTCCGGGGGTCAGGAGAACACACTAAACTCCCTGTCCCCCTCCAAGCAGCTCCGTCGTCTGTGCTCCCTGAAATGATGGAAATATCCCTTTCCCGGGGATTTTTTTCCTTTAATTTAGGAGTGGTGCCACAGTGCCTTCGGGGCTGTTGGAGAGGTGATAGGGTTCACCGGCCTCACGTGGGTTGTTTCCTCCTCCACTCGCTCACAACGATGATGATGATGATCCGCTTGGCTTCCCATTGAAGTGAATACTTTGAGCCTTTTCCAAAAAGGACAGATGTCAGTCAGGACATGCCCTAAGTGCAAACGCACATATCTTCACACATTGAACCTTAGTGTTGCCCTATTTCACCACAGGCAAACATTTTGTTTTACAACACCGGTTCATCAACTGGTTGCAACGTGGTTTGCCGTTTGCCGGTTGTGGATCAGTTGTTTTCCCAGCAAAGAATGTGATGTAGTATAGTATACCGGGGGGGGGGGGGGGGGGGGTGCAATCGACCAAGAATAGGCCGCGGGAGACCCTTACTATGACATCTGTAGCGTTTGTCATTTAGACATGAGGATAATTCTAAAATGGTCTTCTAAATGTGTCAGTGATGCTCAAACAGCTAACGTATAACATATAGCATAATGTTTGAGGGAGAATTTCCGGTCGTGGTCACTAGTACCAGTGGTTGGGAGCTTCTGTTTTAAAGGAGAATTGAGAATGTTTTAAAGGGTGGAATTCTCCCGGTAAAACACCCAAAAGGGATCCTGTCGAGTTAGTCGATTACATGTTATGGATTAGGCACAAACAGAGTAAAAGTGTTCGGTTGCATTCCCTTCACATTATGCCGTAAAAAGGCGCTGCTGAATCTAATACAGCTGATCAGCTGTTAGTAATACAACGGCTACCACAGAATCTTTAGTCATATTTCCTCACTCGCCTTAAAAGTCTTAAAAGTCTATGTTTAGTTTTATCGCTTCCAGTCACCTCTATTCGTCTTTACTACAGCAGGTTGTCAGCAGGGGCAGATGTAACATTTCACAATTGGGGGGGGCAGAAAATTGTATGGGTGCGGCTTCATGAAGGCGATGGCGATGAAGCTGCACCCATACTATTTTCAGTTACAGGACTTTTATTAGGCATGTATACGCATCAATAATAATCAATTGTTGTTGAAGTTGCAACAGACACGCAGCATGCATAAAGCTAAAGGTCTGACTCAGAGAGTTTTCTGTTTTCCATGATGCAATTCTGTTGGTTTAGTGGTGACACAGCTGTAGTTAGTTAGTAGCAGTAGTAGTGTTTAAAATTATTTTAAATGGAACCACTTCAATTTAAAATATTGTGGGTTGTTTTGCATGCCATCATGTTTGGTGGGACAGACTGGGCATTTAGGGGGGCATTGCCCCCCCATGCCCTTGCCTAGATCTGCCCCTGGTTGTCAGCGTCGAAACTCGTTCCCAATGTGGAATCACTCAGGTTCGGAGCGTCGCCTCGAACTTTCCTCTCCAACTCCTCGATTCTCTAGCCTCTACCACCCCGTCACGAAACGCGTGACAGATCGCCCCGTGTTCCCTTTTTCTGGCCTGTTCTTCCGAGCATGTCTTTTATTTAGACTACCTCCCCGAGTCATATCCCCCCCCCCCCCCTCCCCCGCACAGACTTTGTGTGTTTGGCTTCCTAGAGCCAGCCAGAGTCAACACGGTCCGGTCCCGCTAGCGCGCCGGGTCATCACTTATGGTGGCAGCCCGTCCCTGCCCCGTAGCATAACACAGTGGCAGCCCTGCACCACTAAATGACATGCTGACATGTCCTCATGTATCCCCAGCTCAGTGTGTGTGTGTGTGTGTGTGCGCACGTGCAAGCGAGTGCACGACGTGAGTCACGATATTGGCGAGGGCTGTATGTAACAGGCAAATTAAAGGGCAATTCCACCCATTTTCAACATTTTCCTAGAGATGTTGTGTGGACATGATAGAAAAGCCACCCCTGCCCCCATTCTGTGTTTCCTAGAAATCGAAAAAAAAAACATCTTGATGACATCATCAAGTTGTCTTTTACCATGCAAAGTGATTTTTCTTTCAGAGCCCTTATAGAACATCACATTTGGGCACCCTCGGCAAAAATTCGAAAATAGGTGGAATTCCCTTTAACATAAAATGATGTTCTTACAAAGTATAGTTGTAATACAAACGTGTGTGTGTGTGTGTGTGTGTGTGTGTGTGTGTGTGTGTGTGTGTGTGTGTGTGTGTGTGTGTGTGTGTGTGTGTGTGTGTGTGTGTGTGTGTGTGTGTGTGTGTGTGTGTGTGTGTGTGTGTGTCTCATGTACATTATGCCCTCGTGGCCTCCATCCCTCCACGGCGAGAGAGAGACCAAAATTTGAGAGCAGCAGAGTTAGGAATTCCACAGTTGGGTCACCCTGCCCATGCGGTGCTATCCTGGGCCTCAGCGGTCCACGCACCACCTGCAATAACACGGTGACAGCACAGGCAGTGCCCTCCAGCGCCTTGTATTTATAATGTACAAGTATATACTGTACGACGGACAGTGTTGCCAACTGCCAAAATCCAAAATGCACCAGAATGCGCTAGAGCAGTGGGTTTTCAACTTTTTTTCATACCAGGACCTACATTTTAGCCACGAAGGACCACCATTTGATTTGAGTTTAGTCTCTCTGACTAATTTAGGAGAAATAACTGGCAAAATGTTGGTCAAAATAGCAATTCTTCTACATTTTCTAAATGTGTAGATTCTTGGAAATTAGGTAATGCAGATGTTTAAATATAATTTAACTCTTGAGAACGTGAAATGAAACCAAATGGACCCGTAAGGGTCCATTTGGTTTCATTTTACGATCTCAAGAGTTACAGCTCTATGAGGGTCCATTTGGTTACCAATGGTCCTTTCTAGGAAGGAAGGAGGAATCTATCATAGGAGGAAAAATGGTGAAAAATGAGCGTTTTATCTCTGGCGCCGGTCAAAAAAAGCACTAGATTTTCCGCCAGGAGTTTTTCACTAATTTTGGCGCTAAGGGGGGTGGTCTGGAAAAAGAGCTAAATATAGCGACAAATCCGCCAAGTTGGCAACACTGACGACGGCCCCGACCGTACTCTGGCCGTACTCCAGCCCCGTTCCACAACAGAGACCGATAGAGGGCTGACTTCTGCGGAGAGATTCGGTGGGTGGAGACCCTAACTCCTTAACCCCCCTGTAATTAGGGTGGTTGAGTCGAGCCACGAGGCCTAATGGAGGGGCCACTCCTACCCCTGCTAAATCAAAGGGTTTGGGTGACCACACACACGCACACAAACCCCACGTGTTCGCTTGTGCGCTGCACGTAAACACACACTTAAAGGGGAATTCCACCTATTTTCGAAATTTTCCTGAGAGGATCCAAATGTGAACCAAATGGACCCTAGCGGGTCCGTTTGGTTCCATTTGTACCCTCTCAGGAAAAAGGGGTCTGAAAGAAAAATCATTAACATGGTGAAATACATCTTGATGATGTCATCAGATGTATTTCTCCATGTTAATGATTTTTTTCAGACCTCCATTTTTAGGAAATACAGAATTGGGGGAAACCCTTTTCATCATCTCTAAGGTATATTAATGACATATTAAAATGTTGAAAATGGGTGGAGTTCCCCTTTAAAACAGAGAATGAGATTTATGCTTGCGCCCTCTCACTCACACAGTGTAGTAGACGGACACACACACACACACACACACACACACACACACACACACACACACGCACACACACACTTACCGTATACAAACAGGCTCTGGCTGAGTGAGTGAGTGTTTCTATTTAGGTGGTGGTGTAGAGCTGGTAGTGTCATTGTTTGGTGTGTGAGAGCTATAAATACACAAGCGCTAACTGGGTGTGTTTAACATGTCGGAGTTATTTCATTCTGTGCCGTGCGCCCAGGGGCGGATGTAATATTTCCCAATGGGGGGGCAGGTGAAAATGGTATGGAGGGCGCCACGGGCGATGAAGTTGCACCCATGCCATTTTCGGTTATAGGACTTATATTAGTCAAGTAAAGCATCAATAATAACATCAGCTGTTGTTGAAGTTGCAACAGACACGCAGCATGCATAAAGCTAAAGGTCTGAGGTCTGAGTTTTCTGCTTTCAATGATGAAATGCTGTTGGTTTAGTGGTGACACAACTGTAGTTAGTTAGTAGCATTATTTAGTTAGCAGTTTAGTTAGCAGTATGGTAGTGAAATACTTTTAAATATAAACACTGAAATATCTTGGATTGTTTTGCATGCCTTCATGTTTGGTTGGGCAGTCTTGGCATTTAGGGGGGCATCACCCCCCCCATGCCTAGATCCGCCCTTGCGTGTGCCGCGTGTCCTAGAAAGAGAAAATTCTGTCTGGCAGCAGCGTGTGTGTGTGTGTGTGCGCGTGTGTTGGTGTCCGTTCGTGCTTTTAAACGTCATGTGAGTCTTGACAGGTATGATCCTCCCAAAAATGATCTATGTCCTGGTTGATCTTTTCCATTTCAATCTGTTTACAGCAGTTGGTTTCCAAACCTTTTCAAGCCAAGGAGATGTATTGATTTATACAGAATGTTGTCTGTACTCTGTACGTCTTCCTTCTACAAGTCTGGGATCTAAATCGTTAACAAAGACATTTCTTCACCAATGTGTTTCTAATGAATGTCTGTAATAACGTGCTGAATGAGTAAAATTCATCTCCTGTGGGAATCCTCATAAAAAAACAGGTTGGTGCTACTGGTCACTACCCTATAGAAGGCAAAACATGCAGAATCAAATCATGCTTTCTGTGGCATGTGATATGTCTAACTAGGCGGTTTTCATGATGCTGAATCCATTCCATCATTAATAGTTTTTCTCAGAAAACAGCTCTTCCTTTGGCTAAAAACGGACATAGCACAAGTGTTATGGCCATTTTCAGCCCAAATTTGCAATACTAATACTTGGAATGGATTCAGCATCACAAAAAAAAACACCTTAGACCTATCACATGCTACATAAATCATGATGTAAGTTTGCACATTGCTTTCTATAGGTTGCACTGACCTTTTTTGTGAATTTCAACATTTTAGTACCCGTTTTTAAACGCCACTAGAAACACATTGGTGAAGAAATTTCTTGATAACAATTTAGTTCCCAGATTGGTCAAATATTTGATAAAAATGCCCTAACTATTCCTTACACACACACAGCGTATGCACAAACACACACACCCAGACACCAACTATAGCTGCCAACAGAAGGCTTGAGAAGCATTTCATTGACTGAGTGTGAGGCAGTCAGCATTGCAGGATGTACGGTGAATGAACACAGAGAAAACGTGTCATCTTTAGACCCTGCAATCTTGTTCTATACCAGCAGCACTTTGTCTCTCCCTCTCTCTCTCTCTTTCTCTCTCTACACCGCAGACAAAGCCAAAGGTCCTGTTGTGCTGGGCTGTCTTTACAGTGCGATGCTACGTTCACTCCCTTCTCTTCCTCTGGACCATGTCGTTGACCAGTGGTGGAAATTATTTTCACATGTTTTTTACAAGTTGTATAGTTTCTTTACTCACGTCAAAAGTCAAAGTCCAGAATTCCAAATCTACTTGAAGGTACTTGAAGCCGGTACGGATGCCGGTACTTGAAGTACCGGCATCGATACATGAACATCTCTTGACAGACAATCTTCTACACTCACTTGATATTGTTATTGTTGATGGTCTAATTTCTAGTGTGTGTAAAAAGGAATGAAGTGGGTAATGTTTTTCTTATACAGTAGTAACTAAGTAGCGTTGCCAGTGTCATGAGGTATGAATATGAGGCAGCTATTGTATCATGTCCCTTGATGCTGAGTGCCAAGCAGGAGGGCATTAGATACCATTTTTAGATACCAGTTTTGAGTCTTTGATATGATCCGGCCCGGAATCGAACCCCGACCTCCCGGTCTTTGGGCGGACAGCCGGACACTGAGCTGGTATTCCAAATGGACAACGTAATCTAACCTACAGTATTTGCTTCCGAGATGTTTGGGTGGGTATAAATTAGAAAGTATCGGTAGTATCTATGGGAAAAGTATCGGATACTTAAACTACAGTACCCCAGTGAATGAAGCGAGTTTACTTTCCACCCCAGTCGTTAACAGCCAGTCATTCCTGTGTGGTTTTTTTCCCTCTCCCCCGCCCGTATATAGTCCTATTCTGGGACGTGTTCTCCGCTATAAGCCCGTATAACTTACCCCAAGTCACCAATTTTCAGGAAGCAAATGAAACGGTCCGTGCTCTTAAATGCATGTTTATGAAATTCCCCATCCCTAGGAGTGCACTAGCATTCCTCGGTGCATGGGGGGGCCAAACGCCAACGCCGAAAAGGGAAAATTCCAGTGTCTGGAAAAAAAGGATTTTTGTTTGGGGCGGAATCCTGTCGGAAGACTCAAGACGTTGTTTGAGATAAAACAAATAGACGATGATAATTAAACGAGACTGGAAGAAGAATGCAGCATTTCTGGTTGAACCGTACTGTACTTTTTTAAAAAAAAATTAATCCTCCTTCTCGCGGCGTGTGACAGCGCCGTCTTGTGCTCGTAAATCGTCTATTTTCGGTGGCGGTGACACGGTGCGCAGACCAAACGTAAATCACGCCTTACTTTTCTTTTTTACCTTAGTTATAATTATATGTTTCTCGCGATCCTGCCCACTTTCCCTTCCCCTTTCTCGCCTGTAATTGTTAAAGGCCAACCGCCACCACACCCCACCCATCCATTCTACACAATGTGCTGTGCATGGAGCACTCTAGCAATCCCACCGCTTATTCAGAGCCCTGAGGGCATTACAATGGAGGTGTTAATTAAGCTACAACATGACCGGGCCAACTGTCCCCACTGGGGAAAAGACATGGTATCTATCAGCATTTGAGTGCATGCATGCATGCATGCACTGTATGCCAGAAGTGGATTTGTCGGCCCATGTAAACAATATGCATGTATTTGGAACTATTCTGCGTGCATTATAATTATTATTATTAAAAAAAAATTATAATTATTTTTATCCAAGTATGTGAACGTATGTGTGAGGTGCCGTGCAATGTGTGAGGCCTGAAACCTATAGTAGTGTTTTGTTTTTTTTCAACCAGTGGTCTGCGGACCACCAGTGGACCTTGAGGGTGTTCCGGGTGGTTCAGTCTACGCTCTTGAGAGTGCAGAACGAAACCAAATGCATTCATAAGGGTCCATTTGGTTTCATTCTACGTTCCCAAGAATTAAATTGTTTTCAATCATCTGCATTAAAAAACAGCCTGGAATTGTGGACATTTTATTCCTTTTGCAGTGATAAAGGAATAAAATGTTGGAACAAATATTGGGATCTCGAAGTAAAATGTGTTGAAAACCACAGCGTTATAAATTACCAGTACGTCTTGATTGCATCGTTATGCAGTGGTTTTCAACCAGTGGTCCGGGGACCACCAGTGGTCCTTGAGAGGGTTCCAGGTGGTCCCCAGGTAAATGCTGGTTAACCAGATGTAACTCTTGAGAGCGTAAACATGAAACCAAATATTCATCATCTGAATTAGCACCAATTAATTAAGAAGTCTACACTATTAGGGAATGTAGAAGAACGGCCATTTTGTTTCATGTTTGCGAAATCCAGCCTGGAATTGTGGACAATACCAAAAGAAACCTTAAGTTTTGGAGTCTGTGGGGCTAAAATGTCATCAAATGGTGGTCCGTGGCTTCAATGCAGTAGAAACAGTGTGCTCTGGCATCATAGAGGTTGACAACCTCTAGTTTATTGGAATGCCAGTCTGAAGATTAGTGAAGATATCCCAGGAAGAAACACATGTTGTGTAATCGATTGTCTCCGATTTGTCGGCCTGGGGGTCGTGGCATCGATCGGACAGGAATCCCAGCGGGACGGCGGGAATGCAGCTGCTTCCAGCCGCAAGCTGGATCTTGTGACACCGTAATCCAATTAACCACTAAGCTGCTGCATCCTTCTGATCCTTGTGCTTAACAGCACAGGTCCACTTATGGCCTCACACGCACGCGCACACACGCACACACACACACACACACACACACACACACACACACACACACACACACACACACACACACACACACACACACACACACACAGACACCTCTTTCGCTCTCTGGGTTAGAGAGACCCTCCTACAAGGCGTGCGTTGTCCTGAAGTGACATTGACCGTCAGTCTTTCAGACTTAAAGGGGAATTCCACCCATTTTCAACTTTTTTTCTGAGAGTCTCAGAGTCTTTTTTTCTGAGAGCGTACAAATGCAACCAAATGAACCCGTTAGGGTTCATTTGGTTCCATTTGTACGCTCTCAGAGTCTTTTTTTCTGAGAGCGTACAAATGGAACCAAATGAACCCTAACGGGTTCATTTGGTTCCATTTGTACGCTCTCAGAAAAAAGAAGCGTCTAAAGAAATCCATTAACATGGTGAAAATACATCTAGATGATGTCATCAAGATGTTTCACCATGTTTTTTTTTATACTTCTTTTTATTGGATTTTCTTTGTATATATATAAAACAACATTACAGCATGGTATAATGATCAGTTATGATTTCATAGCATTATCAGGTAACCACACGGCAACAAGAGGGGGAAAAAAACAAGAACAACAAAAAAAAAAAGATGTTTCACCATGTTAGTGGCTTTCTTCAGACCTCCATTTCTTGGGAACACAGAACTTTTTTACCATGTCCACCCAGCACCTCTAGGGTATACTAATGACATATTAGAATGTTGAAAATGGGTGGACTTCCCCTTTAAGTCTCATGACCCCCTCTCCCCCTTATTAGCGGAGAACCCACTAACCACCCCCCCAAACCCCCTCCCCCCCCGCCCCCGCCCCCAAGCCCCCTCGTCTGGTCGAGGAAGAAGGCCAACAACAAGGCTTGGTCCTCTTCTGGAAAACGATCGATGATTGATACTAATTGTACACTGCGATTATTTCTAAATAATTGCGATCGGGACTGTTATGTAATACTAACTGTGTGTCAGGCCTACATAATGATGGGAGAAATCTCCCCCCAAGAACACAAGGAACATCTTAAAAACAGACAGTCATAAAACAAAACTAAAGGAAAAGTCCTCCAACGAAACACATGCTCCATTATCGGGGGTTAATTATAGCCGTTTCCCTAACGGGGTAATCGGAGAGGAACTCTCTCTCTCTCTCTCTCTCTCTTTGTGGGTGGTGGGTGTGTGTACACGTGTGTGTGTGTGTGTGAGAGAAGGGGGGGGGGGGGGGGGGGGGGGGGGGGGGGGGGGGCAGCTGTCAGCCCCGTTACGAGGCCCGGCGTGCCCCTGGAAGGAATTAGTTCCAATCCCCCCGATCAAATGCTGTTAATGAGTAACACACACACACACACACACACACACACACACACACGCTTAGGTCGTCGGTGATGGATGACAGAAGAGAGAACGGAGAGAGAGAGATGTCTGTTTCTCCCAGGGTTCCTTCCCTCCCCGCGACCTCAAATGCCTCAGGGTTGTAATCTGCCGCAACAACCAAAGGCTCTTCTCAGCATTCTTTAGGAAGATGGTGTGCTTGTATCTTGTATGTGCGCGTGCCGTGCGTGCTGGTGTACATGCACTAAGACAACCAGTCCATTTGGTTTCTTGTTTACACTCTCCGAGAGTTAAAATGTGCATTAGCCCCAAGTCTACACAACTAGAGAATGTAGAAGATTAATGGTCATTTTGAACTGTATGTTTGACTGTTTTGTTTCCCAAATCCAGCCTGGAATTGTGGACAAAAGCAAAAGAAATCTTTAGCTTTGTGTCTGTGGGGCTAAAATGTCATCAAATGGTGGTCCGTGGCTAAAATGCTGAATAAATAGTGTGCCCTGGTTTGTACTCCATGTAATAGATCACCATACAGGAATTGCCCTGTGTAACCGTATGCTATGGCAAGCGTAACAGATTTACGGGCCAAAAAGCACGTTTTTGCAATAAATGTTTTCAAATTCTGCATTTGTGGTGCCCTCTATGGCAGGAAAAGGAATTGCTGGGTGGATTGGACATTCAGTTTGTGATTTGTGTCATTTTTTTATTTTGTAAAACGGGCCCCTCCCTCTAACTTTGGAAGCGGACGATTACAGCTGAACAATATGGGCTACGAAATTTCTGCCTGTGGTGTTTTAAGCGGATAGGCCTTGAGATCCTATGTGACGATTTCTGTGAGACTTTTCACAAAAGCTGTAGATGGCGAAAAATGTTTGGGAAATCTATCTTGGCGAAAGCGAAATTTAGATGTTTGCAAACCACTGTTCCAGAGTTATCTAGGCAAAATGTAAAGTGGGCTGTTATAGTGCCCACCACCAGGCCGACCGATTGAATTATTCATTACATAAATTTTAATAATTATTATGAAAGTGTTGTAACTGTTGCCCCGACAGTTTCTGAGAGAAAAATAAATGGTTTATTTAATTTCCCCATGTAAGTGGAGGGGGAATTTCAATGCACTATAAATGAATAATTCATTAATGATCTGAAAAAGGACTTTGTTATTCTGTCATAATATTACTGTATGGTCCATGCCCGTGTGCAAACTGGGAGCGATTGGTGCAGCCAGTGAGGTGCTATGCTGGCTTCAGACATTCAGACACGTGCTTCAAGGTTCAAGGTGTTTAATTTGTCACTCCAGTGTATGTCGAGACAAATACAGGGATAAAATAAAATTTCCAACTCCCCTACAGTGCTACAAGACAATAGACAAAAGGACAAACGATACAGCAGCAAGTAACGGTAGTTCAACAGATTAAGTCCTAGCTAACTGAACAACCTAGATGTGAAGTGAAGGTTCTAAACTCTAATAACCTAAAAAAGTGTAAAAGTGACAAGTATTAGAAGTAACAAACAGAAACACTAGACATAACGATGCCATATTATACATTTACAACTATAGCATTATAACTATAGCTATAACAACTATAACAGCTACTATAGTAACAGCTATAGTAACTATGACTATGACAACCTAATATAGGTGAGTTATTTCGACTAACCCAAAGTATAGTAAAGTGACAGGTATTCTTAATCTGAACAGAACTAACAGTACTGAGCAGAGTGGGCATGTGCAAGGGACAGCAGCTGTTTATTTATAGTATAGATAGATATACCGTGCTGGCCAAACGTATTGGCACCGCTGCAATTCTGTCAATTTCTGTAATGTGTAATTTCTCCCAGAAAATGATTGCACTTTGCAAATGCTTTTGTAGTAATAAATTTATTTATTTTGCTTGTAATGAAACAACACAAAAGAGAATTTAAAAAGTCAAATCATGAGTTTTGTGTAAAATGAGGATTATTTTGACTTTTTTTTCATTCTCGTCTTTTCATTGCAAGCGAAGTAAACAAATGCATTACTCCCAAAGCATTGCAATCATTTTCAATTGAGCATTATCTGACAGAATTGCAGGGGTGCCAATACTTTTGGTCAGCACTGTAGATGTACGCAACCTGTGTGTGTGTGTGTGTGTGTGTGTGCGTGTGTGTGTGCGTGTGCGCGTGCGTGTGTGCGCACGTGCGTTCAAGTCCATACACTGTACTGTATGTTACGGCTAGGCCAAAACAGGCCATATTATATCTCAATATAAGCTAGAGAGTAATTGCCCAGAACCTACACGCTGCTGTCTGCAGTCTAAACAGTACTTGTACTAAGACATACGATGCACTTCCAACAGCCACTCTCTATATGTGCTGTATGTGCCAAGTGAGCAAACCCTTGGCAAGGCACAGTGAATCATGTGTTTATGCGCGAGTCTCCATTTGTCACCAGTTTCATCAGTTTGTTATAGAGCTCCGTGCTCCTTTCAACACATTCTGTCTTCTGTCGTCTACTCCATATTCGATATACAGTATTCCACTTCCCCTTTACTGTGTCTCTTCCTCCTCCCCACCTGGTTTATCTCTCTCTCCTTTCCTGATGTTTTGTCATAGTTTTGTCCATAGGCGTTTTTTTTCTATACACTGATTTATTTACACATTTTGGAACATGTTGCCAGTACTGATTACAAAGCATGAATAGAATGAAAATATACATTTGTATAAATTAGTATGAAGTTACAATTGATTTACGTTACAACGGACAAAAAACACGTTCTTCTATATAGAACTTTTTTTTTTAAGTTTTATTTGATCAAATCTATGTCTGTGTTCTAGCTCCGTAGCCATGGCATCGTCATTGTATACAGCGTTGCCATTATGTAATTGTGTTTTGCAATTGTATATCTTTCACATTTATTGCTGCTTGTTTTTCTGAGTTTCGGTCCTAAAATTACTAACGTGAACAGTAATCAGAGTTAGGTTTCACAATCCTAAAATTACTAATGTCTGGCACGTTCCTGTGGGTTTGCAAGTTTGGGGGACCCCCAGAGACCACACGGGCAAGTGCCCCTCTGGCGCCCCCCTAAAATTGCCAATGGTTTTGTCATTCTCTCCGGCTGTCTCTTCTTGTGTCTCCGGAAAGGCGTTGCGTGGCGTGCTGCAGCGCGGAAGAAAAAAAGGGCCACTGTCTGTCATAAGTCGAAGGCTTGGATTTTTTTTTTTCAACTGAAAAGGAGAGCACAGATCCAAAGTGTTCACAGGGCAGCCCTTGAAAGGGTCCCATTGTGGCCCACATGAAATGTCTCTCCTCCACGCATGGTGGCAGATATACTTCAGTGAAGGAATTGGCTGTAACACACTCCCTCTCTCTCTTCTCTCTGTGGAGGATCATGACCACACTTTATGAGGACGATTGTGAAGGGCCGCGCCATTTTTCTTTGACTAGCCTTAGCAGAGGGTGTGCAATTTTTGTGCAATCCCAATGAAGCTGTTTTGAGGGTTTTTAATCTTGTTATTGATATATATTTTATCTGAATTGTTATATATTATTACATGGCTTGAATGAATCAGAAGCCAAGCTCCAATCAGAAGCCAGCGTTCTGGTCACGTGAGCGGTCTCATATGTCGCAACAACAGACCTCCTTGCGTGGATGAACGTAGCCTGTACAACTGCAGAATGAATAAAAGCAGCCTTGTTATGTACAATTTCTGTCAATTATTAGTTATTTATTAATGTATTAAGCCATGTAACAATCAGGATAACAGTAACACCCTTCGAACCAGTGATTTGTTTTCCTATTTCACTGAGGCGCAACCTGAGGTCAGTTATTAGGAAACGTGGCTTGTTGGAAAACGTTGGGTGTTATTCCTTATATAATATCTATTAGACACAATGCAGCAAACGTGTCTTCCCGTATTGCTGGCCAGCTGAATGGAGTTAAAACTCCCTCGCCTTGAACGCTAATGTACATTTTTACCCCGGTGCTATGAGGTTTCACCTATTTTCCGTTCTCGTTCGAGTCCTCGACTGTGAATGTTCTTTTTCAGCGTTATCGCCAGGGCCATTTTCTTCAGCTTTTCTGACATGCCTCCCTAAATTGGGACCAATGTAGAAATGAAATGGTTGCACTGAGAATCCTGAACGCTCTGCTGTCCTCTTGTCTCTGCAGGTGAATCTACATTTCTTGATGACCACGGACCCCCAGTGCCAAGGGTGAGTCTCTCTCTCCCTCGCATCATTCAGCATCTCCTCTTTTCTCCTCGTTCCTTTGTTTTTTTCTTTAGCCCTCTGCCTCTGTTCGTCCAACTTCTGCGTAGTCCAGGCGGTAAAAAAAAGCCCTGGTATACGTAATTGTGTAATATCTGCTATTTTCCCTGCCTGTCACCCTCTCCAACCACCTTTGTGTACATCGACCATTGTTCTGTGTGCAGGAACTGTGTATGAGCTCGCTCGAAATACTAAATAGAATCCGCGCCTCGGAGCTACAGTAATGCTTTGAAACGCATGTGCACAGCCACACTCAAGCGTGCGCGTGCGTACACATGGAGCCCTGCAGACACAGGGGCCTTGTTGTTATCGTCCAGCTGCATGTCCACAAGCCGCATCCTTCCTCTCTATGTCCTCTTTCTCTCTCTTAATGCCGGGGCGGTCCGCCTTTGACCCAACAACTATCCGTCTTCTTTCCTCGTTGTTGTTTAGTTCACATGTTTACACCCCCCCCCCCCCAACCCTCCTCCTTCTCCGCCCAGAAATATGACGTATGAGCAGAAATATCCAGTGTGCTGTGAATATGGTTCAAATGCCCTTGTGGTCGCACCTATCTCACCCCCCTGCCTCTTCTGCATCGCTGTCTTAGAATGTGTCTGTCTGGCCGCGACGTGCTTATTATGTTCTAGCAGCGTTTTGTAGTAATTATACAGCGCTGTCGACGCTCAAAGCCTTTGCCGCAGTTCAATTTTATTCGGCAGCTTTGATAAGAGGTGAAAGTCAAGCACCGGGTGTTCCAACGAGCAAAACGCCGGGATTATAGACGACTTATGTGTCACAATCTGGAGATTCATGTCGAAAATACAGTAGGACGACCTCAGGATGGCCGTGGTCTACCATATCATTTCCAGCGCCATGCATCCCAACTGATTAACCCATTCTGAATTTGCGCCACATTTTCACCATTTTCCAAAAATAGCTTGTAGGTATGATATGAATGATAATGATGAATGCTAAGTAATGCTAATGCTAAGTACTGTTAATAATGCTAATGAAGCCGCACCCATACCATTTTCTCCTGCCCCCCCAATTGGGAAATGTTACATCCGCCCCATGCATCACATGCAGCTCAGCTGCCATCTAAACTGTATTATGTGTCACATGCTACCTAGATTAGCAAGTCACCGTAATCACACAACACATTTGACACGTCTGTTGATAGACATTATTTTTTCTACTCACTTTTAAGTGCTTTTCTTTTTTTTTCTTCCTTTTTTATGAATGCAAAAATAGCTTGAGGTCATTCTATGATGTTTTTTTTTTTTTACTTTTATTACAATTTACAATTACAAAAGCAAAGCACGGCAATTTACTGTTGAGCCATTTAGCATTTAGCAGAATCTCTAAAACATGGTAGTGCGTCATTTGCATACAAAGCAGTTCATGTGTGTATCGCACATTAAAGCTAAGAACATAACAGCAGGGCATCTATATAGGCTCCTATTTATTTATTAATGTTGCACGTCAGTCATACTTGGGCTACTGTGCAGTTCAAAGACACATTCATTCCATTCACGCAATTTTGCATTTATTTTGTGTTCATTCTCAATCAGGAATTCGTAGAGTTATGGAGACACACACACGCACACACACACACACACACACACACACACACACACACACACACACACACACACACACACACACACACACACACACACACACACACACACATTTGTTTTAATAGAAGAATAATGAGAACTGAGATGGAAATGGGGCTTGACATTAATTTGTTATTGCAAAAGCTTTCAGTGTTTGCTGCAGTGGGTGAATCCTGTGGTCCTGGGGACCACCAGTGGTCCTTGAGAGGGTTCCAGGTGGTCCCCAGCTGAGTTGGTAAACCAGATGAAGAGTTGATTAACCAGATGTAACTCTCGAGAGCGTAAAAATGAAACATTTGGTTTCAAAATATTTATAATGTGAATTAGCCCATAAAGTTTACACAACTAGAGAAGGTAGAAGATTAACGGTCATGGGTCTGTGGGGTGGAAATGTTATCAAATGGTGGTCCGTGGCTCAAATGCTGAATAAATGGTGGGCTCTGGGTATCAAAACGGTCAAAAACCCTTGCTGGAAGAGATAGAGGCATTTTCTGACGCTGCTAAATCACCAGCAGATAATTATGGTTAGAGAAAAAAAAATGTGTTATGAAGAATCTGACTGGCTGTGAATTTCAGGAACGCAGCCCGCAAAATGTACGAGATATAAACCATATTTTTGTCATTACGGTCCCACCATTTATACTGGCCTGGCGTGGGCCCAGATTTCCGACTGCATACTATTATTCTGCCCCAGCTGGACCTTGTATAAACTTGTGGAACACCCTGTATAGCACCATGTTTTCTGTCGAGTTGGGGGTGTGGGGTTGTGTGCATTGTTTTATAGCTCCAACATTTCATGTGTGGACACGTGAGCGGGCTCCTCAGATTGTATTCGTCTCACATCTGGCCTTTGTTTGTGTTGTTGTGTGGTGTTTACTCGGAGAGAGGCCTGGTTTCGGCGTTCTGGGCTGCTTTACCCCCAAAAACTACGTCTGAGTCGAGGTGTTATCAGTATGACACAGAGCCTGTGGCTGTTTGGGCTGCTCTGGACACGTGTGTTGGGATTCCCTGACCCTGAATCATATATTTTTGGGGGGTTTCAATGGGAGTGAGAGCCATTTTTTCTCTTAAAGGGGAATTATTCCCCTTTTACTGTGTCACTAATATAACTTTTGAGATGTTGTGATAAAAAAAAAATCTCGGCTGCATTTTTGGGCCACATTTTCACGATTTTTTTTTAAACCCCAAAAGGGGTTCCTGCACAGAATGAGTTGAAGCGCATATGACATACATTCTGTAAATTACTTAATATCACTATCAATATCGCATGTTTCCCTCAAGCTTATTTCTAATGGTTTGACACTGCTATAACCAGTCTTTTCATTTTTTTCCGGACAGTTTAGTTGCAGTACCACAATGTCCTGAGGTGGTGGGGGCGCTGATATTATAATACCAATAATGATGGACATGTAAACAAAGTGGAAATGCAAATTTGGAACAGAACGCTGAAGAAGAGGAGGAATTATGCGAAGAGCAATTTCCATTAAAGCTCCCATATGCTATGAAAGACTGATTGTTCAAACTTGGTTATTTGTGGGGATAGAAAACACAAGATAAAAGAAAATGGAAAAAGTTGAATTCTAATAGTCTTTAATGGAAGCCGTGGCACCTCACTTTAGAATCGGTCCCATTGGAGCAAGCCTTCTGAGCAGGATTTTATGGCACTTGCTACACAAAAGAAAACCACTAAGGGTCTCACATCATCCCCATTTCATCCCCATACGGAACAGATCATAGCGGCTCATCTGTGTCAGAAATAATGGCTGGCTTCATACCAAGGGCTGGCTGGAGCATAGCACAGTCACTACCCTCCTTAGCCCTGGTTCAGAGCCCGCCCCACCTCCAACCAAGCAACTTTCTGTCAGTGCCAAGAAGGCGCCACCAGAGCAGTTTGTTGGATGCTCCACACAGTCCCTGTTACCAACACATTCCTGCCCCGTGTCTCATTTAAACGAGTCCCCAGTTGTTGAGCGATCGCGGCTCCCAGTTCCCAGGGCAGCAACCAGAAAAGAAATATTGAAATCGGTCACAGATGACATGACAATTGGCCAACTGCCGGTTAATTAAAGTATTCTGTTGTGTGTGTGTGTGCTTCCTACTTTGCATGTCATTAGGTTAACACGTACAGATTTTCCAGGCATTTTTGTGGGGAATTATTATTATCATGGGCAGCATGTGCAGTTGCACCCGGAGCTATCCGGTGCTGAAATGTTTCACCTTTTGAGGCCTTGGCCCTAGTTGGGTAGTTGACCCGCTACAGTATGATACTGTCTCTATAATCTACGTTGTCCGAAACAACAGCAAAGAAGTTGCTGCTTCTGTCGCCGTCATACGATTCAGTAGCCATACATTATATCAAAAGTTCTTGGGGGAAAAGACATTTATCATTACTAATTGCGTCTTACATTTATTGCCGAAAACAAGCTGTTCCCTCTTAAGTGCTCTTCACCCCTTTGTATTGACCTAGCGCCGTCTTAAGCACCGGCAGAGACAAAGTCCTGGCGCCGCAGGCACAACTGTTCAAAATGCAATCAATCCTGAATATTTACAAACTCAGCAGCTCTTTGGAATGTGTGATCATCAGTCAAAGTCTCGCAAGTTGCCATAAGGTGCAAAAAAAATAGTATAACACTGTCTCAAGATCAAGAGGTTTCGTCTGGCTTCCTACGCAATGTCTTTAACCCAAATCCAATCTGTTGTTTGTCAAGGAGGTTGTCTAATTACATGCTCCGCAACTACTCTCGCAACTCTTTTCAATCTGGCTTTTGAACCATGTTAACCATTAGTCACCACAGCATCCTGTGTTTGCTGCTGCCGCGTATTCCCTTGTGCGCGTTCGATGCAGACTCGAGATGCAGGCTGCATCGCGCACATCTGTCATTATCTCGTTGCGAATTCGGGCGATGCTTAAATGCCATGTTTGCAACAAGCTCTATGCTGTACATCAAACGGTCGGGCGCCGGTCCACCGCACCTCTCATTATCCCATTCTCTGATGTTCGCCGATAAGACCGATGGGATATTTTTTTGACAGAGGTCGGCTTTATTATAACATCCGCATAAAGGCGGCGGAGTCCCGGTGTCATCGCGTGAGGAGATTTATTTTTTCCTTGAAAGCACAGGGCTCAATCTTAAAGGAATACTTACTTCCCCCCCAAAAACGGCAGCTGTGTCGTTATCTAACCCTCGTGCCGGTTGGCAATATTTCTTTATCCACACTCTTAAGTCGCAAATGGTGCATTTTATGTAGTGCCTTTCTCTGGAGCGTCATACAATGTGCGTTACAGACTTTGACCCATTCATTTCGTTGCAGGTCAAGTGTCTTGCTCAAGGACGCTCAAATACAAACCGTGAAGGAACCATAGGTTTCCAAGACAAACACTCACCCTCTGCTCTGACTGTAGTTAAAAAAAAAAAATCAAAGAAGCTTTATTGGCATGAGAAAACAAACGTTAACATTTTCAAAGGCAATATCACAAGTACAATACCATGAAAACAACAAAATGACAGAGGTATGTGCAGTTGGAGGAGGTACGGAGTTTTGTAAACAGACTTATGCCACATTGCATTGTTTTATACATGTTATAACAGCGCAAAGAGATTTTTTTCTTTTCAACAAATAGCATATTTTTTGCCTCTTGGGGACAAATAGCATCATTTTTTCTCAAGTTTACGCAGAAAAACAAATTCAGCTGATTTAAGGTCTGTTTAAATGTAGCAGATACAAGGAGTTTGCCGGAAAACAACCGACATACAGTTACCTCCCACGTTTGTTTTTGTGTTTCAGCTGCCATGAGGGTTATAGCTGATAGTTGGGCCGATCTGCTTTAAATGGAAGCAGATGTAAATACCAAACAGCTCTCAGAATAGTTGAGTCATTTGAGTCATCATTTGTTAAGCTAGCAAGCATGACAAGAATGACCGTTTTGCACATGTAGTACACTCCGTGTATTGTTTTAGCAATTTCCATGTATATTTCTCAAAGTTACTTCCTTTATCAACATTAAGCTGTGCAGCACTGCCACAGTATAGCTGATGGCTCATCCTACCGAGTGCACAACCCTTCTCCTCGAGGAAGGATCTCTTTCAAGGTTTCAAGGACCACTTCTCTCTGCCTCCGCTTGGAGAGATGAATGAATAGATGGTCCATTAATAACAGGAAGCACCCCGGGAGTGAAACATCGGCATGCCGTTCGCTCTCTGCTTTTTTAGCGTGGGACGACGAGCCTCCCGGCGACAGCAGATAGAGAGCGATGAACTCGGAGCGAGGCTAAGTGAAAACAGCAGAGGAGAGACCTTTCCAGGGAAACGCACGTGTTTGCAGCATGCATTAACAGCACGTCGTCATCGACGGTTTCCAGGAATCACGGCAGCGCGATTAGAAAGGGAGGGAGGACGAGGGTGTGTGAGCATGCGGGGCCCTATGTTTGGCAGATCTGTTGGACACATTCATAAACTTGCCTATTAGAGGTTTAACGGACTGCAGCCGACCCAGGGGGTAAACCACACACTGAATTTCGTTCGGCCTCTTTGATGGTGATGATGATTCACAATGTTCTTAAACACACGAATCCTAGGCTATAGTGCAATGCCCCATATTCTAGGCATAGGCTACTGTATCATGATCATCAGCCAACATTATGTCTCTACAAGCTCTACAATTATTGAGCTTGTAGATTGTGGATTTGTTGTAGAGAAAAAAGGAGGGGACCGACGTCATCTTATAACGAACGTTCGCAAAGATCAACGATGGAGGTTTGAAATGAACGACATGCTCCTTTTAAAATGACATGGAACTAAAGTTCAATGTGTGTAGATGAGAAGAAAAACAGAGATTAGTGTTTCTGATTGTGTGTGGGTTGGTGCATGCATGGCTTAGTACAGGGCAGGGCTGCGGGGGTGCTTGGAAAAAAAGGAGATTGTGAAAATCGAAGAAGAGTAGTGAGACGCTCCGAAAGCTGTAGGGAGAGAGCGCTTCCAATCCTTGTCTGTAGCAAAGACTTGGTCGCTGTCTGTAGCAAAGACTTGGTCTTGTCTGTAGCAAAGACTTGGTCTTGTCTGTAGCAAAGACTTGGTCCCTCTCTGTAGCAAAGACCTGGTGTTGTCTGTAGCAAAGACTTGGTCCTTCTCTGTAGCAAAGACCTGGTGTTGTCTGTAGCAAAGACTTGGTCCCTCTCTGTAGCAAAGACCTGGTGTTGTCTGTAGCAAAGACTTGGTCCTTCTCTCTAGCAAAGACCTGGTGTTGTCTGTAGCAAGGACTTGGTCCCTCTCTGTAGCAAAGACTTGGTCTTGTCTGTAGCAAAGACTTGGCCCTTCTCTGTAGCAAAGACTTGGTCTTGTCTGTAGCAAAGACACGGTCCCTGTCTGGAGCAAATTACAAAAGATCATACCCATGTGAAGCTCTCTTATGAATATGGTGTATAACATCTCACTTCGACCATTCATCCTATGTCCAGCTTTTATGTATGTATGTGTTTACAGTTGCACTATTTACAGTAAATGACCAAATAAATGCAAATCGGAGAACACTATTAGAAGTGGTTCTCAAAATGTTTTATTTGCAAGGACCCCCTTACCTACCCCGCATTACTCTGTACAAATGCAACTATTATGGACCTGTTATGGTCATTTAGGGCTAGTCTTTGTGTCTGAAATATTATTGTTCATATATTATTGTTCATCTATTCTTTTTTATGTCAGTGGCAAAAATGTATTTTTTTTTTTCCACTACAAGCCAAAATGGCAATGACCTTTGTCTGAGTCCATGCTTGGCAAAAAAAAAGAAAGAAGCTCTTACATAATGCATTTTTCACGAATGAATTGAATATTGACATAATCCGTGCTCAAGGCAGACATTACAAATAATACCGTCAGCGTGCAACAGAAACCCGAGCTCTGCACACATTACGGCACACAAGACGAGAGGATAGATTGTGAGGCTGCTGTTTTCAGTGTTGTGTTGTCCGTGCCAGCAGGGGTTCAGACACACTCCCAAAAACATCAAGGCAAAGTTATTCTTGTTTTATTTTCTGTTCAGCATCTCCAAGGTTATTATTTTCTCTACACCCGACTGTTGGAAGTTGTATTTGTTCAATCAGTCGTTTTGTTATCCTGTCAGTGGGGGATGAACGGCCTCCCACAAATTTTGTTTGCATTTCATCCGACTCGTTATTCTGAGGGAAACGGACAAAGTCTGTGATTAGGCTTCGTGATACGTGCGGGAATGTTGAGTTTCTGTCCAAGAGAACTGTGCCTTATCTAGAACTTCTAGATAAGGCGCAGTTCTTCTTCCTCTTCTTCTTCTTCTTCTTCTTACAACCCCAATTCCGTTGAAATTGGGACGTTGTGTAAAATGTAAATAAAAACAGAATGCATTGATTTGCAAATCGTTTTCAACCTCTATTCAGTTGAATACATCACAAAGACAATATATTTAATGTTCAAACTGATAAACTTTATTGTTTTTTGAAATTATACAATCTTTTGTAATTTGATCCCTGCAACACATACCAAAAAAGTTGGGACGGGGGCAACAAAAGACTGGGAAAGGTCATGAATGCACAAATAACGCCTGTTTGGAACATTCCACAGGTAAACAGGTTAATCTTAAACAGTTTAATATCGTGATTGGGTATAACAGGACCATCCCAGTCGTTCACAATCAAAGATGGGGCGAGGTTCACCACTTTGTGAACAATTCTGTGAGAAAATCATCCAACGGTTTAAAGACAATGTTTCTCAACATTCAATTGCAAGCAATTTGGTGATTTCATCATCTACAGTCCATAATATAATCAAAACATTCAAAGAATCTGAAGAACTTGCTATACTAAAGCGACAAGGCCGAAAACCAACACCGAATACTTGTGACCTTTGATCCCTCAGGTGGCTCTGCATTAAAAACTGACATCATTGTGTAAAGGATATTACTGTGAGGACTCAGGAACACTCAGAAAACCATTGTCAGTTTACATAATTTGTCGCTACACCTGCGATAAAACTGCGTTAAAACTGTACCATGCAAAGCAAAGCCATACATCAGAAAGGTTGGTTTGAAAAAACAACCAGAAAAACAACCAGAAATGCCTTCTCTGGGTACAATATCATTTGAAATGGTTAGACACAAAGTGGAAAAGTGTGCTGTGGTCTGATGAGTCCACATTTCTAATGATAGTGGACCCAGAGAAGGCATTCTGGTTGTTTTTCTGGTTGTTTTTCAAACCAACCTTTCTGATGTATGGCTTTGCTTTGCATGGTAGAGTTTTAACTTGCACTCGCAGGTGTAGCGACAAATTATGTAAACTGACAATGGTTTTCTGAGTGTTCCTGAGTCCTCACAGTAATATCCTTTACACAATGACGTCAGTTTTTAATGCAGAGCCACCTGAGGGATCAAAGGTCACAAGTATTCTGTGTTGGTTTTCAGCCTTGTCGCTTTAGTATAGCAAGTTCTTCAGATTCTTGAACGTTTTGATTATATTATGGACTGTAGATGATGAAATCACCAAATTGCTTGCAATTGAATGTTGAGAAACATTGTTTTTAAACCGTTGGATGATTTTCTCACAGAATTGTTCACAAAGTGGTGAACCTCGCCCCATCTTTGATTGTGAACGACTGGGATGGTCCTGTTATACCCAATCACGATATTAAACTGTTTAAGATTAACCTGTTTACCTTTGGAATGTTCCAAACAGGCGTTATTTGTGCATTCATGACCTTTCCCAGTCTTTTGTTGCCCCCGTCCCAACTTTTTTGGTACGTGTTGCAGGGATCAAATTACAAAAGATTGTATAATTTCAAAAAACAATAAAGTTTATCAGTTTGAACATTAAATATATTGTCTTTGTGGTGTATTCAACTGAATAGAGGTTGAAAACGATTTGCAAATCAATGCATTCTGTTTTTATTTACATTTTACACAACGTCCCAATTTCAACGGAATTGGGGTTGTAGTATTGGTCCTAAATAGGGACAGGTTAGCCTCGACACCCAGGCTTTCATTTTCACGTTTCACGTTGGTGCGATCAAATCAGATCAGCTAATCTGCCGTCCAAATTCGGACGGCATCCCTCCCCCCAAGGCCGAAATCCTTTCAGGTTAGGCCAGCCTAGGGACAGGTTACCATAATTATTGCGGCTGCACGTCACAGTCGGTATGTAAACTGTGAGGAAGCTCCCAGCCCAAGTCTACACAACTAGAGAATGTTGAAGATTAATGGTCGTTTTGATCTGTATGTTTGACTGTTTTGTTTCCAAATCCAGCATGGTATGAAACCACTGGTGGTCCCCAGACCACTGGTTGAAAACCACTGCTCTAGAGTCTCACGGTCACACACACACACACAAACACACACGCACATGCACACGCACACACACACACGCACACGCACGCACGCAGACACACACACACACACACACACACACACACACACACACACACACACCACCATCACCACGCTATCGTTCCTTTGTGAAGCAAATCGCTGCAGTTTAATCTCACCAGCTAATGATTCTCCATCCTTCGGCTTTAAAGCTGGAGCCAGTGAACAGAAACGTGGTTTCCTGTGCCAAAACCGCTTTATCAACTAATGACTTCCTGAAGTATGACAGTGTTTTAGCCGTGAGGGGAGGAGGGGAATGGGGACAGGACTCCTGACTTTTTGTTTTTCAAGGACCCTGGGTAAAGGGTTCATTTAGTACCACCTCCATGGAACCCAGGGGGCCCTGGCTGGGCACTGCTTTGAGAACCACTGTATTGAAAACTGAAAAAATAAGTCATTGTTCGTCATATGATGAAAACTGAAATGATATTTAATTATTATTAGAACTGATGATATTTAATTATTATTAGAACTGACCCTTTGCCAAATTAATTAATTTACTTTCTCGTTTTATGATGAAAGCAGTGTTTGGTGAGGGTCATAGCACAGGAAACTGAGCTTTAATAATGCGTTTTAAGTTTTTAATGCATGCATGTTTTTCTGGGATGCCATTGTAAAAAAAAAAAAAAAAAAAAAAAACAAAAAAAAAACACACACACAGTCCGCTGTCTCCGGCCGTCGACTTGGACCACTGTGTATTTAAATTTAACAACCCTGGTGTATGCAAGCCCATAATGCAACGTTGAACAGAATCAGAGCATCATTAAAGCAAACTAAGTGACACTGTAAGTCCTCCAGATCTTCAATAACTAAAAGACTTTGAGTATTCCTTTTTTGTCCTCCGTGTGAGTTCAATCGAATTTCGAATGATTTGAATATCGAATGTATGATTTCAATATGAAATATTGCGTTTGAATATGCTGAAGGGCAGTCCGTCCAAATCACAGCATCACATTAACTCTTACCCAGCCATAGACAAGTTCAGACGACTTTTTTTCATCGTTAAGACCCTTAGGGCCCATGGTTAGTAAACATCCAGAAATGTTTCTCTCCTTTTCAACAGGAGATCAAGGCCGCCACTGCGTTGAATCCAACAGTTTTTATTTATTTATTATCTCTTTCTCTTCCTCGTCTCGTTCTCTGCTCGACTCAGGCAAACAGCCAGCAAGGACCCTTTTTGCTGAGCTTGGATGAAAAAAACAACATTCTGGTTTTAAAATGTATGTTTCGTCTGCCAAAAACATCCCTAAAGAATCTTTATTGTGCCTTTTTAGTGCTCTAACACTGCCCTCATTTAGTAATCCATATCCTATGAATTATGCATAACGTTTGACCCTACCGTATATAGAGAATCCAGACCCAGTATCATAATGACAACTGCAATGGAAACCACAGATTTGTAAGTTGTGTTAAAACGTTGTGTCCCCAAACAAGTAGCAGCGTTTTCAGACCACTTATAAAATAAAAACTGCCTAAACCTGCCAGCACTATTATTTATATATTTAAAGCCACTCTGTTTGTTTTCCTTTAATGTTTTTACTGATAAGATTATGCCTTGTATCTGGTTCAGAATTTCTCATCATTTTGGGTTCAGTAACTAAAATTGTGCTGTGTTCTTGACTGAGTTGCATATTTGTGAAGTTTTTGGGTAGGTCATGGATTCATTAGTAGTGTTTACTTAAAGGACCTATAACATAAAATTCAACGTTTTCATTTATTTTATTTTTGGTGCTCCCATGTGTGTTTTCTATCCCCACAAATACCAAATTTGAACAATCATGATTTCATATCATATAGGAGCTTTAATGGAAATTACTCTCAGGAACGGCTCATCTGATGTTGTCCTCATTGCGATGTCATCAATGCGCCCTACATTGTATAATTCCTCCTCTTCTTTAGTCTTTAGTTCCAAATTTGCATATCCACATTGTTTCCAATGACCACCATTGTTGATTTTCCAAGCTGGCATGGAATGGAAACAGGGCTGTTTTTATCTGGCATCAGTATGACTAAAAATCTAAAAGTCCAAAAAAGAAAAGTCCAGAAAGAAATGACAAGCTCTGGTTATATCAGAGTGGTGATTGAAGCTCAAGCCATTAGAAATAAGCTTGAGGGACAAATACAATTATGCTAATAAGTAGTAAAAACTATTTTAGAGATGTATGTTATTTGCACTTTATTTTACCTTTGCATTATCTACTGTATGCATTGTGATATGAATATGTACTGTATATATATATAATATGTAAGCCTTCCTCTGTGACTGAGTCACTGGACACAGTGGTGGTCTCAGGTTAGGGGAGTGTTTGTTTCGTTTCACTCAGTGTCTCTGCACAGTGCATACTTCCTCGTTGACTAATGCTGCATGTGTTGTGTTTGGGGTGCGACCGTGTCCTGTGTCCAGTGGTGGATTAGCCTCTCCTATATTCGGCTATCACATGTAGATTTCCGGCCCACACAAACATTAAACCCCACTGACGATGAACGGGGAAATCCTATCATGTCATTTAGTATCTGAGCAAAAAATGTCTTAGACATTAGAGTCTAAGAGCATCCTCCCTCACTTCACAAACTGACTCCAAACTAAGCCTTCGGATGTGTTGCCCAGTCATCCTGCGTGCAAGCCCAGCCAGCAGATCTGTCAGACTCCTCCTAGGTCCTGACGACCACGTTGTGTGCCAGATTATACAGGATTCCACATCAGCAAGCAAGCAACGGCCACCGTTTCACCGTTCCAGGCCCGGGAACACTGACAGTAATTTACCGCTGAAGCCTTTCTCCTACCCCTGTGTTCTTTACAAAGTTGGGTTCATTTAAGGCGAGACTTTCTTTTAAGGAAAAGGCTTGTTTTCTTTCTCTATCAGAACAGATCTCTTCTTCTAAAGCAAATCCCTCTGGTGTTTTTGCAGATGTATTTTAAATCTCTTAATTGTCTCGCTTTATTACATTCCCTAATCCCCTCAACTCTGACCATGACACCGTCTCCCATTATCTGTCCTTCTTGTTCTCGTTGCAAAACCATCCATGGAGTCGTCTTCTCACACGGCCAGTATTGTATACCTTTGTCGTTTTTTGGAGGTGATTGTCAAGTGAGTCCGTTCTTGTCTTGTCATCTTCATACCAAAACGAGGCCCGTCAACACAGCCTCCCGTCTCCTCGTTTCTTTCGCAGACGCGGGAGATTTCCTATAATTACTCCTGACCGCTCAAAGTTTAAGCTTCCACTGAATCTTGGACTAATACCTAAGCTTGTTAATGAGGTGCGTGGGTGGCTGTATGTTTGTGGGTGTAAGAGCACCGCAACTCGATTCATCAATAGTGCGTGCCCTTCGCGGGACGATGAAGTGGCCAAACTTCCATGAAAGTCAGAGTCGGCGAGTGATGCTGGGCACGCGTGCGTGCGTGTGTACAGACCCACACGTAGAGAAGTACGCCGTGAGTCAGAGAGAGATAAGATAAGATATACTTTATTGTCCCTGAAGGTGAATTTGCCTTGGGCAAGAGTCCAGCATAATACATAGCAGCGTAGACATACATACAGTACGAAACACATTAGCAGCATTGTACATAAGTTAAAAGTGCAATTGACAGTCCATGTATAAAAGAAATAGTACAAAAGAGCAACAAACCTAACCAAGTCCCAGTCTAAACCCACCCCACAGAGGGAGTTGAGCGCCCCCCCCTTTTTTCTGGTTATGTCATAGGTGCAGAAATCACTGCGAGAGCCGTCGGATGCGTCGGCTGCCTTCAGTTACTTAACAAGACAGCTGTCTATAAGCTGCCAGACGACAGCTCTCTTATAACGTTAACGGGAATGGGCCCCTTGTAATATGGGAGTACTACCGGTATACTGCATGTAGTCCATTGCATTGCAGTGACTCGGGTGGTCTCAAGACTTTGAGTCCCTTGGGCCGAGACCGACGCGAGACCGAGCACAAAAAATGAAAATGTGGACCCGAGAGGGTCGAGGCCTCGAGTACCACAACGCTACCAATGATTTTTACCGCTGATACGTGCTGCATTTCCCCTTTTTCGCCTCTTCCACCTCTTTGTGCGCACCTCCATAGATGGAAGGGACAGCTTAAATATTCCTGGCTTTCCATCCTCGTCGTCGCCGTCTTGCTAATTGGTTTCAGCCGCAGTGAACAAAAACAACATGACAGGCGGCGTGCGTGCATGTGCGCGAAGTAACGCGCAACACCTGCGGTCTTGTTTCCGTTTTTTTTCCACTGTCTCATTATCGTCCTCTGCTCTGTTCTGCTCTCTCTTTCTCTTTCTCTTTCTCTTCTTCTGTGTGTGTGTGTGTGTGTGTGTGTGTGTGTGTGTGTGTGTGTGTGTGTGTGTGTGTGTGTGTGTGTGTGTGTGTGTGTGTGTGTGTGTGTGTGTGTGTGTGTGTGCGTGTGTGTGTGTGTGGTGACTCGTAGGTGCTGCCGTTCCCCAGCCAGGTGGTGTACAACCGTGTGGGGAAGTGCGGCAGTCGCACTGTGGTCATCCTGCTGCGGCTGCTGGCCGAGAAGCATCAGTTCAACCTGGTGTCGTCTGACATCCACAACAAAACGCGCCTCACCAAACATGAGCAGGTAAGACCGGCGCTACCGCAGTGGCGTTTCTAAGCAATCTGGGAGCCACAGGCAAGATTTTCCCTTGGTAAGGGGGGGCTCCATGGAAAATCTCTATTCTGAGTTTCTTAATTATCAGGTCCTTTTTTTCTGTGGGCAAAAAAAAAAACAGAATATTGACAAAAAAATGTCCACCACAATCCCATTATGGCGATGGCCCCTGAAAGCTACTCAGTATACCAACGTATGATTCATGTGATAATCCTGTTACAAAGAATTCCGTAACTTGCAGGAAAGTGCAAATGCATTGGCTTCAGTGTGTATATAAAAGTGTCAAAAAGTAAAAGTGTCATCATCAGCAGAACGGTCCATTCCAAGTTATCAAAATGTATATGTTGTTTCCAGAGACTATGCATAGATTTTGTTTTTGTTGTGCTGCTTGAATATATGCATTTCTGCAAAATGTCTAATCTATGCGGTAGATTAGCAGTTAAGACCCAGAGGTTAAAGTGGTGTCACCTTTCCTCAGTAGCCAGTAGCAAGCGGAGGAGCTCGGAGGAAAGACGGTTGGAGAAACACTGGGTTTCCTTTATCGTGATGCTCATCTCATCGTCATATGTCTCTAAGGAAAGTCAGTTTATTTCCAGGCGCGTTACGTAATCATACACTTCTACACGTTTTACACTCGGGTGCTGCCAAGTATAATAACAGTCTGTTTCACACCGCCTACTTCCAGTGCTACCGACACCCGCTATGTAAGGCTGGAGTTCTCAGACATGGAGCTCGTGGACCCGCCAAGGGTCCTTGAAAGGGCTTCCAGGGTCCCGCGGCTAAAACGAATGATTGATAGCTACGAACGATGTAGCCAAAGGGTTGGTCCATGGACTAAACACGTAGCTGTAATAAAAAAAGGTTGAGGCTAAACCACAGGCGGCCGAGCGGACAAGGTTTGGCTGAACCTTTTTTCTTGTTCGTTGTTGTTTTCAGTATTTAACTGCCCGTGGACATTGGACACAATAGTACTAGCAGGAGCACTTGCAGCATGTTTGTCTTTTATTTGGTCCGAGAACAAGTCAGAAGCCGAAAGGATCTCCCG
This sequence comes from Benthosema pterotum, assembly GCA_039105355.1. Classification (NCBI taxonomy): domain Eukaryota; kingdom Metazoa; phylum Chordata; class Actinopteri; order Myctophiformes; family Myctophidae; genus Benthosema; species Benthosema pterotum. The sequence continues at coordinate 10,086,051 of CM076983.1, read as the reverse complement.
TTCATTTTTATTGAATTTTTACGACATGTAGGGCAGGCTGGAGCTGCTTTCGTTTAAAAAACGAACCGCAGCCCTTCGAGACACAAAGCCCCGTGCCAGTGGAAATGCCAACGCTAACACGGACGAAGCGCTCGACGTTTCACTGTGTCGAGGAATTAAAGAAACATTATCTCCCGTCTCGTCTGTTTTCTTGCCACTGTTTTCTGGAAACCGATATTGTTTTAGTAAATAGTTGGTAAATAAAAACGTTGTTTTATCCCGCTGAAAGGCAGAGCACGGTTCAGTCGGCATTGCCTAACCGCAAAGTGGGGTCTGGGGACTCTCAGGGTTCGTTGAGAGTTGTCCAAAATTACCCAATTTAGCTTTCGAAAATGTGTTTAACAACTTTAAACCTTAAGCGCTGCGGCACAACCTTGTTTGCTGCTGCCAACTGCATATTCATTCGACCCCGAAATTGAACCACACCGCTTGTGCTGAGAGACTGTGTCCAGTCAGTCCCACACGGTAAAAATCTGGACTTGTCATTGGACTCTTGAGAGTGTGAGGATGTATAGTGGCAGGTTGCCTTTGCCTTTTTTTTAAAACGCAACGCAGTGTGTTTTAGCCCCGCGTGTGTAATGCCTCTGCCAAAGACATTTCCCATTAATACTGACACATGTCACGACGGTAGTACTAGGAACAGGTCCGTGTCAAGTTCAACCCAGCTGGTGAAGGAAGTTTAGTGACCGCGTGGGTGTGTGGGATTAAATCAGGGGCGGATGTAACATTTCCCAATTGGGGGGGCAGGCAAATGGTATGGGGGCGAAAATGGTATGAGGGTGTCTTCAGCACCCATACCATTTTCGGTTACTGGACTTTTATTAGTCAAGTAAAGCATCAATAATAACATCAGTTGTTGTTGAAGTTGCAACAGAGACGCAGCATGCATAAAGCTAAAGGTCTGTCTCAGAGAGTTTTCTGTTTTCAATGATGAAATGCTGTTGGTTTAGTGGTGACACAACTGTAGTTAGTTAGTTAGTTAGTTAGTAGCAGTAGTAGTGTTTCAATTCATTTTAAATATAAAGACTTTAATTTGAAATAACTTGGGTTGTTTTGCATGCCATCGTGTTTGGTGGGGCAGACAGGGCATTTAGGGGGGCATTGCCCCCCCATGCCTAGATCCGCCCCTGGAGTAAATGCAGTTATTGCACCACATCCGCCACAGGCTCTGCCCTCGGTGCCCAGAGCGTACTTTTGGCCATTCCCTGGGTGACTGGCCCACATGTGGGCCGCCACCATCATTTGACCCTCATGGTTAATCTCAGTACACTGATATACATTATGTATCATTGAATTCAGCTAATTGCTGAAATGATGATCTTTGTCCCAACGTGCATTTGTATTTAGTTCATAAAGTGAAGGTGGCATGTACCGGTAGCGCGGCCCACTCCGTTGTCAAAGTTGGCCACCCCTTGCTTTAGGTGCAAGGTATTGTAAACTAGCTTTGACTGCTCAGCAGCCGTAGCAGCGTGTGCTAAATTATGCATTAACCATTAGCGTGCCATTTGATTAGATGTTAATATTCTATGCTAAACGCCTACGCGTCACCGTTGACCAATTCTTCAGACTCTAAAAGGGTGTGTGTGTGTGTGTGTGTGTGTGTGTGTGTGTGTGTGTGTGTGTGTGTGTGTGTGTGTGTGTGTGTGTGTGTGTGTGTGTGTGTGTGTGTGTGTGTGTGTGTGTGTGTCATGTGTACAGACACACATGAACACACTCGCACAAGTTGTTTGTCTCTTTGTGTGAGTATGTTGACTTAGGCAGATGCTTACACTCATGCACACACACACACGCACGCACGCACGCACGCACACACGCACACACACACACACACACGCAGAGAGAGCCTAACTTTAGAGTGGCCGCCCTCATTAGTTTGGTCCTGGCTTGGCCACTGCAACACTGGACACCGTTCTGCTGTTGGCATGCTAATGGCTTTGCCCACAGTCTCTGCCCTTCGCGTGGGTTTCCAAACAACAACATTGCCTTCTTGTCTAATATGCCAAGCCGCCGTGCATAGAAGATTTTTCATTGAGGTTACCAAAATCGTCTATTTGAAATTTGCCCGGCGCGGAAGAACACAAGATTATTTAGCGGAAAAAAAGGTGCTAATGCTCGTGGTTATAACAGGAGTGAATGGAAGGGGAATTATTGTACCACCCGCCCCACCCCACCCACCGCTTCCACCCACATTTGCGTGAATTATTCTCTCTACGGAAACACTACCCGCCTACAGTTAATCAAGGGATGGTGGAATCACGATTGATGCAGATTCATTTTGTATCTTTTGCTTAGTGACTGTTGCTCATTGTGCATATGAGGTCATGAGCTATACCAGGGGTGGGCAATTATTTTTCCCAAGGGGACAAATGAGATACATAATTTTTTTTAGCCTTTTAGCACCACAGACCCCAAACTAAAGATTTCTTTTGCTTTTGTCCACAATACCAGGCTGGATTTCACAAACAAAACAGGCAAACATACCGTAGATCAAAAATGACCATTCCTTTTCATTGTCTGGCTAATTCAGATAAATATTTTAACTCTTGAGAGTGTAAACATGAAACCAAATGGACCCGCAAGGGTCCATTTGGTTTCATTTTTACGCTCTCAAAGAGTTATGTCTGGTTAACCAACTTTCCATATTTAACTGGAACTCTCTCAAGGAACATTGGTGGTCCCCGGGCCGGTCAGAGGCAGCCAAAGGGGCATTTTTCCCCCGGGCCGCATAATGCCCAGGTGTGAGCTATACAGTATACAGTACAGCTATAGACCTGCGCAGTGACGTCACCGCCCCTGTTCCAGAAGTGGATTCCCCATTCATTTTTCTCATAGACTTTTCAAAAATAATTTATATAAAGACGATTACGCCGCGGACAAAGCCAACTTCGGTCGTGAGGAATCATGATGACACACACAATCTTTTTGGACAATCAAATAATTTCTAAGATGAAAAACGAAACAAAAAGTGTTGTATCCTGCCGTTTTCTACATCTTGCTAATTAGATATTGCATGATAGTATTGTGTGTGTCATCATGATTTGTCACGACCCGAGTTGGTTTTGTCCACGGCGCAATCGTGTTTTTATTAAGCATTTTCGAAAAGTCTATGAGGAAAATGAATGAGGATTCCTTTTCTGGAACAGGGGCGGTGACATCACTGCGCAGGTCTATACAGTATGTCTTTGCCCTAAATTCCCTGATTCTCTCGAAGCGTATAGCTTGACATAACAGATACGTTTCTCGCAAGAAAGTGCGACTCTGTGTTTGTGAGAAAGAGCGTCTCTTTGCTTGTTTGTGTGGGTGTTGTTGTTTCTGCCCTCTCACACCAGAGATGGGATGTGGATGCGCTGCAGCCTTGAACCTTGACTGCGACTTTAAGCCACAGGATGTGCAAACATACAGAACGGTTTGGCCTCTGGTCAGCGCCAAGCAAATGTCTTCAAATAGCCGCTACAGCCTTGATTACTTGCGCCATTTCAATTTGGCTCTGAATCAGGGGTGAATAATTGCTTTGGTTTGCACGGAATGTGTAGTTGGTTGAATCGGTTTCTAATTTTCTCCATTGACCGAATAATATTTTAAATCATTTCTTTTTTTCAAAGAATGTTCTGGCATCTTCCATAGTCCCCCAGCCCAAGTCTCGAGCTCTTCACGGTCCCTCCCCAAAAAACACGAAAATGATCAACAGGTCAAACAGCAATTTATTGCATCTCTCGTTCACCAGTTCAGAGTTTGGCAGGAGCACACACCATGACACAGTAGTTGGACTCTTTTTGCATCCACTCTCAGGGGTTGACACTAAGGTCTCCAAGGCACTTGCCCATCAGGCAAGTGCAAGTCCGGTTCTACTTGCCCTCAGGTCATGGTCACTTGCCCCCCAAAAATATATTGTAAATTTTGCATTTAAGTTTAACCAGATGTAATTCTTGAGAACGTAAACATGAAACCAAATGGACCCTGGTGGGTCCATTTGGTTTCATGTTTACGCTCTCAAGAGTTAAAATTCATTATCTTAATTAGCCCTGGTCTACACAACTAGAGAATGTAGAAGATGAATGGTCATTTTGATGTGTATGTTAATTTGCCTGTTTTGTTTCCCAAATCCAGCCTGGAATTGTGGACATCTAGAAAGCACAGAGGCAGAGTCAGAGTGCACAGAGACATAGATGCAGAGTGCAATCACTGCCTTCAAGACAAATTCATCTTGTGTTGTGTTATAGTGCACTAAGTTGCACACTTGCCCGATCGGGCAACCAGGTAGCAGTCTTCACTTGCCCTACCATTTTTTTTACTTGCCCCGGGCAAGCGGGTAAGTGTTAGTGTCAAGCCCTGCACTCTACTCGGTATTACACATAATGTTAGACAAACCCGAGTTCCGTCCCAGTTCCGAGTAATTATGAAAAAAAAACAACAACACAGAACCGACCTGTATAGTTCTTGGGTTATAATGGGATGTGAAAAGCTCTGCCAAGTGCACTTTAAAATCTGGAGTGGTCATTTAAACGGGTTGTGACATAAAACAACATTTTTGTATTATTATATATATATTTTTTAGCTTAATTGCACCCCCCAAAACAGTACATTTTGCTCTTATTTTCCTGTGAAGTAACAACCTGCAAATCCATACTGTATATGATTTGCCAGCAGATGTCATTGTTTTCATTCATTGACGGTTTCCATTGCAGCTCGAAGGGCTTCGCAGGCACAGAGAAAATCCCAGCCCACTGAATGTTCAGGTTGTTTCAGGTTGTTTAGGGTGTAATTGAGGTCATAAAACCTAAAATAAACCTTTAACTCTCAGCCCGTGCCCAGAGGCCACCTGGTGTGGGGTCAGGGTGTAAATTATTATTATTTCTTTCTCCAAACCCCCCAGAAAGAACATTTACAGTGCAACTCTTTCTTTGCTATATAAATAACAAGAGGAGCTGTGCACAGGTATACTGTATATTTGATCCGCCATGACTCCACCAGGACACAAGCATCCACAGAAAACATCCACAAAGACATATCAAACGCGCCTCAGTGAAAACAAACAAGCCGGCCACTTGCTGATTGACTGTAACAGTTTGTCACAGGGGAGCGCTTGTTTTTAGTTCGGCCTCGACTCACCCGCGTACTTCCTCCTTGGTTTTAAGGGATGTTTTAGCAAGGCTCCGGTGGTGATTGGTGCGTGATGTCGCACTCTTGTCTGAACCCTCGATTCAGTGACGCGAGTGCAAAACTGTACGATGGAGGCCAGGTACAGTAAATGCTGCACTTGTATAGCACTTTTATCCAAGGTGAATTACATAGATTGTGCATCACATTCACCCATTGACACACACATTCATACACTGCCCCTGGAAACTAAGAAGTTTTGGTTAAGTCAAAACATGATTTTGTGGGTGGCGGGTCCGTTTTAACCCTATATACTTAGTTGACTGTTACCACCGCTACACCAAACTCTTCGCTTGAAAAAAAAAGTCTTTCAGCCTGTTTTTGTCCATACGTTTCACTCCTAAAATAGGCAGGGTTGCTAGAGGTTCATGTGGTCAAAATTAACACTTTTTTGGGGGTTTTGACTGAGTCCTGTGCAGGGGGCCAGCAGAGGCTATACGGGCCATAATGTTATAATGCAGGTTTGCTGCCTCTCTCCCTCCATTTCTGCTCGGTGAGCCCCCAGGGGCAGTTTGTTCAGGAAGAAGTGTGTGGGGCGTGCATGTGTGTGTGTGTGTGTGTGTGTGACTGTGTGTGTTGGGGTGGGGTGGGGGTGGCTTGGCGGTGCAGGTATGCCTGGAATCCCAGACTATCCTCCGCTTTTCCTTCTCTGGTTCCCTCTCTCCACTTCCCCACCCTTTTTTTGGGGAAGGGGGGGACGGGGGTAAGGGGGGGGTCTGGGGTCACTAGACGGAGCATGAGGGGCTGGTTTAGAACACTAGAGGGTGTGTGCCGGGCCTTCTCCACGCTCCTAAATTACTCTCTCTCTCTCTCTCTCTCTCTCTCTCTCTCTCTCTCTCTCTCTCTCTCTCTCTCTCTCTCACCCAATGTGTTTAGGGGTCTAGACCCCCCCCACACACACACACACACACACTACACACAGTGTTGCCAACTTGGCGCATTTGTCGCTATATTTAGCGCTTTTCCAGACCCTCCTAGCGCCCAAATTAGTGAAAAACTCCTGGCGGAAAATCTAGTGCTTTTTTACTGGTGAGTTGGGGTGAAATTGATTGACAGGCGCCAGAGATAAAACCCTCATTTTTCACCATTTTTCCTCCTATGACAGTGGTTTTCAACCAGTGGTCCCCAGGCTAAATGATGGACAGTTGGTTAACCAGATGTAACTCTTTGAGAGCGTAAAAATGAAACCAAATGGACCCTTACGGGTCCATTTGGTTTCATTTTTACACTCTCAAGAGTTAAAATATTCATCATGTGAATTTGCACAAGTCTACACAACTAGAAACTCATTTGATGGTCACTACCCTTCCAGGCACGCATCTAGCGCATTCTAGTGCATTTTGGAAGTGCCACTAGTGCATTTTGGATTTTGGCAGTTGGCAACACTGCACACACATACACAGAGAGTGGGGCCTCAGTGTCTCTAGTCTGACCTAAAGGGGTGTTAAAAGCCAATTGTTAAGCCAAAACGACACACCAGAGAGGAAATGCAGTTTGCCCACAATTGTTTTGAGTATTTGTATACGCTCTTGCTAGCTGAGTTAAGAGACTACATTTTTTTTTACAGTGTGTAGGTTAGCCACAGGGGGTGCAAGTCGAATTCTAACGACGCTAATGAAAACTTTGACAGCTTATAATTTGCGGGGAGTGAGCGACCGAGCGAAAAGCGGTGGAAGCGGAGAGAGAGAGAGGGTAGAGAAAGAGAGAGTGGAAATGTACTGAGTTTATAGAGACGAGTATGAGGAGAGGGTGCAAAGCCCCTGATCTAACTGGGGCCCTCAGATAAACTGCCTTGTGTACATAAACATGTATACATATTAGTGTTCCTGTCCAAATAGTCCCGCCTGTGACGTAACAGCTACACCCCCCCCCCCCCCCCCCTCCCCCCCCCTAAAAAACCTGTGCGTTTATAGAGCAGCACATTCAGAAGGGTCCGCTGGCCGTCTTTTTCATGCCAGGAGGGGAAAAGTTTTCTATTTAAAGAGTAAATCCAGCCTGTTGCTTATGAGAGCACGGAATGTGAAAGCGTTTTCATTCCAGCTAGACATCCGCCGGGAAAAGAAGACTCAACTCTGAAAAAAATGATGACGTCAAAAAAAAAAAAAAAAAAAACAACAGCTTTGTTCAAGGACGATGTCTGATCATCATCGTTTTGGGTCATTCTAAAAGTTAAAGCTGCTTTAGACAAAATGCGTTCTAAAAGTTAAAGGTACTATGGTCAAAATGTGTTCTAAAAGTTAAAGGTACTATAGACAAAATGTGTTCTAAAAGTTAAAGGTACTATAGACAAAATGTGTTCTAAAAGTTAAAGATACTATAGACAAAATGCGTTCCAAACACACACAGACAAGATGGAGATGTTATGATGCCTGTTTTATTCAACACCAGGGGTGGACTGACAGTCTGGCATACAGGGCATTTTCCCGGTGGGCCGACCCCCCCCGGGGGCCGTTAATGTCGTGTTTTAATTAAAAAAAAAAATCTGCACAAAACCGGCCCACGAATCAGTGCTGGCGGCCCTCTGTCCTCTTCAAATGAGACTGCCTATTGCAGGGTTTTTATAGTTAACTAAAACTAACTAACTAATTTTAGTTAGCCCGAGCCCCAGAGCCCCTTATGTCTTAAATTCTCATGGGGGCTCAGGCCCCGGAGCCCCCACAAAGATTCAGAGGGCCGCTCTGAGGGCCGCTCTGAGACAAAATTGCCCGGTACGTTTTGAGCTCCCAGTCCACCCCTGTTCAACACCAACTAACACAGCAGCGCAGCTTCTCCTTCAAAACACCACTGTGTTGTGTGTAAATGCTTTTATTGTCCCACTAACAACACTGCCACGTAATGTTAGTTCCTAGGAACTGTGCATAGAATATTAGTTCTATGTATAAAACTAATATTATGTATTGTAAACACAAGGAGACCTGATTGTCACTGGAATAACAAATACCAGGAGCCTCCATTTTATCTTATTTACACTGTATTATGAGTCACATGGAAATAATTTTGTCTTAAATTTTTTTTTTTTTTTTCCCACAAATGAGTCTTGGGAAATGGGGGTTGTCTTATAATCAGAGCAGTCTTATATTCGGGACAATATGGTATATGAATATACATGTATTTTGAATTTAGACTTAAATGGTGTCTATACTGATTTTAGCTGGCAATATATGCCCCAGCGTATTCTCCAGTAATAGTTTTTTTATTTTGTTTTTCTTCACTGAATATGCTATTGCAGATCATGTGCTGTTATTGCCAGATAATTGTTATGGCCATAGCCATTTTCTCTTCCTCCTGGAAACAATTAAGGGATTGGCTATGTATTCCGTATTGTTATTTCGTCTCTCGATCGCCTTTGAAGGCACCCGGCTTCGCGGTTTGGCTTTATTAAATCATTACTTTCCATCGCTTTATTCGCCAAAGACAATGAGCGAGGGGGGATTGACGCGTAGAATGTGGCAACCTGCATAGACAACGCGGTATAGTTTTTTTTTTTTTTTTTTTTTTTTTTTTACACATTTGGCACCTGGACGACAACAGGACTGCAACTTTCATCGCATCTGTCATGACAGTAGCGTCCTGGGCCAAAGAAGCACAACACAAGGGAGGCGTTTCTGACCTCTTTCTCTCTATCCCACGCAGAGCAGGGGCGGATCTAGGTATGGGCATGGGGGGCAATGCCCCCCTAAATACCCAGTCTGCCCCCCCAAACACGATGCCATGCAAAACAACCCAAGATATTTCAAATTAAAGTGCTTATATTTAAAATGATTTGAAACACTACTACTGCTACTAAGTAACTACAGCTGTGTCACCACTAAACCAACAGCATTTCATCGTTGAAAACAGAAAACTCTCTGAGTCAGACCTTTAGCTTTATGCATGCTGCGTGTCTGTTGCAACTTCAACAACAGCTGATGTTATTATTGATGCTTTACTTGACTAATAAAAGTCCTGTAACCGAAAACGGTATGGGTGCAGCTTCATCCCTTCAGCTGCACCCATACCTGCAGCTTCAGCTGCACCCATACCATTTTCTCTTGCCCCTCCAACATGTTCTCTCCCCCCCCCAAATGGGACATGTTACATCCGCCCCTGCACTCGAGGAGGCTTGTTTTCGCAGCAATCCGAACGCAGGACGGAATATAACAGGGCAATCACATAAGAGACAGAGGGAGGAAAATGTGTGATGTCACCATGTTCTTCTCAGATGATGAATAGGCCTATTGCGAGATGCTGTTATTAGTATATACGGTAGATCAGTAGTGTCGTGTCCAGTTCAGTTCAGTCCAGTCCTCCACACGGTTGGAAAGTCAAAGCCTTTGATGAGGTCAGAGACTCCGTCGGAACAATCCGCAAATCGACTCAAGGTGCGACTGCAGTCGAACATGTTCCGGGGCCAAATCACGCATCAGACGTGATCTTGAGTGCGTTGCGAGCGGTCACATGGTTACCATCACGTTTATTGCTTTTGCTATATGGGAGGTTTAAAAGTAGAATCGATCTACAAGCTCAGAACATGCTGTGTTGTGATGCGTTGTGGGCTTGTAGATTGGCTATTGGGGGGGGGAGCTGGGTTGTTAAGGAAACAATGTATTTGTTTGGGAAAGCCCTGTTTCAGGGCAGCACTTTTCTAGTCCATGCAGTGTGTACAGTATGTAGCACAGTGACATGCACTTTTCTAGTCCATGCAGTGTACAGTATGTAGCACAGTGACATGCACTTTTCTAGTCCATGCAGTGTACAGTATGTAGCACAGTGACATGCACTTTTCTAGTCCATGCAGTGTACAGTATGTAGCACAGTGACATGCACTTTTCTAGTCCATGCAGTGTACAGTATGTAGCACAGTGACATGCACTTTTCTAGTCCATGCAGTGTACAGTATGTAGCACAGTGACATGCACTTTTCTGGTACCCGGAGCTGACATGTGCTTCTGGTTACCTTCCACCAGTGTAATAATTAGGGATGAGCGCTTTGGTTTTCCACCATGACGTGACTACTGTAGGGTGACCAGATCCAAACTGTTCATTTGAGGGACAGAAGTGTTGCATGTGTGGGACAAGTGGAGTGTGGAAACGGGACAAAATGTAGTTAGCAAATGATTAACATCTTGATGTTAATATTCCAAAAATATTTCAGGATTCCATTACACATAATAGCAAAAACAGCTGATCTAAAATAAAAAAATAGCTGATCTACAATCTCAAAACGCGTCGCGGTGCGACGCGTTTTGAGATTGTAGATCAGCTATTTTTGATATGACAGTATGCGATGTGGCCTCTCTAGACTGAGTGTGGAAATATAGTGGTACCATGCAGGGGTTATTTAAAAAAAAAAAAAACAAAAAAAAAAAAAAACATAGCAAGAAATGGTACAACAGAAATCCAACTATTAGTTAGGTCACTACAAATTATTAGGGCATTTTGAACACTGATGCCTGTCGGTCACAATGTGGGACAGAGTCTCAATTTGTGGGACGCTTGAAAAGTCTTGGAAATGAGGGACTGTCCCACGCAAAGAGGGACATCTGGTCACCCTAGACGTGACGTACTGGCATGCAGGAGGGAGGGGGGGGATCCCAGCAGGCCGTGGCCACTGCCTGGCCAAGCTGACACATTAAACACAATTATAGATGTTGTGCTCATTGGCGACTGCATCCCCCAGTTATTAAAATATCTTCCACTGGATGAGATTGGAGCGATTCCTAGAGTGAATTGCTGATTCCTTCGGCAGTGCATTTTGAGTTCTGAATCATAATTAATACTTGTGTCCCCCTCTCTCTCTCTCTCTCTCTCTCTCTCTCTCTCTCTCTCTCTCTCTCTCTCTCTCTCTCTCTCTCTCTCTCTCTCTCTCTCTCTCTCTCTGTGTGTGTGTGTGTTTTGCAGGTGGATCTTATGAAAAACATCAGTACAATCCCGCAGCCGTTCCTCTATACGCGGCACGTTCACTTCCTCAACTTCACCAGGTAGTCAATTCCATTCCTTTTCAATTCAATTCAAAGGAGCTTTGTCATGTGAAAACACATTGACAAAGCAAGTATCGAAACTATACTATACAGTTTCTACACCAGGGGTTTTCAACAGCTGGTCCTGGGACTACTGGTGGTCCTTGGGAGGATTCCAGGTGGTCCCCAGCTAAATGGAAAGTTGGTTAACCAGATGTAACTCTTTGAGTAAAAATAAAACCAAATGGACTATTGCAGGGATATTTACACTCTCAAGAGTTTAAATATTTATCATGTGAATTAGCCCAAGTCTACACAACTAGAGAATGTAGATGAAATGGTCATTTTGATCTGTATGTTTGGCTGTTTTGTTTCCGAAATCCAGGGTGGAATTGTGGAAAAAAAACGATCTGTGGGACTAAAATGCCCTCAAATGGTGGTCCGTGGCTCAAATGCTGAATAAATAGTATATAGGCCCTGGTATCAAACCCCTGTTATACACGATGCTAATCCTCTGACGTCCGACCGTAAGTCAAAAACCGTTCCCTAGTAGGTGATTAACTTTTATCCATCTTATCTCGCTCGCTGCAGCAAACAAAACGAATGCCGCAAAGATTAGATGACAATCTAATGTGTATTTGAGGGTGAATCGAGGATATTTCCCTGTGTCAACTGTCAGCGAATTACCCTTTTGCTCTGAGCGTCCCTGAGATGTTATCGCTGTCAGACAGGCTAAAGTGACTGCGCGTTAATTTGCAAAGTTAGACCTTGACGTGTTTGTATCCCCATCACCCTTAACAGCAGCATAATGTATTTGAGAGTGAATCGAGGATATTTTCTCTGCGTCAGTGAATGTCAGTGAATTACCCTTTGTGCTGCGTGTCCCTGTAATCTTATCATTTCAGGCTGGCTAATTTGCAAAGTTAGACCTTGAAGAGTTGTATTCCAGATTTCACTTGTCCCTATTTGTTGTCCGCATTCTCAATAGAAGTCTACGTAGAAGAGCCGCCATTGGGTTGGCTCCATGAAGTGAATGGAGATTGCATAACTGTCTAGACTCAGGCATAATAACATCCTGTTGAATGAGTGACTGCGCTTCTTAGATGCTGCTGTTGCTGACAGACATGGACCCAAATGCTATGCGAATGTGTGTGCACCCCACTATTTTGGACATTATTTAAGTGAAAAACGGTCGTAACGACGATAGCCCAACATGCTAATTTGGTTAACATAATCCACGATTGAAGTGGAACTATCCGTGGATTAAACAAAGTAATAGGCAGAGGGAAGGGGGAGTATGGTAGTCTGCGATCGAGTGTGTAACAGTAAAGACAGCGAACGCGCTAGTTAAGGGGAAAATCGCATACATTGTCCAAAATGTGAAATCGTGATTTCGATGTGATTTTGATTAATCGTGAAGCCCCACTCAACAGTTAACATATCCATCATGTGAATTAGCCCAAGTCTACACAACTAGAGAATGTTGAAGATTAATGGTCATTTTTGATCTGTATGTTTGAATCTTTTGTTTCGAAATCCTGCCTGGAATTGTGGACAAAAGCAAAAGAAATCTATAGTTAGGGGTCTGTGTGGGGATAAAATGTCCTCAAATGGTGGGCCCTGATATCAAAAAGGTTGAAAACTACTGTTCTAAAAGTACTGTATAGGGACGGCTCCAGGTCCAGTTTAGCCTAGAGGGGTTAGGAGGTTTTATCTACGGTCTTGTTATAACGCTCCAACGTTCCACTGCAGGTTCAGGATAGAGCAGCCCGTCTACATCAACATCATCCGGGACCCCATCAACCGCTTCCTGTCCAACTACTTCTTCCGTCGCTTCGGCGACTGGAGAGGGGAGCAGAACCACCTCATCCGCACGCCCGGCATGAAGGACGACGAGAGATACCTGGTGAGCACTTAACCCAACAAGCGCCGAACACCACAGTGTTGTGTTCTATATGCCACGGCTCTGTGCCACGGCTTTCGTTCAAAACCCGAAGCGCCAGATCTTAGAAATTGGGTGTATGAGGATGTCAGCGTGTTTCTGGTGTCTTGACCATTCTGCCCTCTAAGCCTCTATGCAAGAACATCCGGGTCATGAGTCCCAGAAGTGACGTTCAAGTTTTTTCACCCCTGAACATCACATTCAGGGGGCGAACCTGAGATGAAGCCATTTGAATGCATGGGATAGAATGGGTGTGGGCAACAGTTTTTTTTTTTCCAAATGAAAGGCAAACAACACAACAATCATCAGACGATACATTTGGATCAAAAGATGGTTTAAAGAATGGAGTCAATTAATTGTCGTGTTCTGCCTATCTGTCGTGTTCGGCAGGTAGGCCTACAGTAGGCTGGAAATGGGTTAAAGGGCAATTCCATGCATTTTCCATGCATCTTATGTGGTCATAATTTAAAAAATGGAAGGGGCCATTTGGTTCCATTTTTACGCTCTCAGAAAAAAAAAAGTTAAATGGGTGGAATACCCCTTTAAGGGATGTTATTAAACACGTTGGGTTTTCGGGAAAGAGGGATTTTTTTTTTCATGGCGATTGACATATTTTTATTGGCGACTTTATTGTTTCCACAATCCTCTCTACGTTCTCTCCAAAAGGGACAGTGCCTGCACTGCTATTTAATTGAGTTTGACCAAATGCAGGCGATCGGCACAGGACAGTAAATCCCCCTTCAACAAGCGCAGCCCGTGGGCAGAATCCGGGGGGTTGGTCCCAACCCAACAAATTGGCCTGTATTTCTAGCTAACCTTTTTGACGAAGAGTTTTAAGTCAACTAAAGCTACAGTTGATTTTTTTTGGGGAGCGGGCAGGGGCGGATGTAACATTTCCCATTTGGGGGGGCAGGAGAAAATGGTATGGTGGCTGCCCCCATACCATTTTCGGTTGCAGGACTTTTATTAGGCCAGTAAAGCGTCAATAATAACATCAGTTGTTGTTGAAGTTGCAACAGACACGCAGCATGCATAAAGCTAAAGGTCTGACTCAGAGATTTTTCTGTTTTTAAATGATGAAATGCTGTTGGTTTAGTGGTGCCACAATTCTAGTTAGTTAGTAGCAGTAGTTGTGTTTCAAATCATTTTAAATATAAGCACTAGTCTTGGGCAATATACCGGTATTACCGTTTATTGCGATATTGGAAATCAATACCGAGTAATATCGTTGGGTCTATAAAAAATATCGAATACCGAATATCGTCAAATACCGACATTATACTGTATTCTATTAAAATATGAGCAATGAGACTTTTAATTGTAACTATACAAACAATTTTCATGTTACACACATGCCTAAAATAGCCCTTATTTAGGCTAGGCTTTTTGGAAACAATGTATTTCCAACTCAGGTTTGTCCCTATTTAGGCTGCTTGAACAGCAGAGCGCTCAGTTTCTGATGCCTCAATGTCGCAATTCTGAGAACTAGGTGACTGGTGGAACGTGTCTGACTCTGATTGCACACCATTGCCGTCTAGTTTTCAATACCGGTAATATCGAATATCGAGCTAATTAACACGTTATCAATACCGATATTAAAAAATCAATACCGCCCAAGACTAATAAGCACTTTAATTTGAAATATCTTGGGTTGTTTTGCATGCCATCGTGTTTGGTGGGGCAGTCAGGGCATTCAGGGGGGCATTGCCCACCCATGCCCATGTCTAGATCCGCCCCTGTTTGCATGCCTTTATTGTTAGGGAACAGTTTAAAGACAGGAGAGGAGGAGAGGGGGGGGGGGGGTTGATGTGTGACAAAGGCTTGAACCCTCGGCTCCTAAGTGTCAGTAAGTACCTTGCATGGTTCTCCCCCGCGATTGGTTTGAATGGGTAAATGGGATCTACAGTACCATCTATGTAAAGCACCTTGGATAAAGGTGCTATATAAGTGCACCATTTAGTCATAATGCCTTAGTTTTTTGCTTGGTTTTAGTCGGCGAAAGCAATGTATTCGTAGTTTTAGGCTAGGGGTTTTCAACAGGTGGTCCGGGGACCACCAGTGGTCCTTGAGAGGGTTCCAGGTGGTCCCCAGCTAAGTTGTTTTAACCAAATGTAACTCTTGAGAACGTAAAAATGAAACCAAATGGACCCTAGCGGGTCCATTTGGTTTCATTTTTACACTCTCAAGAGTTAAAACACCCATCATGGGAATTAGTCCAAGTCTACACAACTAGAAGATTAATCGTCATGGACAGAAGCAAAAGAAATCTTTAGTTTTGGACTCTGTGGCTCTAAAAATATCCTCAATTGGGGGTCCGTGGCTCAAATGATAAATAAATGGTGGGCCCTGGGATGAAAAAGGTTGAAAACCCCTGTTTTAGGCAATGGAATCGACGCTGATATCAGAGGTGCAAGTCACTATTTGATCGTTGTCTGAGACACGTCTCAGAGCATTCAGCGGGAAGTCACTGTTTGATCGTTGTCTGAGACACGTCTCAGAGAAACGTAGCTCACCTAGAGGCCACTTCCCGCTGAATGCTTTGTGCTCATCCTGTCTCGTCGCTCTTGCCCCCAGGGGTCTACTCATTCACTCCTATGCAGGTACATTAACTCCGATCGGTGCCAAAAATGTTGATGGCTCGAAATACCGAGGCATCTGGATGATTCATCAAAGCTTCGCAGTGATTTCTTTTTTTTTTTACGAGCGGCTTACAGACTTGCCAATAGCAGTGCATTAAATCTGCGTCTGCCTCGGGTCCCTAGCCAGCAGCGTGTTTCATAAACACACAAGCACAGTTGGAGCATTCTTTGTAGCGCCTTTTGCTATAAATCCCACGTTCCAGTATGCCAGTGATACACGCTGTAATTACAGAGGCCTCTCGCCTGCTTAATGAGTATAGCTTTGCTAAAGCTATACTGAAAATGCAGCCGGGTGTCTATTATGTTTCCCAAACAGTGAGTCGGGGACCCATATGTGGTTTGCAGACCTTTTTTAAGGGATATGTATAGTACAGGGTTCCCCACTAAGCAGCCCGCAGGCCATTTGCAGCCCGTGGAGCGCTGCCTAGTGGCCCGCAGAGGTATTTTCTAAAAAAAAAAAAAAAAAATGAATGAATTGAATGAATGAACTGTGTCCGGGGTGTTCACAAAAGCCTAAGATGTTAAAATGAAAGTTAAATATACCTTTAATTAATTAATTAAAAAATCCCCAGTGAGCCCCTGGGGTCAAAAAATCCTTGTTTCAGTTTGGTCTTCTTCCTCCAATGAGGATCAAGTGTGGCCGGTCCTTTGTGTACGCGCTGTTGGCCTGTTGCACTTTCCCCCCTGTTGTAGAGTGTGTGCATGTGAACATCTTGCTACCAGTTGGGACGGAGTGTTTTCCAAATCACCTAAATCACTTAAAATACCTTTTTGTTTTTGTTTACCTTCATCGTTATTATTTGAAATCCTTGTCCTAGCCGCATGCAGATGTTATTGTGAAGTCAGAACAGGCCATTTCCATATATGGAGATATTGAGGTGTGTGTGTGTGTCACACATGCGACACCCGGGCACTGCACTCTCAGTAACGGTGCATTTGTAGTTTAATAAGAAAGTAAAATAAAGGCCCTCAATCAGAGAAAAAATGGAAAAAATAACTGATAAATTACACCTGATTGCACAAGGAGGATATAAAAAGGCGGCAGTCTAACAAAGACCAGAATAAAACAAAAAAAAGTGTCTAATTTGGGTGAAAACAGGATATGCACATGCACATGCTCTACAGTGAGGAAAACACGCAACAGGCCAGCAGCATGTGCACCAAGGCCCGCCCTGCTCGATCCCAATTGGAGTAAATCCCTCCCGTCTTTCCTGATTGGACGAAGGGGCTTTGTCTCCCAAAGCTAGGCCTTTTAAACATTATCTCTGATACAGAGGAATATTGAAAGCACAACGCGCTCCCTTTGAAGAAAGCATGTGTTGCCAGACATTGCCGCGGGGGAACACTGAAAGCTGGCGGATCCTTTGGCCTTTTCAGCCCGACGATGCTTCTTAACCCAATATTTAAATCTGATTAGGATCCCAATTAGAGACCTGCCTTGTTCTGAACCACATCACACGGCTAGGGTCGGAACATCTGCGTTGCACAGTTGTTTACTCCGACTGGCACTAAAATCTAACTCCCCTCCTATTTTCTTTTTGGAATACACTTTTTCACCCCCTCAGAGTAGACGTTTTGCACAATTTTAAGAGCATTTAAACCCCCCCCAAAGCTGCTGATTTTGTGCCAGTTTTATTGAGCACAGGTAGTAATTAGTTACGGTGGAATGGTGCCGTGCAGTTAGCAGTGGGCCGATGGGTCGGAACTGCTTCACGAGGAAGGAATTCCCCCTTTAATCTATGCCAACAAACACATACAGTACATAGTAGTAGTAGTTGCGAATGCAGCGAGCGAGATTACTATGCAAGACGAACATGTCTGTGAGTCACACGCTCCATATTTAGTGTGTGTGCAATGCGTTCGTTTGCTGCATGCAAGTTTAAGACATGCAGCGTCTTACTTGTAGTAGTAGTAGTAGTAGTAATAGAAGTAGTATATACTTAATTAGGGCGGCTGTGGCTCAGGAGGTGGAGCAGGTCGTCCAATGATTCATGGGTCGACGGTTCGAATCCCGGGCCCTCCTGTCTACACGGAGAGGTGTCCTTGAGCAAGACACTGAACGCCTGCATTGCCTCCAGTGGTGGTTGCCACCACTTGTGTGTGAATGAGGTGAATTGTACACCTCCCAATGTGTGAATGAATGGACTATTGTAATGCGCTTGAAGTTGTATAGTATAAAAATGCCCCCCCAGAAAAAAAAAAAGTCACTTCTACTGTGATTTTGCAGAAATTTAACAAATCATTTTCATTGAGCTCATTACAAGTAGAGTACTATAAGGGAGAAGTAGCCCGTTGACTCCCAATGCTACAGCTGAACAGAGACGCCTATTGGCTGAAAAGCGCACGTGACGCCTAGTAAGCCGGGATTATGGTTCCAAACAAACCACTCTGGCCATCGAGCTCCATTGACAGCAGATCGCACATTTGCGTTTAGATTGTATAACTCGCTTTGGTTAATGTATGTTATGAGAAAATAGGCTGTGCTGTCATGCAGTGGTTAATTATGTAGGCCTATGTTTTGGAACCTGCAGAGCTCCTGCCAGCGCGAGACACAAGATCAAAACGCGTCGCTACTCTCCCAATTTATAGTACCGCTAATATTCAAACATATTTGGTCAGGGCCTGGATCTAGAGCAGGGGTCCGGGGACCACCAGTGGTCCCTGAGAGGGTTCCAGGTGGTCCCCAGCTAAGTTGGTTAACCAGATGTAACTCTTGAGAACGTAAAAATGAAACCAAATGGACCCTTGCGGGTCCATTTGGTTTCATTTTTACACTCTCAAGAGTTAAAATATTCATCATCTGAATTAGCCATTTTGGAATGTATGGTTTGCTTGTTTTGTTTCCCAAATCCAGCCTGGAATTGTGGACAAAAGCAAAAGAAATCTTTAGTTTTGGGGTCTGGGGGGCTAAAATGTCCTCAAATGGTGGTCCGTGGCTCAAATACTGAATAAATGGTGGGCCCTGGGATGAAACCTGTTGAAAACCCCTGATCTAGAGGATTGATATTACCCAATGAAAGGTAATATCAGTGGTTTTCATCAGTGGTCCGGGGACCACTAGTGGTTGAGAGAGGTCTAGGTGGTCCCCAGCCAAATGGTGGAAAGTTAGTTAACCAGATGTAACTCTTTGAGAGTGTAAAAATGTTTACACTCTCAAGAGTTAAAATATTCATCATCTGAATTAGCCCTACGCAATTCTACACAACTAGAGAATGTAGAAGATTAATGGTCATTTTGATCTCTATGTTGGACTGTTTTGTTTCCCAAATCCAGCCTGGAATTGAGGACAAAAGCAACAGAAATCTTTAGTTTTGGGGTCTGTGGGGCTAAAATGTCCTCAAATGGTGGTTTGTGGTTCAAATGCCGAATAAATGGTGGGCCCTGGTGTCAAAAAGATTGAAAACCACTGCTTCATATGAAAAACTTTATAGTTGCCCACTCTGCCATTCTTCCAGCCCACCCTAGTATGGCTGGCTAAATCCGACCCTAGATTTGGTACACACTAAAGTTGCCTATATTACCTTTACTGTGTGTCGAGCAGGTGTAAAAGTATTGAATATTGTAAATACTCACATACAGTAAAGTACCTCAAAAGGACTTGAGTAAAATGTACTTTCCACCTCTGTGTACTGCTTATGCATGAGTGGTGTCACAAAATGAAAGAATACCGTCAAATGTACACTACCTACATGTACACTATACAGTACATACAGCTGCATGAATGCCTCTAGACACGAGATATTAGACAGTTGTGTCCGACAGACAACAATTATCATTCCACAGCCTCACTGCTCTGAGTCACTCAGTGGGCAGCGACTGTCGTCCTAAGAAGAGGGAAGGATCTGTCACTGTGAAGCAGCTTTTTGTGTTTTTCATGAATATTTAATGCAGCACGCGCCATGCGTGTGTGTGCGCGGCACGCGGGTCATGAGGTTTATCTCCATTTTAATTAATTGGAAAAAAAGATAAACATTTCACAGTGGTGGGGAACAGGACAAAAGCGACAATCGTTGTCACCGTTTTTTTGGGAGCTCAAGTGGGCATCAGAGTTGTTTTGTTTTAGTCTGGGAGAGATAAATCACAAATCAATGTCCGCCCACGCACACACAAACAGACACACACGCGTGCGCGTGCACACACACACACACGCGCACACACACACACACACACACACACACACACACACACACACACACACACACACACACACACACACACACACACACACACACACAAACACACACACACACACAGAAACTCACAGCTAATTACTAATTCACTCACGGTATTTGATTGTTTGCCTGTCCGACTCTGTTGCTGTGTCGCACACGCACACACACACGAGGCCTGGATGTAACATTTCCCAATGGGGGGGGGGGGGGGGGGGGGGGCAGGCGAAAATGGTATGGGTGCGGCTTCCTCGCCCGTGGCGCGAAGCGACAAGTAAAGCATCAATAATAAAATCAGTTGTTGTTGAAGTTGCAACAGACACGCAGCATGCATGAAGCTAAAGGTCTGACTCAGAGAGTTTTCTGTTTTCAATGATGAAATGCTGTTGGTTTAGTGGTGACACAATTGTTAGTCAGTTAGTAGTGTAGTGGTTCAAAGCATTTCAAATATAAGCATTTTAATTTGAAATATCTTTAAAATTTGGAAATTTGTTTTGTATGCCATCATGTTTGGTAGGGGTAGTCAGGGTATTTAGGGGGGCTTTGCCCCCCATGCTCATGCCTTGGTCCGGCCCTGGCACATGCACACACACACGCACGCACGCGTGTGCGTGCGTGCGTGCGCGCGCACAGTGGTGAAAAAGAGTACTCAAATGTTTTACTTAAGTAAAAGTATCAATACCTCAATGTGGAAATACTCTGTTAAAGGTAATGTGTGGAAGTCAAAAAGTGTTGGTATTAAACGGCTGTGGTGCAAAAACAGCATAAGATGTGATAGACAAACCTCTCCAACCAGTAGTTGGCAGGCCTTGTCGACGGATTTAGAAGATATTTTGGGAGGTCTGGTTCCAAAATATGATCCTGTATTTAATGTGTAGTGTTCACTATACCAGTATTTACATTGGAATGAATGAGCCTGGCTGGAAAATGCCCTACCCCTTGGCGTGGACACTGAGGAGAGGGCGGGGCTTAAATGCAAGGTCTATTTCAACTGTATGTGTTCAGTTTGAACGCAGATGGTGCAGAAGTGCTTGTTGTATGTCTTCACTTTAAATCTGTGAAGGCCTAAAGGGTTCGACTGGCATTCTGATTGGACCAGACTCTGGCTCCACAGCCGTTTAATGGTCTTGAGACGGTTGTTGTTCCCAAACGTTTTCATGTGAAGGACTCATTTGTACCTCAGTACAAATGCAGGGCTTGACACTAACACTTGCCCGCTTGCCCGGGGCAAGTAAAAAAATGGTGGGTCAAGTGAAGACTGCTACCTGGTTGCCCGATCGGGCAAGTGTGCAACTTAGTGCACTATAACACAACACAAGATAAATTTGTCTTGAAGGCAGTCATTGCACTCTGCCTCTGTGTCTTTCCCTGCTTTCTAGCTGTCCACAATTCCAGGCTGGATTTGGGAAACAAAACAGGCAAATTAACATACAGATCAAAATGACCATTAATCTTCTACATTCTCTAGTTGTGTAGACCTGGGCTAATTAAGATGATGAATTTTAGCTCTTGAGAGTGTGAAAATGAAACCAAATGGACCCGCAAGGGTCCATTTGGTTTCATTTTTACGTTCTCAAGAGTTACATCTGCAAAATTTACAATATATTTTTGGGGGGCAAGTGACCATGGCCTGAGGGCAAGTAGAACCTGACTTGCACTTGCCCGATGGGCAAGTGCCTCAGAGACCTTAGTGTCAACCCCTGAAATGAATCAACTATTTTCATGCTGGTGACCGCCTGGATCTCCCTCAGAGGTACGGTTGGCCACGGGTCGGCATGACATTTTACCATGACTTCTGATAAAACTCTAACTTCCCGTAGAGCAGGGCGGCCCAAAAGGTAGATGGTGATCTACCAGTAGATCACACAGGCAGTGCAGGTAGATCACATGACAGTCCCCCCCAGCACTTGGACCCTTATACTGTATTTCTGTAACTCTTGGGAGCTTACCTGTCCATCTGATGTATTACGTAATTTTCAAGAGTCCACACAACTAGAAAACAGAGAATAATACTTTATTTTGACCAACGTTTTGCCAGTTCTCTTTCCAAATTGTGGACAAAAATGTGAAAGTTCTTAGTTTTGGGTGCGAGAAACTAAACTCAACATCACAAACTGTCAACTCAAACCTCAAATACTGTTTTCAAAAATCAGTAATACCATATACAGGAAAACCTCCAATTCTCCTATTTTTCATTATACTGTAAGTACATTATTCTTAAACACTGTATAACATTAAGTAACACCATGACCACTATTTCAAAGCTCAAACTTCTAGGGGGCCTTGAAATGGATTTTCAATGGAACAATCACATTTTTGATGTGTCGATCTTGTTGAGCCAGTCATTTTGAAAGTAGCTCTCCAGTCAAAAAAGTGTGGGCATCCCTGCCTGCCGTAGAGTGACTAAAGTTTTCAAATGCATGCAGTGAAGTAGAAGTACAATATTTGCCTGTGAGATGTAGTGAGGTAGAAGTACTAAGAAGTACAGTAACTAGGAAAAGTAGCTATGTCAACACTAGCTGTCAGGAGCAGCCTAAATGGCACAGAGCGAACAGCGGATTGGTGGGCAGGGTTCCAATGGGCCTGTCTTTGGGGTCTGTTTCCCCATGCGTGTGCGTGTGCGTGTGTGTGTGTGTGTGTGTGTGTGTGTGTGTGTGTGTGTGTGTGTGTGTGTGTGTGTGTGTGTGTGTGTGTGTGTGTGTGTGTGTGTGTGTGTGTGTGTGTGTGTGTGTGTGTGTGTGTGCATGAGAGGTGTCAATGAAAGAACACTGTCAGTTTCCCCCTAGCCTGGAGCCCAGGGAACCCGGTGCACGTGTTACTGAGACATTCCTGTGGCCGGCTTAGAGTTTCCATCCATCCCCTGCCTCACTCCCCTCCTCCCTATAGTCCCGTGCACACACACGCACACACACATACACACACACACTATACAGTATACACAGACGCAACGGCATGCACTGGACACATACTATATACACACGGAGCAGGCACACACGCAAAGTGTCCGCAGGCATACCTTACTTCACATGCAAACAGACGTGCGCACACAGCACACACATGAGGCGAGAGAGCCTGCTCGACAGGGGCGGATGTAACATTTCCCAATTGGGGGGCAGAAGAAAATGGTAAGGGGGCGGCTTTGTCGCCTGTGGCGCGAAGCGACACAGGCGACGAAGCCGCCCCCATCCCATTTTCAGTAGTGTTTCAAACACTTTTAAATAAATATAAGCACTGAAATATCTTGGGTTGTATGCATGCCATCATGTTTGGTGGGGCAGCATTTAGGGGTGCATTGCCCCCCATGCCTATGCCTAGATCCGCCCCTGCTGCTTGAGTTCCTTGCGTCGGACGCACGAGCTCTGCAAATATTCCACGTTTTCTTCCCTCATAGGAATGAACATGCTCACAACAACGCAGCGCCCTGTCCCTTCCAGGGTTTATCTGGTCCGGAACTTCGGCTACTGGAACGTAATTAAAAGCAGGTTTTGTTTGGCACGTTAAAAAACAATAATAAACGGATGAAATGAATGAACAAACAGAGGGTGGAAATGATTTCACAGCAGTCCTGATAATCGCCGTTGGTCTCCACACTGGCTGTTTCTCACAACAATAAACTGAAGCGCCCTGCCCTGTCATGGCACACAAGATATGGCAAACTTGACCACCACTATTCATAGTCCACTACCAGCACCTCACCCCCCTCTCCTACCCTCTCCCCCCTCTCCCATTCTCCTCGCGTCCATTGTTGTTTATTTTCCCATTTGTTTTTTTTCTTTCTACTGCCTACCTGCCTCAATTATTATAAGTTCTGCTGCTTTTATGTTTATTTCGTATCCTATTTACTGTATGTCATTGTCTCTATCATTGAATTCCTTCCTTCCTTCGTTCTCTTCCAGCCCGTCTCGCTGTGGTGTGCTGTGGGTCTTTTCTTTCCCAGCCGTTAAAAACGAGCAGCCGGTGCTCCAAACTTCTGGACCAATTAACAATGCCCGGCGGCTCCTGGCCAATGTGATTGGATTAGCTATGTTTGGTGGGCGTTCCCAGGGAACACCGCTGCGGTGCGGTGCTGACAGGGGCCAGTTCCACCCCTGCCCTCAGGAAGACATGCAATGAGCCCTAGTTGTAGTTGGTCCTAGTTGTCCAGGCACCTAGGCTGGCAAACAGCGCGTCGTGGGTTTGAGTCCCGAAACCGACGTTGCCCCCAACCTGACTCTCTCAGCCTGTTTTTTTTTCCTGTCAAGCTGTTGTGATCTAGCAATGCACAAAGAAAAAATCAAAAACAAAGTTTGGAATACCTTTACATGACGTGATGTATGTCACACTCCTTCTCTCACCCAAACACGACTGCATCCTGGTGGATTTGAACCCTTGTTTTAGAAGCCTGGATTATTTGTCTCCTGTTGTTTCTTTTTTTTAATAATTTATTTTACCCCCCATGATTTTGTAACCCATGTTTATCACCCAGTGCCAATTCCTAGTGTGATCCTGGGCTCTACACACCCTCAACCAACCTGGGGAGGCAGCTGACTGGCCTCATGCTCCCTTCTTTTCACCTGACAGGAGTTTCCCTGGTTGGTAGCGCATGGTAGGAACACATTATTCCGACCAGTTCCGGTTCCCTCCATCAGGCATTGTGGCTGGCCAGGGGAGGCAGTCTAGAGACCAGGATTACATGCATTTCTAAGGGCCAAACCTGCCTCGGGTATGGCCACTAATGGCACAGAGAAGCAGACACGCCACCAGCGCCCGTAGAGGGAATCGAACCCATGACCTTCTAGCTGTGAGGCATCAGCACTCACAACTGAGCCACCATATCTTGTCCTTTCTATTTCGTACCCTTTTTTCTTACAAATAAGAGTTTTCTCTCACTGAAATCATGTAAAGATTGAATCTCTCTGATTCTCTCTTTGAAACATCTACCACGGCACACTTTGTCCCAGACACAAACTGTAAAAAAAAAAAAACTCTCCTCTTAATGAGAACTCCTCATTTCTCATGTGTAGTCATACCTACTCTTTGGGTCCCTGCCTCCAGCGCCAATATAAATGCCAAAGCTGTTCCACAGACCCGTGCCAAACATCATTTGCAAATATGTTTTTATAAACATTTTTCGTACCCTACTTAGGATAATACAGTGAGAATTTTGGAAAAACAGTTTAGTTCGCTGTTTTGGCCGCGTGTTGGGCGGTTCTACTTAGCACCTGGAATTAAACGTAACAGACTCCACTTGGAAGAATAGAAAGGCAGATTAAAACAAACAATGTCATCGGTCTGAAACAAAGCGTAGCTTTTGAATTCAAACAAATCTCTGTGAACTTTGAATGCTTCACGGTTCATGAAATCACTTCTGTAAACAGTGTTTCTTTTTTTACGTTTTGGGCATTCTTGGACGAAGCTTTTGTTTTTCCTAAACAAAACAGCTGTATCGCCTTTTGAATATGCCAAGAATAAAAGGCTGAGGATTATGTTTAGTTACTGGCATTTAATCTAAGTTGGCATCTCCTTAATGAGAGAAAAAATAACCGGCATGCTTTGTTCTTGTTGTGTGCCACTGCCAGTGTTGTTGCACCGAAGACGGGCCAATCTACAACATCACATTCACAAGGGTTGTAAGCTCGCAGGTTGGCTAGTTTCGATGTCCAGCCCTGGCACACAACAACACAATCAAAGTAAATAAATCGGGCCTGGAGGCGGACCGTCCCATGGGAAAAGGCTCAAGTCATTCACTCCTGTGGCCATTCATGCATTCATTCCCATTCACTGGGAAAGGGAGATTAAGGCTCATTTAGATACAGTTTCTGTGAGTGCTCGGCTAACCCCGCAACTGCTCATTTGGGCTTAATCCACATACGGGGCGGATCTAGGCAGGCATGGACGGGGGGGGGGGGGGGGGGGGGGTCAGTGCCCCCCTAAATGCCCTGACTGCCCCACCAAACATGATGCAAAACAACCCAAATTTCAAAGATATTTCAAATTAAAGTGCTTATAGTTAAAATGATTTGAAACATTACTACTGCTACTAACTACAGTTGTCTCACCACTAAACCACCATCATTTCATCATTGAAAACAGAAAACTCTCTGAGTCAGACCTTTAGCTTTATGCATGCTGTGTGTCTGTTGCGACTTTAACGACTGAACTGATGTTATTATTGATGCTTCACTTGCCTAATAAAAGTCCTGTAAGCGAAAATGGTATGGGTGCGGCTTCATCAAGCGAAGCGACACAGGCGATGAAGCCGCCCCCCATACCATTTTCCTGCCAACCCCCCAAATGGGAAATGTTACATCCGCCCCTGATCCACGTGGAGAAATGGGAACAATGGGTGTATACACACAACGTTGCCTCTCCAATACTAATGGGGCTTCTTAAAAGTAAAGAGGTGCGCGTGCGTGCGTGCGTGTGTTTGTGTGTGTGTGTTGGAAGGTCTGCCTTGGAATCGGAGAGTTCCTGGTTAAAAGCTCGGATTCTAACTGCCTCAAATGAAATGAGCAGGTTGATTCCTAGCGAGGTTAAGACTGAGGTTAATGTTAGGTGGTTTTGGCACCGTTTATTGAGGTTAATAATAGGAATAAGGTTGGGTTAAACCGCTTAAAGCTTACGGTTACTTAAGGAAGGCTGAGCGGTGTCGCCAGCTGCACGTCCGGCGGCGAGTTGTCAAAAGGGCGACTTTTATGGTTTCCTCCGCTGTCGGTGTGTGTGAATGGGTCAATGGAAAGGGGCATTGTAAGGCGCTGCGGACAAGGGCGCTATAGAAACGCACCGTTTACCGTGTGTGTGTGTGTGTGTGTGTGCGTGTGTGTGTGTGTGCCTGCAATGTTCTGAATTGATACATACATTTAAGTCAGAACTTCATTGAGCACTGGCTCTTTTGCTCAGTGTGTTGTTGTTGTTGTTGTTGTTGTTGTTGTTATTATATGTAAATAATGGTTAATTTAAATAATGGGTTCCCAGATGTTTTCCTGAAGTTGTCCCGTGTCCACTGACAGACCGAGGTTTCCACTTTAATGAGTCTTAATTAAGATGTTCCGTCTACAAGACGGAACATCTTTAAAAAAAATCCAATTACAGCAGCTGATTGGCCGACAGCGCTGTCACTCAGCAGTGTCGGCTCCTCCAATGCTTCTTTAAAGAAGCGTCTGGTTTTATAAACATCATTATCATCCATACTTCGTACATATTGCAATGCTTGCTATTTCAATACATGCTAGTGACACTCGTCGGCTATGTTTGTTTGGTTAGCAACTGGGACTAGCACATTAGCCACGCTTTCCCAACATCCTTATGGGTTGGTATGAACAAATCACCGCAAAGACTGGCGCTTTGATAACGCCCATCCCAGATACAACGTTTCGACCCTACATGGGTCTTTGTCAGCCCTGACGAAGACCCATGTAGGGTCGAAACGTTGTATCCTACTCCTACAATAAAGTTTCCTGGGAGCTACTAATACGGTGTGCGAGCTATTTTACCTTTTTGCACGTTTGACTTTTTCTAATTCAGCACCTGTGAAATTTATTAGAGATGTGCGTACTCCACCTTTGTTTCAGTTTATAAAAAAAAAAAACCCTTAAATCTCATCAAGATTTAAGTATTTTTTTTAATGGAAATGGCTGAAAACCACGGCTGTACAGTACTGCTTGTCTTTCCTTCTCTACTATTTTTGTCTTTCTACTCCGTCTCTGTTTTTCATTTGCGGCACAATAGTGTTCAGTGGAGTTGTGTACGGCTGTTTGCCGAATGGCTCCATGGGGGGATTCACTCAACCGTTCTCCGTTTAAGAGCTTGGCAAAGCGAGGAGCTGCTTGTGTGAGTTATAAGCACGTATTGTATGTTTAATGTCCGTGTCGTGGGCCTGTTCCGGTAACAACTTTTATTTTTATTGGGTGTAGACAGGTCATGTTTATTAGGAGGTCTAGGGCGGCGTCACGATACATGGTTGACTGTGTCGGCTCATTCGTGGCGGTGCGCTACAAATGGAGATGAGAAAGGAAGAACTTTTGTCGGGGATGACACTAACCATTTTCGGTTACAGGACATTTATTGGGCAAGTAAAGCATCAATAATATTGTCAGTTGTTGAAGTTGCAACAGACACGCAGCATGCATAAAGCTAAAGGTCTGACTCAGAGAGTTTTCTGTTTTCAATGATGAAATGCTGTTGATTTAGCGGTGCCACAAATGTAGTTAGTTAGTAGCAGTAGTAGTGTTTCAAATCATTTTAAATATAAGCACTTTAATTTAATTGCCCCCCCCCCCCCCCCCCCCCATGCCCATGACTAGATCCGCCCCTGGTATCGTCCATGTCAATGTGAAGGGGGTCGAGAAGTTTGTGCTGTAAACTCGAGGATTACTCTGTGGAGGGAAACAGGCCACTATGAAGGTCCACTAGCAAAAAGAAAAAGGGGGTCGCACTCTGAAGGGAGAATCATGAATCTCTTTGGGTCCATAACTTAGCATTTTACTTGCAGTGACAAGGTGGAATTAAAGTCAGGGGTGTAGTGGAGGGGGGACGCGGGGGGACGGAGTCCCCCCACTTCTCACATCTAAAATATATTTTGGGCAAAAGTAGGCCTATGTTTTTTTTTCTTGTCATTTACTTTTATGGATACAATTAGGCATCGTAAACAAAACTTTCTCAACATGCTATACTTAGTTCCCCCATTCTGTGTTTCCTAGAATTGGAGGGCTGAAAAAAATCATATTAGCATGGTGAAATACATCTTCATGACATCATCAAGATGTGTTTCACCATGTTAATGAGTTGGGTGGAATTCCCTTTTAATAGGCGTCCCCTCACTTCTAAAAGTACCACTACAACACTGATTAAAGTGACACAGAATGTACGTTTCAATTGCCACAATAGACCGACATCAACATTTCGGTATCATGTACAGTAAATATCAGCATCATGATCATGTCGGTATCATGCGGCACATATACGAGATATTTGTTGGTAACATTTGTTGGTAACATGTTTTAAAATATTGTACAGTAAAACTAAAGTCTCTGTGATGTGTACTGTTACTACAAAACAATCTAAAACAAAGGGAATTAAGATCATTGAAGCTGGCCTGTTGTCTGAATCCGATGCATTTCTGCCTATTTCTGGGCCAGTACTAGCCCCCATAGGATGTCCCCACGCTGAATAGATCAATAGACCTCCATAGGCTTTTCCATGGGAGTGAACAGAGTTGTCAGAACTCTGTTTCTTCTCAAAGGAGCTGGTTGTTTCATGTCAGTGCCTCTGCCGCCGCGGTCCCGTGATCATGCCAGTTAAAATCCACACTGACGGATTTTACAGTGTTGCGTTTGGTTTCAAATAAATCCTGAATGGTTGAAGTCATGGAATCTTAAGCATACATTCCTTCCTCATATGGAAAATGGGAGGGGATGTATTAATAATTAAACAATGAATCATAAGAAGAGGAACATTGCAGTACAATTGTGTCTGATCGTAATGCTATTAATTACTGTATGCTGTAGAAACAAAACAAGCGCAAGGGGTTTCATTGGCATGTAGGCGCTTCATTGATGATGGCACAATACTAAACTTATTAAATATCCCTCGGGAGGAGGGGGTTGTGGTTCCTTTGGAGACTTATCCAGTGGTTCGTTCCACCGATCATCAACAAATACTGTCCCCAGTGTCCCCACACAGTGCAGTCGAACACGACGTTCAAAAACTTTGGGGACAATTGCACCATTCAGCTCAAGAGAGGGGGGCGGAGGGGCAAAAAAGTCACTCAGCGAGCTCGTAAGTTATGTGGCCTTGGCTTACGTATAGCGTTTGTAGGCTTTGGCCTCGCGTCTTTTCTAATGTTCAACCTTGATGTGTGCAAGAGAAAATTTGTCAGTGTTTTTGATTTTCCTTCATGTCCGGGTGTTCAAACATAGTCCGGCGTAGTGATAGACCGATTATCGGCCGCGGCCGATTATCGAATTCGATATCCATGATTTTATTAATAATCGGTATCGGTGCTAAAAATAAATAATCGGAAAAAGAGCAGCCGATTATTTTTATTTATTATAAATGTTCAAAAATGGTACATCAACAACTTTCATTGAAGATCCAGTAGATTGTGGTGGTGTATAGCTGTGTGTCTCTGACCCTCTCACCTCATGTATTTATAGATTTATCCAAATTACCCTAAATGTATTTTCTCTTTTTCTTGTCTATGTCTGAAGCTCTGTGCCTGTACTTCACGGCAAAATGTTTCCAATGCTGCTACAATGCATTGTTGCCCTTGAATTAAAAAAGATGCTTTTTATGGAGGGGAAACTGAAACACTTTTGCTGCTTCCTGCACTTTCATTCTATTAAAAAAGTAAATAATAATCGTATCGGCTGATATCGGCTATCTGCCTTTTTGATGTCCCACTAATCGGTGATCGGAAACATCGGCCAAAAGTCTGATCGGTCGATCTCTAGTCCTGCCCCCCCTCCCCTTGACTTGTACCAATTGTTCTATCTTGGCCCGCTGTGTATTTGGGTTTGACATCCCTGAAGTAGGTGGTGTCATGCAGGGGCGAATCTAGGCATGGGCATGGGGGGGCAATGCCCCCCCCCCCCCCCCCCCCTGCCCTGCTTTGAAAGATATTTCAAATTTGCTTATATTTAAAATGATTTGAAACACTACTACTGCTACTAACTACAGCTGTGTCACCACTAAACCAACAGCCTTTCATCATTGAAAACAGAAAACTCTGAGTCAGACCTTTAGCTTTATGCATGCTGCGTGTCTGTTGCAACTTCAACAACAACTGATGTTATTGATGCTTAATTGCGTAATAAAAGTCCTGTAACGTAAAATGGCATGGGTGCGACTTCATCGCCCGTGGCACGAAGCAACACAGGCGATAAGGCCGCACCCATACCATTTTCTCCTGCCCCCCCTCTCCTGACCCTCATGACCATTGACCATTGCTCTTTTTTCCCCCTTTAGACAAGAGGCAGACCCCCTGTAATTACTCTGAGGACCCCGTAGGATCCCTGAACCGCTGAACTAGACCATTAAAGCCTCAGCCTAATGTCTTTCTCTCTGTATTTTCGAGAGAGACGGGCACGTTTGGGAGTTTTCGAGTTTCGAGATTTTTGAGTTGGTAATAGAAGAAACTTTATAGCTAAAAATCAAAATAGACATATAGTTACCGGTATATGTTTTGCCTTTTCCCCGTTGCGTCTACTTTTTGGTCCTGCAATTTGTGAGGGAGAGGGGGTTGTGGGGGGTGAGACAGCGTTTTAGCCATTCACAGCACAGCAGTCTCTATAAGCTGACAGTGAAGTCTGTTTAAACTTTAATGTGGTATTGGTATCTAAAGTGGTTGCAGTGCGTGCAAGGCGATTTGAGTCACAGCTGAATGTTTCAAGTGATGTTTTAATGGAGCCTCCATACATGCCAGCGTAGGCTGTAGGGTCTCATCAAGCCTATAGTTTGTGCCCATTAGCAGCTGCTCTCTCCTGCAACCCAGCGTCTGCTCTGGTCCTGTATCAGTGGAGCATCTCCCAGCATCAGCCGTTAGCTCTGACAAATTGCTCTTTCCTAATTCAGCCATTACTGATCCCATTAGGCAAGTTAATCACAAAGCCAGGCTCCAAGTAAGTTCCATTGCCCTTTTACTGAGGTTTTATTTTCTTTTGTCCATAGGCTTGTCGACTACCCTTTACCGCTATAGGGTCCATTTGGTTCACCTTTGTACACTCTCAGGAAAAAAATGGAAATGTCCCTCTTTTGTCCCTCTCTCAGGCTGCGACAGCCCTCCTGAAGGGTCAGTTTTCTGACCCCTCAACGTTCATACTGTATTCATACTGTAGTGCATACCTGGGCATTATGCGGCCCGGGGGCCAAATGCGGCCCTTTGGCTGACTCTGACCGGCCCGGGGACCACCAGTGGTCCTTGAGAGAGTTCCAGTTAAATATGGAAAGTTAACCAGATGTAACTCTTTGAGAGCGTAAAAATGAAACCAAATGGACCCTTGCGGGTCCATTTGGTTTCATGTTTACACTCTCAAGAGTTAAAATATTCATCATCTGAATTACCTAAAATCTACACAATCAGATAATGTAAAAGAATGGTCATTTTTGATCTATGTTTGCTTGTTTTGTTTCCCAAATCAAGCCTGGTATTGTGAACAAAAACGAAAGAAATCTTTCGTTTCGTCTAGTTTTGGTGTCTGCGGGGCTAAAATGTCATCAAATGTTTGTCCTCTGTGGCTCAAATACTGAATAAATAGAGGGCCCCGGTATCAAATAAAAAAATAAAGTAATTAATACTACGCAGACTTTAGTTCAGCCTTTAGTCTTGGCCCTCCACAATATTTTATGTATCTCATGTGGCCCCTTGGGAAAAATAATTGCCCACCCCTGCTGTAGTGTGTGTGTGTGTGTGTGTGTGTGTGTGTGTGTGTGTGTGTGTGTGTGTGTGTGTGTGTGTGTGTGTGTGTGTGTGTGTGTGTGTGTGTGTGTGTGTGTGTGTGTGTGTGTGTGTGTGTGTGTGTGTGTGTGTGTGTGTGTGCGTGCGCGCGCGTGCGTGCGTGCGTGCGTCCAAGTCATGTTTTGTTGCCCAGACCTCGTTGCCATCTATAAAACTTACGTCACCTGACATGGTCTCCACAGCCCTCATCACTGTAGCACAGATTGGCTCACTTCACTCCTTGGTGTGTGTGTGTGTGTGTGTGTGTGTGTGTGTGTGTGTGTGTGTGTGTGTGTGTGTGTGTGTGTGTGTGTGTGTGTGTGTGTGTGTGTGTGTGTGTGTGTGTGTGTGTGTGTGTGTGTGTGTGTGTGTGTGTGTGTGTGTGTGTGTGTGTGTGTGTGTGTGCTTATTAATGTTTCCACTACTTGTATTCTTTCTTTAAAATGGCTGCCTCATATAACTGCGAAGCGGTTTAATTGATGGCCGCGATGGAATTCTACTTGTTTGTTTATCTTGTTATTATATGACAGCTATTTCTTGGCAGGAAAATAGAAAAAAGTATTTGAGCAATGTTGTGTTGCTTTGCCCCAGGACCTCAGGAGAGAAGCAACAGCCTGGTCTGTCTGTCTGCCTGTGCTTTCTGCTGCTAAGATTGAGCTGCAGAATTAAACTGTCATACAAGCACATTTTTTTGGCAGCTCTGCGTCTGAAATCATCTTAAAACTTAGACTTAGACATCACACTGCAGCAGATCTTATCTACACCGAAAGGATGTGGGTTTTGGTGCAACAGTTTGGTCTCACTCACAGACAGATTCATGGAAGAGCACCTTGTCGTTTCACGGGCGAAGTGCTCCCTCTAGTGACGGCATGGCCAAATTACAACTATTCATTCAGAGTCGTCAGTAAGTCGGTGTTGCAGTGTGTGTGTTTTGAATGCACCTTTTGTCTCCCTGTTTTTTCTCTTCAGGACATCAATGTCTGCATCCTGGAGAATTATCCTGAGTGCTCCAACCCCAGGGTGTTTTACATCATCCCTTATTTCTGTGGACAGCACCCCCAGTGCAGGTAACTGGAGACGCAGGGCCGGATTTAGCCAGCCCTACTAGGGTGGGCAGGGCGGGCATGAACTCCAAGGTTTTTCATATGAAGCAGTGGTTTTCAATCTTTTTGCCACCAGGGCCCACTATTTATTCGACATTTGAGCCACGGACCACAATTTGAGGACATTTTAGCACCACAGACCCCAAAACTAAAGATTTCTTTTGCTTTCGGCCACAATTAGCTCTTCACTAAGTCCCACCCAGCCCGTTCTTGGCCAATACCACGCTAGCAATGGTTGCTAAGCAAGGAGAATGGACAAGCTGCTATTCACCTATTCCAACTTCC
The DNA here is from genome assembly GCA_039105355.1 of Benthosema pterotum. Lineage (NCBI taxonomy): Eukaryota > Metazoa > Chordata > Actinopteri > Myctophiformes > Myctophidae > Benthosema > Benthosema pterotum. The sequence continues at coordinate 10,052,366 of CM076983.1, read as the reverse complement.
AACTTCTGGAGAGTAGCCTAGTAGCAGTTCATCAATCTCACAAAGAACACGACAAAAAGGTTTACAATATGGATTCGGAAAAAAAAAAAGAAAAAAAAGAAAAAAGAAAAAAAAAAAGTATTTGCTGTGGCATGTCGCCACAGCAAATACAATGAAATCCAAATGGACGCTAACGTGAATGCAAAACGCAGCCTCCTCACATCTTGTCCATTCATGTGAATAAAGACAACCATATAACAAAACAACAATGTTCTTGCAGTCAATATACTGCCATTGTCCTATTCTAAGGTATCGTTCATTCATGACATCCTCTATTTATCGCTATATATGTTTCCCTATATTTGTAGCGCACCAGGATATTGTTCCCACCACCGGTTGAAAACCCCTGAAGACATTTAGAAGACATTTAATAGACCGTGGTCTCTCTCTCTGCGTCTCTCCCCACCAGGGAACCAGGCGTATGGGCTCTGGAGAGGGCCAAGCAGAACGTTCTGGAGAACTACCTTCTGGTGGGCGTCCTGGAGGAGCTGGAGGACGTTCTGCTGCTGCTGGAGAGGCTCCTGCCTCACTACTTCACCGGCGTGCTCAACATCTACAAGAGCCCTGGTAAACCTGCTGCCACCCATCACTAGGGCTGTCATTTGACCTCTAAAATCCCATTTGAAATTCATTTCTTTAATATTTAATAATTTGCTTGACTATGCGTATTCTGTCCACTAGATGGCCCCGTTAGAATAGAATAGAATAGAATAGAATAGAATAGAATAGAATAGAATAGAATAGAATAGTCTTTATTTGTCATTGCACAAAAGTTCACACAATTGCACACAACGAAATTGCTAGGGAGCTCCCATTGTACCCGTAGACCACACAGAAACATACAACGTCATCGACACACAGAGTAATGTGCAAGGTGACATCTTAAAGTGCATGATGAATGGAAACAGAAAACCAGTATATTATCACAGACCGGTTAGAGTGCATATGAGGGGGGACAGTCAATGTTCATTTAGCAGTCTGACTGCGTACGGAAAAAAGCTGTTTTTGAGTCTTGAAGTTCTAGCACTGATGGACTGGTATCTCCTCCCTGAGGGGAGAAGATGAAAGAGATGATGTGCAGGGTGTGATTGGTCTTTTATAATGCGCTGGGAGAGGCGGAGGCAACGTGAGGTGGAGACAGAGCTGATGGATGGTAGAGGGGACCCGATGATCCTGCTCGCTGCCTTCACCACCCCCTGCAGGGCCTCCTGCTCTGCCTTGGTGCAGCAGGGGAACCACACAGCCACACAATAAGTCAATACGCTCTCTACCGCACAGTGGTAAAAGTTGACAAGGAGCTTTTGTGGTAGGTCAGCCTGTTTCAACTTCCTTAGGAAGTATAAGCGTTGTTGTGCTTTACCGATCACAGAAATGGTGTTGGTGTTCCATGACAGGGTCTCACTCACATTGAGACCGAGAAACTTGAACTCCGAAACCCTTTCCACTGCCTCGTTGTTGATGAGCAGGGGTGTGTGGGCAGGCTTTGACTTCCTAAAGTCCACTATGATCTCTCTTGTTTTTTTTATATTTAACTGCAAGTTGTTTCTGTCACACCAGGCTGTGAGGTTCTTCACTTCACTCCTGTACGCAGACTCATTGCCATTTGTTATAAGTCCCACAACAGTGGTGTCGTCCGCAAACTTAATGATGTAATTTGAGGGATATGAAGGAGAACAGTCGTGTGTTAGCAGGGTGTACAGTAACGGGCTGAGCACACAACCCTGAGGTGTACCAGTGCTGAGAGACAGGGAGGACGAGGTGTAATTGCCCAGTCTGACAGCTTGTGTGCGGTTTGTGAGGTTTGTGCCCCTTTCACGTGCAAATGCAGGCCATATTTCAATTGAATACATGAGCTTTAACACATCGCTCCTCAAATGTTCAGGAGTGGTGATCGCTGTTGCTGTCATTGTGTGTTTTTCTGTTCACTCGCAGTCACTGTGCTATCGATATTTTTTTTTGCCCACCCCTACTACGTTGTCATACAGTCACTGTTCTCCCTCCCTCCCTCCCGCAGACTACAGGAAGATGGGCAACATGACGGGAACGGTGCGCAAGCACACGCCCAGCCTGGAGGCGCTGCAGGTGCTCTACCACCGCATGCGCTACGAGTACGACTTCTACAACTTCATCCGCGACCAGTTCCACCTCACCAAGAAGAAGATCGGCCTGCGCTCGGTGTCGCGGCCTCCCGCCCACTCGGCCTCCTTCCTGCGTGAGCTGGCCCTGCGGACCCCCGAGCCCCTGGACGAGGACGAGGAGCTGGACATGGACCTGGAGGACGCCAACAGCTGGCTGGTTCATCCCTGAAGAGGAGTGTCATCTCACAGCACCCCCCACCCCTGGCATACGCCCCCTACGCTGGGGCGAGGGGGCGCCATGTCTAGCCAACAAATAGCGGATCTGCAGGCTCACAACGCGCCGCAGCGTCACGTTGTGAGAGACATGTTGTGAGCTTGCACATCGGCTATTTCTGAGTTTGCAAGTAGACTATTTGTGAGCTTGCAGATCAGCTATTGGTGAGCTTGCAAGTCGGATATTTGTGAGCTTGCAGATCGGCTATTTGTGAGCTTGCAGATCGGCTATTTGTGAGACGCCTGATCCGCTATTTGTGAGCTTGATAATTGGCTTTTTTTAACAGTTCAATTATTTGTGAGGTTGCACATCGTCTATCTTCTGGCCTAAGACAATTTTGCTGTGGCGTGGAAAAACAAAAAATTGGAGCGGACACAGAGGCGACTCCCCCGGTCAAATACTAATGGAGGATTTCTCGGTGGACGAGGACAACAGCGGGGTGGGACGACTCAGATCGGTTGGAGGACGGGGTGGGGGAACGCGCCCCGTCCGTGTCTGCATTCCCAAGACGCGTGAGGTGGGCGTTTGGGTGTGTGTGTGTGTTTGTGTGTGGATCCTGCTGCTCGTGTTTTTACGGGCTCTGTTCTCTGTCCTGCGACGGACTCGCGCCGCAATCGGCACCGTGGGACAGGGTAAACAATATCCATTTGCAAACTGTATTTAAAGAAATAATAAAATAAACTGACCATGGACACGAACAGAACAAAATATATTATATTTTATCGCTAAAACTCAGTTTTGGTCGCCTCCTCCAGTTTGATTTTCCCATCCTCCTGAGCTTGTTTTTTTAATTTTATTTTATTTTTTGGAATTAAAGACTTGCTGTCTTGCTGTAATCTCCAGGAGAGATTAAGGAATGCATGATGTGGACATGGTAATCTATTGGGAATTGACACTTTGCCAGTAATATGTGGACATTTTTTATCATCAAGAATAGAATCTGTGATACTATCCAAAGTGTGCGAGATGAGCGTGGACGTCCCAACCAGCTGGAAAAATCCTGGGGAAAGTCGAGGGAAGCCGCGATCGAACATGACCCTCTTGGAATATTTTTAACTATTTTAGATAGGCCTAGTTCTCTCTCTTTGTAAAGATGACTGCTAAGCATCTCGTCCGTGCGTCAAGAAAAGTGCCAAAACCTTTCCATGTATTTTGTCAACCCCAGAACTATTTTTTTTAAGTGCCAAACTTGTACGATGAACGTCAGAAATGCGCGTGTGATGAAAATCGCTCTGTACTGCTTGGAGGGACTTTGTAACATAGTTAAAGTCTGTGTATAAAATACAAATTGTATATGAGAGTCAAAAAAGGTTTATCACTCGCTTTATGAATTCAAAGAATTCCAACGGGGTGTTGTAATTTGTATTTGACGAAAACGTGCATCACAGGAGGGGGAACAAACAGAGAAACAACTGGCCTGGATTTGTTGTTGTGTATACAAATCTATGGCTGTGGCGGCCATTTTGTATGTGTGGTCCTCCTGGGCCAGCACTTTAATTGTGACGTGGTCTCCCATATTAACACTTTGACACCCAAAAACGAGTTGAACGAGTTTGTTACAATGGTTTTTACTACAAGATAAAGGAGTTCAAATGACCAGAAACCTGTTCTAAACACTCCTTACAGCACATTGAAGATATTTGTGTTTTCAATTTGGAGCTCAATAAAACAAATTGGCGACCGCTTGGGGCCGTTTCAGTTTTGTTCACTGACCGCACATCTTTTGTGCACATCGATTTTGTCGGGTGTCGCTTCGAATAAACGGTGTGCAGCTGCAACTTTACGGTAGCCTGAGCCATTTTATTGGTAGTGAAAGTATTACGTTTTTCCAAGTGGTCACAAAATGGTTGTATATTATTTCCTTTTACTCTCGGCCATTTAGACCGCTGGGTCATTACACACTTTCAGTTTGGCACTGCCGTTAACGCAGGTGGACAGTGAAAGATGTTTCTCTGTTTGTTTCCACCCTGCGGTATAATAATATGGTCAAGCCAGCCAATGCAAACACAAAAAAAGCTTTTCTGGAATAGTCTTTCCATCCAAAGTTCGGGGGTGCACCGTGTTAGTCTGACATCCCGTTAGTTCATGGTTTTCATGCATTTTCATATCAAGGTCCCTTTATTTGACTCGATTTGAGCCACGGACCACCATTTCACCGATTCATTCTCTCGGACCCCAAACTAAAGAATATTTTGTTATTGTAAACGTTGACGTGGAAAACGTTGATCAAAATAACATTACTTTAAATCTTCCACATTCTCTAAATGTGTAAAGGTTTAGTCAGTAATTAAACTTAATTCAAATATCATTTGTTTTTATGTTTTTCTTTTGTTGTGATAATCCTCCCTTCTACCTGACCATATTTCATTTTGGGCTTTGGGAAACAAAGCCTTTCTCCAATCAGGATCGAGCGAGGCGGGCCCTGGTGAAAATGCTGTTGGCCTGTTGCGCATCCCCCCGCTGTAGAGCTGGTGCATGTGCATATTGTGCTACCGTGGTGGACCCTATTTTTCCCCAAATCACCGAAATGTTTCTTTACTCAATTTGTTCCTAGTGTAACCTATGCCTTGTTTGGAGGCAGATCTGTCTCCTACACTGTGCTGAAGCAACATACTTCTTTTTAAAAATAAATTTTAAGGTTTTCAGGTTATGTTTTTAGAAGGCGTGTATGGGCATATAGCTGGGGACCACCTGAAACCCCTTCAAGGATGGCTGGTATGAAAACCACCGGTTTAGACTCACCTGTGACTATTGCGTGCGGCTAGGGTTAGGGTTTGCTCCACAATGGCGACATTGAGCAGTTGGATTAGTGGGACGTCGGAACTAACGCTATATGCACCCCCAAAGGTTCAACACCCACCTGAGCATGCCAAATGAAGTACCTGAGTTGTCAATTTGCCAAACTGTGGTGTTTCACAAACCGGAATGAATGGTGAATATTTTAACGCTCTCAGAGAGATACATTTGGTTAACCAACTTTCCATTTAGCTGGGGACCACCTGGAACCCTCTCAGGGACCACTGGCGGTCCCCGGACCACTGCTTGAAAAACCCTGAACTAGTGTGTCTGCTGTCCTGGAAAAGTGGACAAAATATCCAGCAAATGGTCTAATAGACCTTTCAAGTAAGCTCCTCCCCCAAACTGCTATGGTCCAATCACAGCTAAGCACAACATGTGACAGACAAACCTCAACCACCAATAGTTTTACTATACGATAAAACATTGTTTTTTTTGTTGTTGTTGTTTTTTTAAATGTCACACATTTTTCCGCTGCATACATTATGCCTCCTTGAAGGATTTGGAAGAGATTCTGGAGGTCTCGTTCCAAAAATGAACCAGTATTTAATGTGTAATGTCCATTATATTTACATTGGAATGAATTGCCCTGGATGGAAAAGTGTCCAACCATGGGATGACGGGGGGAGGGCGGCGCTTACTGCAAGGTCTATTGAAACTGGTCCAGGTCACTACGACACTCTTTTTGTGTTCTAATTAGGGCTGGGACTTTAACTGATTAATTGAGATGAATTAATCACAGAAACAGTAACGCGATTAACAAAATTAACTCATTTTAATCGCCGCACAGACCCCAAAACTAAAGATTTCTTTTGCTTTTGTCCACAATTCCAGGCTGGATTTCAGAAACAGTCACAGTCCAACATGCAAATCAAAATGACCGTTAATCTTCTACATTCTCTAGTTGTGTACATTTGGACTAATTCATAATGGTGAATATTTTAACTCTTGAGAGCGTAAACATGAAACCAAATGGACCCGCAAGGGTCCATTTGGTTTCATGTTTACGCTCTCAAAGAGTTACATCTGGTTAACCAACTTTTGATCTAGTTAACCAACTTGCAGTGTCGACACAGTTTTGATTTAGAAAAACACTCACACACTATACCAGCCTTTTTTTTATTGACAAAAAAAATGCTGCTTGGGTCAAATATTGGTATGCGATTAATTGAGATTAATTAATTACAAGGCTTCAAATTTATTAGATCAAAAAAAAAGTCCCACCCCTAGTTCTAATACTTTTCAAAATTGTTTGCCAGGTACGACTTCAATTCTGTAGTTCTCCATTTTGTCCTTTTAGGCTGAACCAGTGAATAGCTAAAGCTGTTCATTGGTTGTCTTCCATCACATCCAGAGAGATAAGCTAATACACAAATGTATTCTTCCATATATCTCATTGGGCCATTCTAATCTCCATTATATCAACTTGTTCCTGTCAGATGTTCAGTAGGCCTATTATTTCTTTTCTTTTTGTCAGTTTAATTTATTGTTTCGTATTCATTTCATTGCATTCCAGATACAATTCTCAGGAACCACAACAGAACAAAGTCGTGTCACCTTAATTGCTTGTACCTTCTGGTTATTATTTATTTTATTTTTTAAATACATCAACGGCTGAAAACTTGGCTGGTTAATGACTAACGCGGTACATTTTTCCAGTCTTCAAAATAAATGTCCTCTAACCCTTGCAGTTCCTCTATTGTTTTATTCAAAGTTGGTTTGTTTTGATTTGATGACACTTCTCTCTCTCCCTTCCTCTATTCCTCTCTCTCTGACACTTTTTTCACTGTCGAAGTGTACATAGAAATTGATATTTCAAAATACGCCTCTCATTGACTTAAAGGGACATTTCTCCCATATTAACATTGAATTGTAGTCTAGGAAGTGCTGTCCATGACATCAGAGACAATTGCAGATTAAAACAAAGGCTCAAAGTCACTCTTAGGAATTAAACCAACACAAACGCACTTGAGCATCACTGTAGAGCATCACCAAAATTTGTGTAGTTTTATTTATTTAATAAAAATGTTAACTTCCTGTTGATTTTACTATTTTGTATTAAAAAATAAAACTACCGTAACTCACTATCAAAGAAGTGTTTGAAGTATTTAGTACTTCTCTTTGTACTTTCAATAAGTGCAGTGCACCTTATATTCCTTTCCGTTTTTTAGGAGGTTTTTTTTTATAGCATCACGTTCCCCCAATCTGCACTAAGTGTCAATAGATTCTGTGTTTCGGTGGAATAAAAGCTGATTTTCCACAGAATGTATTACAACCTTTGCTCTATTCTCGACGGTTGCTCCTTTGCAGTTGGTGTATCAACTCGATTAGTTTTAAAGAACTCCTTTGATCTTATAGATCGAAGGAATTCATGAAAGTCAATGATTGTGTTGAATTCATTGTTGGTACAAAAGACGAGTCTTTTTAAAGAGCTGACTCACATGCAGCGGATAGCGATCTGTCACTCATGCTGTTGATCACTCTGTGGCGATGCCGTTAAGATTTTATTGATGTGCCAAAAGCTGCCAAAAGACCATATACTATAGCCTGATGATTTTCCCAAGTTTCATCTTATTTTTTTATATCATCCGACCAGTAATGGTCTCTGACAAAATCCTTGATAATGACGAAAAACTGAATACTATGGTATGGTGGTTTTCCTTGCTTTTGACATTTTTTGAAAATCTGCTATTCGCATAATATAGTATGTTGTTTTTCCTCGATTTTTTTTAATCCTCAAATTATGAAAAATGCCATAGTACATTATGTTGTATACTAGAATTCCTGGTTTTAATTCTCTGTTGAATGCATTAGATCACAATGGACACACTGTAAGATCTGGGGCTTGAACCCAGGCAATCAGATTTCCAAGCCAAGTCTTTATGCAGTGCCACTGTTATTGCTTTCTGCCAAATGCCAAATAGAAAGTGACAGAAACACCACAGTGTTGCTTCCATTGCTCCCTAACATTCAAAGATGTGGATGAGAGAAAAAAAAAGAATCAGCACAAACAATAGACAATGTCCCATTTTTTTTTTGTATGAATGTTGTTACTCAAAGGCAAATGAAGACGGACCTGTTGAATGAGATTGAGTTTGTGAGTTCAAACCCAACGCAAGTTATTATTTTGATGTGAACTGAATTACCCCATTATAAATTTCTCAAATATGGAAGCAGTGAAGCACTATATTTCCAAAAGATGACAGATTTCAAAGATTGCTTCTCAGGCAAACATGTTCACCATAAGATGGCTTCCTGGATTTCAACATTTTTTGAAAATCCACAAGAGCGATGAAAAAACGGCACACTATGTTGTCTGAGACCCTGTAGTATAGCCTGTCTTTTTCCCCAATTTTGTCATTTTTCAAAAATCTTTGATTTTTCGTAGAAAAATTGCATTCTATAGTTTGCATTCTATAGTCGTTTTTCCTGGATTTCAACATATTTTGAAAATCATCAAAAAATATGAAAAATGGCATACTATAGTATGTTGTCCAAGACTGTGTACTATAGCGTGTTGATTTTCCCACGTTTCGTCATTTTTTGAAAATCCTCCAGAACATTGAAACGCGACATAGCGTAATATTTCGTTTTTTTTTTGTTTCAAAAGTTTTTCAAAAATCCTCAAAACGATGAAAAGCGTAAGGCTATAGCCTCGCGTTTTTGCCAAGTTTCGTCATTTTTCAAAAATCCTCAAACGATAAAAAACAGTAAGGCTATACCGTTTTTTTTTTTTACATTTTGACATTTCTGAAAATCCTCAAAAATCCGGCATACTGTGGAAGACCGTTAGGCTATAGCCTTGCGTTTTTATCAGTTGTCGTCATTTTTGAAGAAAATCTTCAAAAATCATCAAAACGATGAAAAGACGTAAGGCTATAGCCTTGCGGTTTTTTTTGTTTTTTTTTTTCAAAATTTTGACATTTTTCAAAAATACTCAAAACGATGAAATACGGCATGCTGAGCAAGACCGTAAGGCTATAGCCTTGCATTTTTATCAGTTTTCGTCATTTTTTCAAAATCTTCAAAATTATTAAAACGATGAAAAGACGTAAGACTATAGGCTTGCGTTTTTTTTTTTTGTTTTTTTTTTTTTTTTTTCAAAATTTCGACATTTTTCGAAAATCCTCAAAAATGCTCAAAACGATGAAATACGGCATGCTGAGCAAGACCGTAAGGCTATAGCCTTGCGTTTTTATCAGTTTTCATCATTTTTTCAAAATCTTCAAAACTCATCAAAACGATGAAAGGACGTAAGGCTATAGCCTTGCGTTTTTTTTTTTTTTTTTTCAAAATTCCGACATTTTTCGAAAATCCTCAAAAATGCTCAAAACGATGAAATACGGCATGCTGAGCAAGACCGTAAGGCTATAGCCTTGCGTTTTCATCAATTTTCGTCATTTTTTCTAAATCTTCAAAAATCATCAAAACGATGAAAAGACGTAAGGCTATAGCCTTGCGTTTTTTTCAAAATTTCGACATTTTTCGAAAATCCTCAAAAATGCTCAAAACGATGAAATACGGCATGCTGAGCAAGACCGTAAGGCTATAGCCTTGCGTTTTTACCAGTTTTCGTCATTTTTTCAAAATCTTCAAAAATCATCAAAACGATGAAAAGACGTAAGGCTATAGCCTTGCGTTTTTTTCAAAATTTCGACATTTTTCGAAAATCCTCAAAAATGCTCAAAACGACGAAATACGGCATGATGAGCCTATATTCTTACGGCATGATGAGACCGTAAGAATATAGCCTTGCGTTTTTACCAGTTTTCGTCATTTTTTCAAAATCTTCAAAAATCATCAAAACGATGAAAAGACGTAAGGCTATAGCCTTGCGTTTTTTTTTTTTTTTTTTTTTTTCAAAATTTCGATATATTTCGAAAATCCTCAAAAATGCTCAAAATGATGAAATACGGCATGCTGAGCAAGACCGTAAGGCTATAGCCTTGCTTTTTTTTCAAAATTTCGACATTTTTCAAAAATCCTCAAAAATGCTCAAAATGATGAAATACGGCATGCTGAGCAAGACCGTAAGGCTATAGCCTTGCGTTTTTGCCAGGTTTCATCATTTTTTCAAAATCTTCAAAAATCATCAAAACGATGAAAAGCCGTAAGGCTATAGCCTTGCTTTTTTTTTCAAAATTTCGACATTTTTCAAAAATCCGGCATGGTGAGCCTATATTCTTACGGCATGATGAGACCGAAGAATATAGCCTTGCGTTGTTACCAGTTTTCGTCATTTTTTCAAAATCTTCAAAAATCATCAAAACGATGAAAAGACGTAAGGCTATAGCCTTGCGTTTTTTTTTTTTTTTTTTTTTTTTTTTTCAAAATTTCGATATATTTCGAAAATCCTCAAAAATGCTCAAAATGATGAAATACGCCATGCTGAGCAAGACGTAAGGCTATAGCCTTGCGTTTTCATCAGTTTTCGTCATTTTTTTCAAAATCTACAAAAATCATCAGAACGATGAAAAGACGTAAGGCTATAGCCTTGTGTTTTTTTAAAAAAAAATTCGACATGCTGAGCAAGACTGTAATGCTATACCCTTGCGTTTTTACCAGATTTCGTCATTCTTCGAAAATCTTCAAAATAATGAAAAAATGTAAGGCTATAGCCTTACATTTTTTCATTATTTTGAAGATGCTCAAAAATGCTCAAAACGGTGAAAAACGGCATGCTGAGCAAGACTGTAATGCTATACCCTTGCGCTTTTGCCAGATTTCGTCATTTTTCGAAAATCTTCAAAATGATGAAAAAACGTAAGGCTATAGCCTTAGGCTTTTTTTCTCAAAATTTCGACATTTTTTCGAAAATGCTCAAAAATGCTCAAAACGGTGAAAAACGCCATGCTGAGCAAGACTGTAATGCTATACCCTTGTGCTTTTGCCAGATTTCGTCATTTTTCGAAAATCTTCAAAATGATGAAAAAACGTAAGGCTATAGCCTTGCGTTTTTTTTCCACGAAATTTCGACATTTTTTCGAAAATGCTCAAAAATGCTCAAAACGGTGAAAAACGGCATGCTGAGCAAGACTGTAATGCTATACCCTTGCGCTTTTGCCAGATTTCGTCATTTTTCGAAAGTCTTCAAAATGATGAAAAAACGTAAGGCTATAGCCTTGCGTTTTTTTTTTCTTCTCGAAATTTCGACATTTTTTCGAAAATGCTCAAAAATGCTCAAAACGGTGAAAAACGGCATGCTGAGCAAGACTGTAATGCTATACCCTTGCGCTTTTGCCAGATTTCGTCATTTTTCGAAAATCTTCAAAATGATGAAAAAACATAAGGCTATAGCCTTAGGTTTTTTTTCTCGAAATTTCGACATTTTTTCGAAAATGCTCAAAAATGCTCAAAACGGTGAAAAACGGCATGCTGAGCAAGACTGTAATGCTATACCCTTGCGCTTTTGCCAGATTTCGTCATTTTTCGAAAATTTTCAAAATGACGAAAATGTAGGCTATAGCCTTAGGTTTTTTTTCTCGAAATTACGACATTTTCTCGAAAATGCTCAAGGCTATAGCCTTGCGTGTTTTTTTTGTTTTTTTCAAAATTCCTACATTTTTCGAAAATCCTCAAAAATGCTCAAAACGATGAAATACGGCATGCTGAGCAAGACCGTAAGGCTATAGCCTTGCGTTTTCATCAATTTTCGTCATTTTTTCAAAATCTTCAAAAATCATCAAAACGATGAAAAGACGTAAGGCTATAGCCTTGCGTTTTTTTCAAAATTTCGACATTTTTCGAAAATGCTCAAAACGATGAAATACGGCATGCTGAGCAAGACCGTAAGGCTATAGCCTTGCGTTTTTACCAGTTTTCGTCATTTTTTCAAAATCTTCAAAAATCATCAAAACGATGAAAAGACGTAAGGCTATAGCCTTGCGTTTTTTTCAAAATTTCGACATTTTTCAAAAATCCTCAAAAATGCTCAAAACGACGAAATACGGCATGATGAGCCTATATTCTTACGGCATGATGAGACCTTAAGAATATAGCCTTGCGTTTTTGCCAGGTTTCGTCATTTTTTCAAAATCTTCAAAAATCATCAAAACGATGAAAAGACGTAAGGCTATAGCCTTGCGTTTTTTTTTTTTTTTTTTTTTTTCAAAATTTCGATATATTTCGAAAATCCTCAAAGATGCTCAAAATGATGAAATACGGCATGCTGAGCAAGACCGTAAGGCTATAGCCTTGCTTTTTTTTTCAAAATTTCGACATTTTTCAAAAATCCTCAAAAATGCTCAAAACGATGAAATACGGCATGCTGAGCAAGACCGTAAAGCTATAGCCTTGCGTTTTTACTAGTTTTCATCATTTTTTCAAAATCTTCAGAAATCATCAAAACGATGAAAAGCCGTAAGGCTATAGCCTTGCATTTTTTTCAAAATTTCGACATTTTTCAAAAATCCGGCATGGTGAGCCTATATTCTTACGGCATGATGAGACCGTAAGAATATAGCCTTGCGTTTTTACCAGTTTTCGTCATTTTTTCAAAATCTTCAAAAATCATCAAAACGATGAAAAGACGTAAGGCTATAGCCTTGCTTTTTTTTTTTTTTTTTTTTTTTTTTTTTCAAAATTTCGATATATTTCGAAAATCCTCAAAAATGCTCAAAATGATGAAATACGCCATGCTGAGCAAGACCGTAAGGCTATAGCCTTGCGTTTTCATCAGTTTTCGTCATTTTTTTCAAAATCTTTAAAAATCATCAGAACGATGAAAAGACGTAAGGCTATAGCCTTGTGTTTTTTTTTTTGAAAATTTCGACATGCTGAGCAAGACTGTAATGCTATACCCTTGCGCTTTTGCCAGATTTCGTCATTTTTCGAAAATCTTCAAAATGATGAAAAAACGTAAGGCTATAGCCTTGCGTTTTTTTTTTCTTGAAATTTCGACATTTTTTCGAAAATGCTCAAAAATGCTCAAAACGGTGAAAAACGGCATGCTGAGCAAGACTGTAATGCTATACCCTTGCGCTTTTGCCAGATTTCGTCATTTTTCGAAAATCTTCAAAATGATGAAAAAACGTAAGGCTATAGCCTTGCGTTTTTTCTCTCGAAATTTCGACATTTTTTCGAAAATGCTCAAAACGGTGAAAAACGGCATGCTGAGCAAGACTGTAATGCTATACCCTTGCGCTCTTGCCAGATTTCGTCATTTTTCGAAAATCTTCAAAATGATGAAAAACGTAAGGCTATAGCCTTAGTTTTTTTTTTCTCGAAATTTCGACATTTTCTCGAAAATGCTCAAAAATGCTCAAAACGGTGAAAAACGGCATGCTGAGTAAGACTGTAATGCTATACCCTTGCGCTTTTGCCATATTTCGTCATTTTTCGAAAATCTTCAAAATGACGAAAAAACGTAAGGCTATAGCCTTAGGTTTTTTTTTCTCGAAATTTCGACATTTTTCAAAAATGCTCAAAAACGTTGAGAAACGCCATACTATAGCATGGCGTCCGAGACCGTGTACTATAGCCCATGGTTTTTCTTCGATTTCAACATTTTTCAAAAACGCTCAAAAACAACGAAAAACGCCATACTATAGCATGGCGTCCGAGACCGTGTACTATAGCCCATGGTTTTTCTTCGATTTCGACATTTTTCAAAAACGCTCAAAAACAACGAAAAACGCCATACTATAGCATGGCGTCAGAGACCGTGTACTATAGCCCATGGTTTTTCTTCGATTTCGACATTTTTTCAAAACGCTCAAAAACGCTCCGAGACCATGTACTATAGCCCATGGTTTTTCTTCGATTTCGACATTTTTCAAAAACGCCCGAGAAACGCCATACTATAGCATGGCGTCCGAGACCGTGTACTATAGCCCATGGTTTTTCTTCGATTTCGACATTTTTTCGAAACGCTCCGAGACCGTGTACTATAGCCCATGGTTTTTCTTCGATTTCGACATTTTTTCAAAAACGCTCAAAAACGACGAAAAACGCCATTTTAGTATGGCGTCCGAGACCGTGTACTATAGCCTATGGTTTTTCTTCGATTTCGACATTTTTTTCGAAACGCTCAAAAACGCTCCGAGACCGTGTACTATAGCCCATGGTTTTTCTTCGATTTCGACATTTTTCAAAAACGCTCAAAAATGTTGAGAAACGCCATACTATAGCATGGCGTCCGAGACCGTGTACTATAGCCCATGGTTTTTCTTCGATTTCGACATTTTTTCGAAACGCTCCGAGACCGTGTACTATAGCCCATGGTTTTTCTTCGATTTCGACATTTTTTCCAAAAACGCTCAAATCAACGAAAAACGCCATACTATAGCATGGCGTCCGAGACCGTGTACTATAGCCCATGGTTTTTCTTCGATTTCAACATTTTTTCGAACCGCTCAAAAACGCTCCGAGACCGTGTACTATAGCCCATGGTTTTTCTTCGATTTCGACATTTTTCAAAAACGCTCAAAAACGCCACGAGAAACGCCATACTATAGCATGGCGTCAGAGACCGTGTACTATAGCCCATGGTTTTTCTTCGATTTCGACATTTTTTCGAAACGCTCCGAGACCGTGTACTATAGCCCATGGTTTTTCTTCGATTTCGACATTTTTTTCAAAAACGACGAAAAACGCCATTTTAGTATGGCGTCGAGACCGTGTACTATAGCCCATGGTTTTTCTTCGATTTCGACATTTTTTCAAAAACGCTCAAAAACGTCGAAAAACGCCATTTTAGTATGGCGTCCGAGACCGTGTACTATAGCCCATGGTTTTTCTTCGATTTCGACATTTTTTTCAAAACGCTCAAAAACGCTCCGAGACCGTGTACTATAGTCCATGGTTTTTCTTCGATTTCGACATTTTTTCAAAAACGCTCAAAAACAACGAAAAACGCCATACTATAGCATGGCGTCCGAGACCGTGTACTATAGCCCATGGTTTTTCTTCGATTTTGACATTTTTTCGAAACGCTCAAAAACGCTCCGAGACCGTGTACTATAGCCCATGGTTTTTCTTCGATTTCGACATTTTTTCAAAAACGCTCAAAAACGACAAAAAACGCCATTTTAGTATGGCGTCCGAGACCGTGTACTATAGCCCATGGTTTTTCTTCGATTTCGACATTTTTTCAAAACGCTCAAAAACGCTCCGAGACCGTGTACTATAGCCCATGGTTTTTCTTGGATTTCGACATTTTTTCAAAAACGCTCAAAAACAACGAAAAACGCCATATATAGCATGGCGTCAGAGACCGTGTACTATAGCCCATGGTTTTTCTTCGATTTCGACATTTTTTCAAAACGCTCAAAAACGCTCCGAGACCATGTACTATAGCCCATGGTTTTTCTTCGATTTCGACATTTTTCGAAACGCTCCGAGACCGTGTACTATAGCCCATGGTTTTTCTGCGATTTCGACATTTTTTCAAAAACGCTCAAAAACGACGAAAAACGCCATTTTTGTATGGCGTCCGAGACCGTGTACTATAGCCCATGGTTTTTCTTCGATTTCGACATTTTTTCGAAATGCTCAAAAACGCTCCGAGACTGTGTACTATAGCCCATGGTTTTTCTTCGATTTCGACATTTTTTTCAAAACGCTCAAAAACAACGAAAAACGCTATTTTAGTATGGCGTCCGAGACCGTGTACTATAGCCCATGGTTTTTCTTCGATTTCGACATTTTTTCAAAACGCTCAAAAACGCTCCGAGACCGTGTACTATAGCCCATGGTTTTTCTTCGATTTCGACATTTTTTCGAAACGCTCCGAGACCGTGTACTATAGCCCATGGTTTTTCTTCGATTTCGACATTTTTTCGAAAACGCTCAAAAACGACGAAAAACGCCATTTTAGTATGGCGTCCGAGGACGACGTGTACTATAGCCCATAGTTTTTCTTCGATTTCGACATTTTTTCGAAACGCTCAAAAACGCTCCGAGACCGTGTACTATAGCCCATGGTTTTTCTTCGATTTCGACATTTTTTCGAAACGCTCAAAAACGCTCCGAGACCGTGTACTATAGCCCATGGTTTTTCTTCGATTTCGACATTTTTTCGAAACGCTCCGAGACCGTGTACTATAGCCCATGGTTTTTCTTCGATTTCAACATTTTTTCAAAAACGCTCAAAAACGACGAAAAACGCCATTTTAGTATGGCGTCCGAGACCGTGTACTATAGCCCATGGTTTTTCTTCGATTTCGACATTTTTTCGAAACGCTCCGAGACCGTGTACTATAGCCCATGGTTTTTCTTCGATTTCGACATTTTTTCAAAAACGACGAAAAAACGCCATTTTAGTATGGCGTCCGAGACCGTGTACTATAGCCCATGGTTTTTCTTCGATTTCGACATTTTTTCAAAAACGCTCAAAAACGTCGAAAAACGCCATTTTAGTATGGCGTCCGAGACCGTGTACTATAGCCCATGGTTTTTCTTCGATTTCGACATTTTTTCAAAACGCTCAAAAACGCTCCGAGACCGTGTACTATTGTCCATGGTTTTTCTTCGATTTCGACATTTTTCAAAAACGCTCAAAAACAACGAAAAACGCCATACTATAGCATGGCGTCCAAGACCGTGTACTATAGCCCATGGTTTTTCTTCGATTTTGACATTTTTTCGAAACGCTCAAAAACGCTCCGGACCATGTGTTTTAGCCCATGGTTTTTCTTCGATTTCGACATTTTTTCAAAAACGCTCAAAAACGACAAAAAACGCCAATCGCCATTTTGTATGGTGTCCGAGACCGTGTACTATAGCCATGGTTTTTCTTCGATTTCGACATTTTTTCAAAACGCTCAAAAAACGCTCCGAAGACCGTGTGTACTATAGCCCATGGTTTTTCTTGGATTTCGACATTTTTTTCAAAAACGCTCAAAACAACAACGAAAAACGCCATACTATAGCATGGCGTCAGAGACCGTGTACTATAGCCCATGGTTTTTCTTCGATTTCGACATTTTTTCAAAACGCTCAAAAACGCTCCGAGACCATGTACTATAGCCCATGGTTTTTCTTCGATTTCGACATTTTTTCGAAACGCTCCGAGACCGTGTACTATAGCCCATGGTTTTTCTTCGATTTCGACATTTTTTCAAAAACGCTCAAAAACGACGAAAAACGCCATTTTTGTATGGCGTCGAGACCGTGTACTATAGCCCATGGTTTTTCTTCGATTTCGACATTTTTTCGAAATGCTCAAAAACGCTCCGAGACTGTGTACTATAGCCCATGGTTTTTCTTCGATTTCGACATTTTTTCAAAAACGCTCAAATCAACGAAAAACGCCATTTTAGTATGGCGTCCGAGACCGTGTACTATAGCCCATGGTTTTTCTTCGATTTCGACATTTTTTCAAAACGCTCAAAAACGCTCCGAGACCGTGTACTATAGCCCATGGTTTTTCTTCGATTTCGACATTTTTTCGAAACGCTCAAAAACGCTCCGAGACCGTGTACTATAGCCCATGGTTTTTCTTCGATTTCGACATTTTTTCGAAAACGCTCAAAAACGACGAAAAAACGCCATTTTAGTATGGCGTCCGGACCGTGTACTATAGCCCATGTTTTTTCTTCGATTTCGACATTTTTTCGAAATGCTCAAAAACGCTCCGAGACCGTGTACTATAGTCCATGGTTTTTCTTCGATTTCGACATTTTTCAAAAACGCTCAAAAACACCGAGAAACGCCATACTATAGCATGGCGTCAGAGACCGTGTACTATAGCCCATGGTTTTTCTTCGATTTCGACATTTTTTCGAAACGCTCCGAGACCGTGTACTATAGCCCATGGTTTTTCTTCGATTTCGACATTTTTTCAAAAACGACGAAAAACGCCATTTTAGTATGGTGTCCGAGACCGTGTACTATAGCCCATGGTTTTTCTTCGATTTCGACATTTTTTCAAAAACGCTCAAAAACGACGAAAAACGCCATTTTAGTATGGCGTCCGAGACCGTGTACTATAGCCCATGGTTTTTCTTCGATTTCGACATTTTTTCAAAACGCTCAAAAACGCTCCGAGACCGTGTACTATAGTCCATGGTTTTTCTTCGATTTCGACATTTTTCAAAAACGCTCAAAAACAACGAAAAACGCCATACTATAGCATGGCGTCCGAGACCGTGTACTATAGCCCATGGTTTTTCTTCGATTTCGACATTTTTTCGAAACGCTCAAAAACGCTCCGAGACCGTGTACTATAGCCCATGGTTTTTCTTCGATTTCGACATTTTTCAAAAACGCTCAAAAACGACAAAAAACGCCATTTTAGTATGGCGTCCGAGACCGTGTACTATAGCCCATGGTTTTTCTTCGATTTCGACATTTTTTCAAAACGCTCAAAAACGCTCCGAGACCGTGTACTATAGCCCATGGTTTTTCTTGGATTTCGACATTTTTTCAAAAACGCTCAAAAACAACGAAAAACGCCATACTATAGCATGGCGTCCGAGACCGTGTACTATAGCCTATGGTTTTTCTTCGATTTCGACATTTTTTTCAAAACGCTCAAAAACGCTCCGAGACCATGTACTATAGCCCATGGTTTTTCTTCGATTTCGACATTTTTCAAAAACGCCGAGAAACGCCATACTATAGCATGGCGTCAGAGACCGTGTACTATAGCCCATGGTTTTTCTTCGATTTCGACATTTTTTCAAAAACGCTCAAAAACGACGAAAAACGCCATTTTAGTATGGCGTCCGAGACCGTGTACTATAGCCTATGGTTTTTCTTCGATTTCGACATTTTTTCAAAACACTCAAAAATGCTCCGAGACCGTGTACTATAGCCCATGGTTTTTCTTCGATTTCGACATTTTTCAAAAACGCTCAAAAATGTTGAGAAACGCCATACTATAGCATGGCGTCCGAGACCGTGTACTATAGCCCATGGTTTTTCTTCGATTTCGACATTTTTCGAAACGCTCCGAGACCGTGTACTATAGCCCATGGTTTTTCTTCGATTTCGACATTTTTTCAAAAACGCTCAAAAACAACGAAAAACGCCATTTTAGTATGGCGTCCGAGACCGTGTACTATAGCCCATGGTTTTTCTTCGATTTCGACATTTTTTCGAAATGCTCAAAAACGCTCCGAGACTGTGTACTATAGCCCATGGTTTTTCTTCGATTTCGACATTTTTTCAAAAACGCTCAAATCAACGAAAAAACGCCATTTTAGTATGGCGTCCGAGACCGTGTACTATAGCCCATGGTTTTTCTTCGATTTCGACATTTTTTCAAAACGCTCAAAAACGCTCCGAGACCGTGTACTATAGCCCATGGTTTTTTCTTCGAGTTCGATTTTTTTTTCGAAAACGCTCCGAGCGACCGTGTACTATAGCCATGTTTTTCTTCGATTTCG
>CM076983.1:10006263-10032349 GCA_039105355.1 Benthosema pterotum | reverse complement strand
GTGCGTTGCAGAAATGTGTTTGTGTAATGTGCATTGTATTTGAAAGTGTGAATTTGTGTGAGTGCCGTGCAATAGTGGTTTACGTGCGAACGTGCGTGTGTGTGCGTGTGTATGTAGGGTATGTGTGATCGGTACTGGACAGACTGCAGAGTGTCATTCAGGTGAGAAATGAGACATGGAGAGAGAGAAAGAGAATGATAGAGATAGAGAAGGCAGAGATGCAACAAAAGGAAGGAAAAAAGGGGATGTGATGCAAAAGAAAGAAAGAAGGCGGCACAGAGCACAGTTGAAAATGAATCTAATGCAACCGGTTATCAAACAGAACGACATCCAGAACAGTTCAGCGACAACCACACCGAAACCAGCAGCAATGCGTCACAAACCGCACCTCAACATTCAGTACTGCAGCTGCAAACTGCTACAGAGTACATCCAGTCAAATCCACTGAATGCGTGTGTGTGTGTGTATACCAATTTTGACTTAAGGACGATTCTACAAATTTCCTCTTGTTGCAGTCGTGCTCAAACCCTTGTCATGTCAACCCATGTCAATAGACCTGCGCAGTGACGTCACCGCCCCGGTTCCAGAAGTGTTTTCATTCATTTTTCTCATAGACTTTTCGAAAATAATTTCTATAAAGACGATTACAACACGGACAAAGCCACTTGGGTCGTGACAAATCATGACGACACACACAATCTTTTGGGACTTTCAAATAATTTCTAAGATGAAAAACGAAAGTGTTGTATCCTGCCGTTTTCTACTTCTTGCTAATTAGATATTATATGATGATATTATGTGTGTCATCATGATTTGTCACGACCCGAGTTGGCTTTGTCCGTGGTGAAATTGTCTTTATAAATTATTTTCAAAAAGTCTATGAGAAAAATGAATGGGGAAAACACTAGTGGAACCGGGGCGGTGACCTCACTGCGCACATCTTACCTTTAAAAATGTTTACCGTTAAAAAATACAGTATATATATTCAAATTCAGACAAAAATCAGAATACAGTAATATACTCAAATTCAATTCAAGCTCATAGTGCGCGTGTAGAAATGAAACCAAACAGGATCTGAATACTATCAGAGTGATAAATGCTGAGTTATATTATAATACATAATAGTAGCATTAGTGGTAGACGTTGCAGCTATTATTACATAACTATTGTCTGAACTCTATTGGTGCCGAATTGCATTCGCGATGGAAAGAACGCAATAACACTCTGACAATGTGACATCATAAATGACACCGGGCGAAAACACCCAGAATAAATATGGGATAATAATAGATACACTGCATGATGATGCGTCTGTAGAAATAAACAAATCAGCACAGACAAATATGTCAGTAATACGCCGTGCAGACGGGAAATAAAACACAAGTGCCTAATAAAAGCCCAGGGCTCACGCAGGGACAGTTTCTGTCACTGGGCCATAAGTCTTGCCAACTCCATAAAGTGACATAAACTGGAACAGGGACACAGTTTACAGATAGAGAGACTGTGCGGATTCTGCTCACATTTTGTATTGTCACTTTTCATATCTGCAGAACTACTGCTGCTGCTGCTGCTGCTACTTTTTTTTCGCCCCACTATTGCACAGACATCGGAATGTTCACTTTACTGCCACCACGTTGCAGTCACTATGTGACTGTGCTCTGTCTTTATTTACAGTGATAGGCTCTGTGTGTGTGTGTGTGTGTGTGTGTGTGTGTGTGTGTGTGTGTGTGTGGTGTGTGTGTGTGTGTGTGGTGTGTTGCGCGCGTGCGTGCATGCGTGTGCGCAAAAGGAGGGTTTACAGGATTCCAAACATTTGGGTTATTTGGAAGGCTATTTTGGCTATATCGTATGCGTTTGCTGTCAAAAATGGAAAGCTGCAATTCTTTTCTTGCTACTTTTTACATGACAAGATGAAGTAGGTATTAATGAATTTATGAAACCACAGTAGTAAAATAAGAGCTTTCTGCCCGACGGCAAAACAATTTATTATTCCTCTTTTATCCCTTATTATTATTGCTACTACTACTTTCCTTCCAGGATGTACTACTACTGGATCCTGACAGATGCTTGTTAAGGATGACTGCCTTATATTCACTCATGTATTCATAGATGTAGTCGGTGTACATATATTATGCAGATCCATACAGCCAAAGCCTGTAATATTCATTGTCATATTCGCTGTTGATAGTCCTGTAACACGTATCCATATGCATTGCAGACTGATCTATGTAGGCTACTGTATATTCTTTCATACTGTATATACACCAGTGACAGACATAATATCCCTATACTTATTGATCACCCCCCCCCCACACACACACACACACACACACCCCACAGAAGCAATAAAGCTTTAGCTTATCTTATAATCTTATGTTATCTCACCTTTATTTTCTGTTTCATGTGGCTTCACTAGGGCTCTGTCTGTAGCAGGCTAGTGCATATAAGGCGGTGTGTGTGTGTGTGTGTGTGTGTGTGTGTGTGTGTGTGTGTGTGTGTGTGTGTGTGTGTGTGTGTGTGTGTGTGTGCGTGCGTATTGTGCGCACGCACGCGTGTGGATGTGTGTCCTGAGCAATGCTCGCAAACCGCTGGGCCAATCAGTGTCAGTCATTTTGTACACGCTGTCAGTAGGGCAACCTCCCTGAATATTGTTTTCAACATTGTACTATGTTTTATATTTTGTTGATTGTTGAAAAAATAAATAAATAAAATATAATGTAGGTCAAGGGCTGGGATCAGGTTGAAATATTGCCAAAATGTGTCATGTTGAAGACTATATAATATTTTATCTTGGCATTCGGCTGTCCTTGCTCGGCACAATTAGAAAACCATAATAAATATTAAAGGGGAATTCCACCCATTTTTAAAAATTTCCTGAGAGGATACAAATGTGAACCAAATGGACCCTAGCAGGTCCATTTGGTTCCATTTGTGGAGTTCCCCTTTAAGAGCAGGGAGATGGTACAAAATACCCCACTGTTGGTGCTGGGGTGGCGGTGGGAGGAAACGGTGCATAACAACAGTGTGGTTTTAGATATTTGACATTTTAACAGTGAGCCCAGCGTATCTGACGTCATAGACACTACTTCCTGGACCACATGCTGTCTCGGTAAGAGCACCATTCGCCTACACACAAGGAGTTGCAGTGCTCCAAAGCATTGTGGGAATTGTAGTTCGGGAAGGAGTGTCAATGACATCAGAGCCACTGGGCTCATTGCTAAAAGCTAAAATATGTAAAACCACATATTACACAGCCCACCAGTAATGTGTTCTAAATCTACCCTATTAGTCTGAATATAATGTAAGGCTATGCTTTTTCCAATGAAAATATGCTTAAAGAAAATAGGTTGTGTGTATATATCTGGGGACTATAGTATTTGACATTCATGTTATTTTTCCACAAATGAGTCTTGAAAAATGTGGTTCGCCTTATAACCACTAAACAGGGTCGTCTTATATTCGGGACAACACAGTATTTTGGGGTATTTTAAGGGCTATATTAGCTGTTGTTTCTGGTAATACTATTATCCACTTATTTTGTGTGTCGCAAAAGTAAACAAGACAAAAATGTCCACCACAAGGCAGCGTGTCGATGGTATGAATCAATGATCATCATTATGCCAGATATATAAAAGAAAATGACTGTGCACGTGTCATGGCTTCAACATAATGCCTTGCTACAAATAAAAATAGAGGCAGAATAAGCACAAAAAGCTGCATGACAGACAAACGGCTGTCTCTCCATACTGACATCATCATCAGCATCATCATCATGTCAGACATCCACATGGGAGCCACTCCCTTTATTAAAGCCCATTTGGTTATTTTATTGGTCGTCGTACCGTTGAGGAAGGTTGATGTACAGTCTTTCATTCCAATGCCTTAAAGGGGAACTCCACCCATTTAACATTTTAATGTGTCATTGATGTACCTTCGAAGTGTTGGGTGGACACGATAAAAAAGTTCCCCCATTCTGTGTTCCCAAGAATTGGAGGAAGGTTTTCTCCTTCTCTCTCAATATCGGTAGAGAGGGCACAAATAATGGTTGTTTTTGCTGTGAAAATCAATCGTGTTCTAGTCCAAAAAAAGTGTATTTTTATCCATGTGGTGAGGGGCTAAGAGTGTTTCCACTCAGCAAAGTATGCTTTGAATCAGGAGCGGATCTAGGCATGGGCATGGGAGGGCAATGCCCCCCTAAATACCCAGTCTGCCCCCCTAAATACCCAGTCTGCCCCCCCCCCCCCCCCCCCCCCCCCAAACACGATTCCATGCAAAACAACCCAAGATAATTCAAATTAAAGTGCTTATATTTAAAATGATCTGAAACACTACTACTGCTACTAACTAACTACAGCTGTGTCACCACTACACCAACAGCATTTCATCATTGAAAACAGAAAACTCTCTGAGTCAGACCTTTAGCTTTATGCATGCTGCGTGTCTGTTGCAACTTCAACAACAACTGATGTTATTATTGATGCTTTACTTGACTAATAAAAGTCCTGTAACAGAAAATGGTATGGATGCGGCTTCATCGCCCGTGGCGCGAAGCGTCACGGGCGATGAAGCCACCCCCATACCATTTTCTCTTGCCCCTTCAACATGTTCTCTTGCCCCACCAAGTCCGCTGTCCATCCGCTGTCTTTCACACAGCTCCACTCCAAGGCAGAATCAGAGAAGCAGTGGAGCTATGGACCAGAGCTAGCCCATTCTATGTGTATGTGTAACCAGTGTTGTAGTGGGACTATTAGAAGTGGGGGGACGCCTCTTAAAGGGGAATTCCACCCAAATGGACCCTAGCGGGTCCATTTGATTACATTTGTACACTCTCAGAAAAAAGGAAACTCATTAACATGGTGAAACACATCTTGACTTCCATTTCTAGGAAACACAGAATGGTGAGAACTTTTTTTTATCATGTCCACACAGCATCTCTAAGGTATATTAATGACATAGTAAAATATTGAAAATGAGTGGAATTCCCCTTTAAGACACGTGCTGCATGCATACTTCTTGCATTTGCATGCGCATTTGCGTGAACCTGCGCAACACATGCAGACATGCTATTAAAACAAGTATAGCATATTGACAAAGATTGTTTATAATGCCTAATTGTACCCATGAAAGTAAACGACAAGACAAAAAACATAGGCCTACTTTTGCCCCAAAAATATTTTAGATGTGAGAAGTGGGGGGAACGCTGTCCCCCCACATCCCTCCTCCACTACACCCCTGTGTGTAACAATACAATAAACAACTTGAGCCCATTGCAACACCACAGTCAAATGCAGAGGTCAAATAGAAAGTGCAGTGTGTTCCACTTCAGCATCTTAAGGCCTGGTGCCCCTGACAGCGTCAGCAGAGAGAGATTCAGCGTAATGAGACACCCCCACAGCCAACATGAATATATTTGAATACTACGTTTGGCTGACAAGATGCAGGGGTGAAAAATCTTAAAAAATACCACCAAAGGCCCCCCTTTTCAGTTTTCACGCAAGAAAAGGAGGCGCCCGTGCCTTAAACCACAAACCGCACCCGGCCCTAGCGTGTCTCTGGGCATATCACGATGAACATTTGTCGAAAAATTAACACAACGGTGCGGCTAAACTAGCACATCTATATTTTCATGGCACACCACGATGCAACACATTATGAGCTTGAAGAGTTTTGGTGAAGAGATTTGGGGTAAAGGGAAAAAAGGAGTGACCAAGTATACAGTACATACATACATACATACATACAGTACATACATATGTACATACATACATACAAGGGTTTAAATGTTAAATAGGGTTGTTAAATAGTTCCGAGACACCGTTTACACGTCAGCAGTGATGATGTAAATATGTTTTCAATCTAATGAGTCCCAGGATGCAGGGAGGATCTTTTACATGAGTTCCCAATCTGATCGTTTGATTTTGAGTCTCTGCCGATACAGATTTTACCTGATCCCATATTTACATTATATTTACAGAATCACAGACAATATCCTGAATAAATATCATGATAAGAATATAATATTATTACTAAGGATGCCCTGATCCCCCATTTTTGCGTCTGATCGAGAGGATTCAATAATTAGCGTATGGTGGGATTGATCGGCCACGATTTCAGATCATGTGATCAGAAATCGTCACGGGGACAACTCTAGTTATATCGAGTAGTGAAAATAACCTCTGCATCACACTGTAACACATTGTGAACTTGTGCTGTAGATCAGGGGTTTTCAACCTTTTTGACTCCAGGGACCACCATTTATTCAGCATTTGAGCCACGGACCACCATTTGATTACATATTCACACCAAGTAACTGAAATTAAAGAATTATTTTGATTTTGTCCACAATTCCAGGCTGGATTTTGCCAACAAAACACAGTGTAAACTTCTTAATTAAGTGGTGCTAATTCAGATGATGATGATGAATATTTTAACTCTTGAGGGTGTAAAAATGAAACCAAATGGACCCGCAAGGGTCCATTTGGTTTCATTTTTACATTCTCAGGAGTTACATCTGGTTAACCAACTTGACATCATTTAGCCTGGGGACCACCTGGAACCCTCTCAGGGACCACTGGTGGTCCCCGGACCACCTGTTGAAAACCCCTGCTGTAGATGTGCCATTTCATTGTAAGATTTGTTTTTTCTTTATCATTTTTATCCCACAATTTTGTATGCCATTTTTTTTACTCCCTACACCAATATGGAGGGAGCAAAGGACGGACCTCATCATGCCAACCCTTGACAATGTTCGCCCACGACGGCATGCAAAAATAAGGGTTGAAGGTGGTTTATACCGTGTACACCTATCTTCTGTATTGCACCTTCCCAGAAGAGGACCACTATTCCTCAAATAAATGCCCTAAACTTTTGCGTTTTAAGTTGCAATGTTTTCAGTGGTAAACCTAAAAAAATGTGTGAAATCTGTGTGGGGATTTTGCGGGGTCTCTCAAGCACCAACGCCAACTATTTTTGGGGGGAAAAACAGAAACCTCCGCACACAAATCAAATATCTTAGAAGGTTTCGTTCAGACTTCATTTGAGGCCGGCGATAGCGGCGGTACGCCAAAACAACAGGCCTTTGGGCTCTGGCATAAAGACATTGCAACGCCTCCTCTCTCACAAGAAGGAAAATGCCTTTGCAGTCCTGCCACTGGAACCGAACCATTGCACGCCATCGAGAGCCAAAAAATGCCACACGGACAATTCCCCTTCCCTCTGTTCTCCCGTTTTTTAATGGCGGTACACAGAGGCAATAATCATAAAAAGCCTCGGTCTCTCTCTTTTTTTCCCCCCTCTGTGAATGGTCCCTGACATTCGTCTCTCCAACAGAAGCCATAGCCCCAACGCCGGGCAATTTCCCCTCAACATGCAAAACTGGGTGGGGGGAGAGATGGGGGGCGGGGTGGGGTGCAAAATGTGGAAGCTGCCATTCTGCATGCATATTAAAGACACTTGTCATCAAGACGTCACCCAGGAGCTATGAGAACAAGAGGCACAGTTCCTCCGAGACTGACTCGCTCGCCATCAAAACCATGAAATTAGACCCAGGGAAAATATCCCCGTGATGGGAAAAATGCTACACTTTAGTGCATTTTGCATATTAAAAAAAAAAAAAGAAAAAGGAAAAAAAAAGAGAAGGAGAATGGATGCATGTAAATTGCCCGTGCCACAAAGACAAATTGGTAATTCAGGTTTGGGATGAAAATGACACTAAAGTGCAAAAAAAGGAAATGGTGCAGCGTGAAAGGAATAAGGGCTGTTAAAATGTCACATTTGAGATTCCGTGCCTTTAGGAATCGAGATGTATTGTTCGAGGAAATGTGATAAACATGGGCCAAATGTACCGGCAGCAAATAGAGCTGGATGTATATCACGACGTTGTCTTATTCACCGATGTCTGGAGCGACACCCACACAGAGAGAGAGAGAGAGAGAGAGAGAATAAAAATAAAACATACAAACTGACGAATGCACAAAATTGTCATTATGCACTCACTTCTTTCTTTTAGCGGGAGGACCAATTCGTTTACTCTGTAACGACGGAAAATGTAATGTGTATACCAGCACAATGTCATTGGCTAGACCTAAATGAAAGTAAATGAAATCCAAATTTTGTTGATTTATTCCTCCCTGATGTCACTTAGCAATACTTGGACATACTGTATGCACTCGCAAAGGACAAAGGCACATACCACATACGTGCGCACAACCAGCCAGCCACCCGCACACACACACACACACACACACACAAAGCAATTTCGGCATTATGGCAGATAGCAAATATTATATCAATTCATTTCACACAGAGTGTATTGGACAAGCAAGTTCCATCCCACATCCACAACGACTTATTTAATTAACAGAAACTCGCCACTCCAAAACCGCGACTGAAAACCGCCAACCCTCCATCCAAACCGATCTGGGGGGAAAACAATAAAACAATAGGCTTTTATTTGTTGTCTGTCTCAGTGAGGATGCATGAAAGAAAGCAGCGGTGGGCGAATAGATCCCCCCCTCCTCCGCCCCCCCCATATATGGATGGCGGTGACATAAGCCGCCCCTGCACTACACTGCACCCACAACCCAGCTATTGAAAAATATCAGATCTACAAGCTCATATCGTGCCACTCGGTGCAGTGTTGGGCACGAGTCTCGAGCGTCGAGTCGGAGTCGAGTCGGAGTCTTTCATTTCGGAGTCGGGAGTCAAGTCGGAGTCTTTGGCTTCGGAGTCCGAGTCAAGTCGCGAGTCTCTGACCTCGACTCGCGAGTCGAGTCGCGAGTCTTTTTTTTTTCTATCGTTTTTAAAATGTAGTCTGAATACAAAACTATGATCCGACGGATTGCACAATGCTACAACACAGCCACATTACCTCCGACGGAACCCCTCTCTCTGCTCCGTCCTTCGGAGCGGAGGGACTGAGCAGAGAGAGGGGTTCTGTCGGAGCTAAGCCACATAGACACGGTGGTCTCAGTATAGCATATATATGACCACGTTAGGAGAGGGTGAACAAATGTACGGGTACTCACAAATGCTTGCTTATCACGGTCGAAGTTCCACAACTGCAACGGATTTATCGTCAGGGAGGAAAGTTATATCCACAGTGATTGATTGATTGATTCATTAGAAGAGGGTCCCCAACGTCGGAAATATTAAACATGTATTTTGCAGCATCACCATCCGTCTGTGTGGAATCAGGTTCCAAGCCCAGGGACACTTGCTTGGTTGATTTATAATCCATTTAGTCGGTTGTTTATAATACTAGAAGCGAGCATAACAGCTAGCATAACTTTAGCCACTAAATGGAGAGTAATGGAGAGTTACGCAAACTGCGTTCGTGTCATGGGGCACGCATGCCTATAGCTCTTATTTGCGCCAGCCTCGTTGAAAACAATGCATTACCAACTCCAGTTTGTCCCTATTCAGGCTGCGTGAACAGCGCTCGGTGTCTGACTCCTCAATGTCGCAACTCTTCTACTAGATGGCTCTCTTCGGTGCGCCCACACATTTGTTTGTTGTATGGTCACCATGACAACCCGTATTAGCCGCCTACGAAGTCAAATCACGGCCGATCCAAAAGGTTGAGATTACAAACGTGCCATACTCACTCAGTTTTCAGGCGATTGTTTTAATTCCAATTTGTCTATACAGTGCATAATTTATATATTTTATATTTTCATTGGGTAAAGGTATAGGCCATGTTTTTTCATCAAACAATATGAAGATAGATGTCCTTTTTATTCGCAGCTTAGAGACACGTGCGCTGGCAGTCAATCATGCCAGTCTGAATCTGGGCCAGATCTATTAAGCAAAGCTGCCTATAATATTAAATGAAAAAGTCAATAACTTTGCCTGCTATGTACTGTATGTTTGTCATACCTTTTAATTTTGCATTAAAAACATGTTCAGCGAAATCCCCTGTTTATAGCGTGTGCGCGCTGCGCACGAGAACTCCTGCAGTGCCCAAACTCTGTTTTCCTTTGCGCACGGGGATTGACAGGAAAAAGGACAATGGATTTTTTGTGGGTACAAAAAAGTAATGCAAGACTCTTAAAGACTCGAGGAGTCATTGAGAGTCATTGAGCTCGAGTCAGAGTCGAGTCAGAGTCATTAGGGACGGAGTCCGAGTCGAGTCTCGAGTCGCATTTTGCCAACTCGAGTCGGAAAAGAGTCCGAGTCTTCGACTCGAGTCCCCATCTCTGACTCGGTGGCGCGATATGAGCTTGTAGATGTGATATTTTTCAATCTGATTTTTTTTTTAATTGTGAAAATGATGCACAAATCTAAGAATATATTCTATTTGACACCTGGTTGTAATTTCTGACACTAGATTCTAGTTTCTGACTAGTTTCTAGTTTCTGTTTCTGATGCTAGTTTCTGACAGATTCTAGTTTTTCTGAAAAATACATGTTCCTGTGTCAGTGATGCTCAACCTATTTCATGCCAAGGACCCCCAGAACTATCTACATTCGGCTGCGGACCCCCATCTGAAAACGTGTTGTTCTAGGGATGCCCTCTAGATTCCTAGAAGCAACGATTTTAGGTCAAAATATTTTCTTCTGAAAGAATATGTTCAAAGATTTTCACAATTTCTCAAAAATATCAGACCTACAAGCTCGCAGCGTGCCACCGAGTAGCGCGATGTGAGCTTGTAGATCTGATATTTTTCAATAGCCTAAGTGTAACATAATGCTTTGAGGGAAAACAATAAAACAATAGGATTTTATTTGTTGTCCGTCTCAGTGAGGATGCATGAAAGAAAGCCCCCCCCCCATATATATGGATGGCGTGACATAAGCCGCCCCTGCACTACACTGCACCCACAACCCAACCCCCAGTTTGTCCCTGGGCTCCAGCAGGCCCAAGACCAGTGCCCTCCCGGATGACAAATGGCCTTAATGAAATTGGACAACTCAGCATACATGCATAAAGAGGATGTTAAATATTGATAGTGAAGATCAACGTAGCGATGCATATTCTACTCTTTAATATTTTAAGTGTCAGACAGGCCTATTGTCTATCTATTGGAGGGGTGGGTGGGTGAGGGGGGTTGGGGGGGTAAATCACTTTGTGTGTCCCTGCCCCTTCTTTGAGACAGACGTACGTGACGATGGGCAGCGTTCACTCAGCCACGGATGAAAGCACTCAGGTTCGTGTTTTGCATATATTCTCGCACAAAGGCGCGGGTCTCTCTCTCCCTCTCTCTCTCTCTCTCTCCCTCTCTCTCTATGCTACATCTTTTCATAAATTCTCATTCAGATCCGACCGGGTTTACGAGTGGTAGTGAGACCGCCGCCGCCTTGCTATATGCATGCGCCGGCTGGCGTGCGTGCGTGCGCGAGCGAGCGAAGGAGCGAGGGGTAAATGAAAGCGATATATTTATTTACGGCATTAGCGGAAACAAACCAAAGGCGCCCCATCTTGATAAGTGTTTCCACTCGAGTGAGAATAAGCAAAAGGAAGCCTCTCGAATCTGTGCTCCACACCGCTGATGATAAGGACTGATATTCTGATCTCTGGGTTCAAAAGATGCAAAAAAAAAAATAAAGCATATTAACCGATTCTGGGCAGGAAGAATCTCATTTGGTGTTTTAATAGTTGGTATACTTTATAGCTATTGAAAATTAGCACATCTACAAGCTCATAAAGTGCCGGGTTATGAGCTTGTAGATCTGCTAATTTTCATCTATCTATTTATTGAAAACTTGAAAATATACAGTATATCATACTGTATCTTAAAGTGAATGGTTGTAACTCAAAACCTTGCTTCCAGAGGTCACCAGAACAACATATTTTGGGATTGGGTTTCGCAACCAATTACATCTGATAATTCTGGGTGAGGGTCCTTGACAAGAAAGTGCTCTGCTATGAGCTTGTAGATCTGCTATTTTTGAAAGATCTTTGCACACAGTATACATTATTTTAGCACAAGCGGTCTTAACTCAAGACATTGCTTCTGGGGGTCCCTGAAACAGCATATTTTTGGGGATTGGGGTTTGCATCCAATAATTACATATAATTGAGGGGAAGGGGGGGTCCTTGAACAGTTTATTAAAACTCTTTTACAGTATATTAGAAGACAGGGCGGCAGTGGCTCAGGGGTAGAGTCACCGGATGCTTACAGTATGTAAAGCGCCTTGGATAAAGGCGCTACACAAATGCACCATTTACCATTTAAGACATTTGTAGAATAATAATTTCTCAGGTCTGGATGGGTTAAATTATGCCTTGGTGGTGGTCTCTTTTGTTCCCATCTCTAATGTATTAAACATTAAAAAAAAGTGAGTTATGCAAGAAGGGGTAATATCAAACAGCGTGGGCGTGCAGACGACATGGTATAGACTGTACTTATCACAGCGGCAGGGCTCCTTCTCCTGGAGGGCGTGCTGCCGCGCCATGCCGCGCCACGTAACCGTACCGTACGCTGCTGTAACTGTAGCGCCAGGAGAACCCGCACATCACATGAATAACCATTATTCAAATCGATTCAAATTAAGGGGGGGTGGTGGCGGTGGGGGGAGTGAGGGGGTTCGGGCGGGGGCACTCAAAGTAATCGGCTAATATCCTACAAAAAATCAATTCCACTCCCATTTGGACACAATTGAATGCGTCTAAAGAGGGCAATTATTAAACACACAGATCAGATCCATAATTGGGGAGGGTGGGTGGGTGGGTGGTTGGGGGTTGGTGGGGTGGAGGAGGAGGGGGGGATTACATTGTCATGAGGGCTAATGCACTCCCAGACTGAGACAAGTGCCACAGCACAGCAGCACGTTCACTGCTATAGAGCTCCGCAGTGACGTCAGAGCACCTGTTTCCGGAAGTGAATTCCCCATTCATTTCCC
Organism: Benthosema pterotum; assembly: GCA_039105355.1. Lineage (NCBI taxonomy): Eukaryota > Metazoa > Chordata > Actinopteri > Myctophiformes > Myctophidae > Benthosema > Benthosema pterotum. The sequence goes on along the minus strand of CM076983.1, from coordinate 10,019,507 downwards.
TCATAGACTTTTCAAAAATGTTTTATATAAAGATGATTACTATGCTGCAGACCAGGGGCGGATCTAGGCATGGGCATGGGTGGGGCAATGCCCCCCTAAATGCCCTGACTTCCCCACCAAACATGATGGTATGCAAAACAATCCAGGATATGTCAGAGCTTATATTTAAAAGTATTTGAAACACTAATACTGCTACTAACTATCTTCTCACCACTAAACCAACAGCATTTCATCATTGAAAACAGAAAACTCTGAGTCAGACCTTTAGCTTTATGCATGCTGCGTGTATGTTGCAACGTCAACAACAACTGATGTTATTATTGATGTTTATACTTGCCTAATAAAAGTCCTGTAACTGAAAATGGTATGGGCAGCATTTTCTCCTGCCGCCCCAATTGGGAAATGTTACATCCACCCATGTGGACAAAGCCAACTCGGGTCGTGACAAATCTTGAGAACAAACACAATATTTTGGACGGATCAAGTAATTAGTAAGAACGGTAGGATACAGCAATTTTGGTTTCGTTTTTGGCTTTATTGATAGTTACAGTGAAGATAGACAGGAAAGAGGGAGAGAGATGAAGGGGACTCGAACAGGCGACACGCCTTCAGGCAAGAGCCTATAATAATACTGTATGTGATATGCGCCTGGACCATTAGGCCAGCAGACGCCCTTTCTACAAATCATCTGACCACTGGTTTTTCAAACAGCGGTCTGGGGACCACCAGTGGTCCTTGAAAGAGTTCCAGGTGGTCCTATAGGCTAAATGATGGAAAGTTAGTTAACCAGGTGTAACTCTTTGACAGTGTAAACCTGAAACCAAATGGACCTGCAAGGATCCGTTTATTTATAGGTCATTTTGACCTGTATGTTTGACTTTTTTGTTTAAGTATGAAGAAATACCCAGCATTGTGGCTATAGAAGTGTTCTTATTTTTTGATGTTTTTGATGTGCCTTAAGCCTTTTGCACCAACCCAATATTGCAGTGTTTTTTTTATACCAGGGATCACTATTTATTCAGCATTTGAGCCACAGACCACCATTTGAGGACATTTTCACCCCACAGACCCACAACTAAACTTGTTTTGTTTTTGTCCCCAAGTCCATGATGGATTTTCGCAACCCAAACAGGCAAACATTCTGTAAATCAAAATGACCATTTTTGACATTCTGTATACTTCTTAATTAAGTGGTGCTAATTCAGATTATGAATATTTTAACTCTTGAGAGCGTAAACATTGGACATCTGCTAAACCAACTTTTTCATCTGGTTAACCAACTTAGCTGGGGACCACCTGGAACCCTCTCAAGGACCACTGGTGGTCCCTGGACCACTGGTCGAAAACCCCTGCAATATTGGTTTGCGCCCCCTTTGTTTTCTTTAATTGTTTACACGATTCTAATATGACCCGATGTTATTCTCTCTCTGCAGAGAATAACATCGGATCATATTAGAAAGAAATACTTCTGTGACCCGGGGCATGAGTGAGTGACACAGGGGTTTGGTTACTGTGTTGGAGGATAATACTGTACAATAGATGCACAAGACACAGATTTTCTATGATGCGTGTCCTGTATCAACTCATAATGCATGTTCTCCATTTTCTGCTATATGCCACGGCTCAAGCTAGTGCATTCGGTAAAAAACCCTTATTTTGGAGCGCCAGTTCTCCTAAACAGGATGTGCGATGACGTCATGCTGTTTCTGGTGTCTTGACTAACCTGTCCTCTCACGATCTGAGCAAAAAGTTCCGAAGTCAGGAAGTGACGTCTAGTCTTAGTCGATTTACCCGTGTGCCAACGACAACTAGAAGGAGACTCTCAGGAAGGGCTTTTGAATGCATTGGATTGAATGGGTGCGAATGGGACAAAAATTTAAATTGGCCGTGGCGCCGCGCCCATTCTGTCCCAAATGAAAGTCAGGGATCTTTATTAGACGATGCGCTCGGACTAATAGATGGATTAAAGAATGAAATCTACATTTTGTCGTGTTTTGCGCTGACCACGTGATCGGCGCAAAACAGTAAGAACACGACGAGCGTGAGTCTGGCAGTCAAAGAATCAAAGGATCAAAGGGCCCCCTCAAATTGTTACGTATCTGTCGCGCCATGCGGGCCGACGGTTGAATATATAGGCCTGTTCTTAATGAATCACACCAGCCTAAAGACAAAGTAGCACTTCAGAGCAAAGCACACGGTAAAAGAATAAAAGGTGGTGGCGGGGGGGTGGGGGGGGGGGGGGGGGGGGGGGGGGGGGGGGGGGGTCTGTATGGCTGTGCTGGGCTTGGCTGGGGGTCGGCTGGAGGGGATTTGATGACAAGTGTGGCACGCAAGAGAAAATTGAAACCCTTTGTAATCCCACCTTAAGGAAATCACTTTGATTTCCATGTTCATGGCAATTTCATTATTGATGAGGCAAAGTGAATTGGTGTGGAGGTGCTGTCCAAAGACCTGCATTAAGTGCAATATTCAAATTGTACCCGCCCCCCCTTCCTCCTCCCTTCTCCTCCCCATCACTCTCTCTCTCTCTCTCTCTCTCTCTCTCTGTATGAGCAGTGACCTTCGGGGTTGCGGTGAAAGCCCGGCCCGATAACCAAGGCAGTTAGTTTGCCCAAGGCATGTGAGATATAAGCATATGTATATTAATATATTGAGGTGGTTTCGTCCCTGGGCAATGCAATGGCGGGGCGAGCGAGGATATATATATATAAATATATGTGTGCGTGCGTGTGTGTGTGCATGCGCGCGTGTGTGTGTGTGTGTGTGTGTGTGTGTGTGTGTGTGTGTGTGTGTGTGTGCGTGTGCATGTGTGTGTCCGGTGGACACTGCCTCGTGTCCGCTAGCTGATGAGAATGGGTATCAGACTGGCGGCGGCAGGCGGCATGCAGCACCAGGGTGAATTTACTCGGGGTTATAGTGTATGCAGGGGGTTTCAATCTCCCTCACAAACCATTTGAATATAGGCCACTGATTTATTACCTTATTTGGTCTGTCTTCTGTATGCAAATGCCGAAGGTGTGCGGTGGGGCGGGTGGCGGAAGGGGGGGTTATAGTGGAGGTTGGGTTGAGGGTGGTGGTGGCAGTAGTAAGGGTGTGTGTGTGTGTGTGGGAGGGGAGAGGAGTGGAGGGGAGGGGGTTACACTTTGGTTGTATGCATAATGAGATTCCCAGGGTCATCCCTCCGGTGTGTCAGGGACCCGTACTGAAGCGAGCCTCCAGGGGATGTGGAGGAAGAGGAGGGTAGGAGGGTGGTGGTGTTGGGTGGGGTGGTGGTGGTGGTGTTATTGGGGGGGTTGTTGCAGGGGAATGGGCCCCAGCAGTAGGCATGCATGCTCCCCAGGTAGCTGATCCCAGCGAACCCCATTTCATCCCCAGTACCCCAGAAACCTACTGTATACCCCCCCCCTTTTCTCTTTCATGGCAGGTCCCCAACCAGCCACCCCGCCCTTTGCTATAGGGCGCCACTGTCCCTCGTTCATTCTTCTCCAAGACTTTAAAAATGAATAAATGAATAAAGATGAATACAACGCGGACAAAAGCAACTTGGGTCGTTATGACAAATCGTGACAATAAACACAATGTTTTGGGGGCAGTGGTTTTCAACCTTTTTGATATCAGGGCTCAATTTGAGCTAGGGACCACCATTGATGACATTTTAGCCCCACAGATCCAAAACTAAAGATTTATTTTTGCTTCTGTACATAATACCCAATACTGGATTTGGGAAACAAAACAGTCAAACATCCATGTCAAAATGACCATTAAAAATAGCGGCCCAAAAATAAATGGATTGTCCCGGCCAGCGTGATTGTCAGGGAGGTGTCTCTGTATCATTTACGATGATGAGCCACTCATATCTGTTGAGATTTGAGAACATTTTTAATATAATGTTCTCAAATGTTTAATATTAACATGCTTCATCATCCATCTATGAGTCAAACCTCCATGCTCATTTGTTTATTTTTGGAACACAGTAGTTTTTCACATGATGCGATATTAGACATGACTATTGGAATTCAGAATGGGGAAACCAAACCGTGGCCTGGGTAGGATGCATAGTATACTGTATGTCAGAGTTCAGGCCTTAATTGTGGCAGCCAGGGGCGGATGTAACATTTCCCAATTGGCGGGGGCATGCGAAAATGGCATGGGGGCGACTTCATCACCCCTGTGTCATTTCGCAACGCCACACCCATACCATTTTCAGTTACAGGACTTTTATTAGTCAAGTAAAGCATCAATGACATCAGTTGATGTTGAAATTGCAACAGACACGCAGCATGCATAAAGCTAAAGGTCTCAATTAGAGAGTTTTCTGTTTTCAATAGTCTCTCAACACAGACTAGTTGCCTCACGCATATTTCGAGGAACAACAGCGGTGGCGCTGTTTTCCTGAATATACTGTATGCCGATGGCTAGCCAGATTGGTTTTTAATGATGTTGGTTTAGTGGTGCCACAGCTGTAGTTAGTAGCAGTAGTAGTGTTTCAAATCATTATATACAGAAGGTAAAGCACTTTAATTTGAAATATCTTGGGTTGTTAGCATGCCATCATGTTTGGTGGGGCAGTCTGGGCATTTAGGGGGGCATTGCCCCCCCATGCCCATGCCTAGATCCGCCCCTGGTGGCAGCCAGCTTCCACCACACTTTTCCCTTGGAACTCCCTCACATCAGACAAGCTGAGACGCCCCACACATTCACACGCATGCACAAATACAGGCATGTACAGTATGGTCATGTGCATGCGCACTCCCACACACGCATGCACAGTCACACATTGGTATTCTTTGAATATCTAGAAGCATTCTAATAGCCGATTAGTCGCGGGTGAAATATTTTCATCCAATACAAAAGGAGCATTTCTCATTAAAATGCTGTAATGCAGTGGTTCTCGACCTTTTTTCACCAAGTACCACCTCAGAAAATATTTGCCTCTTAAGTTAAAAAACCCAGGTACCACCATTATGACTTAAGTTAAAAAATAAAGTAGAGTACATGCACCTAACCTAGCCATCCTATTCATATAAGAATAATATATATTTTTCCACAGTTGGGTCAGCCAAGAAACAAAATGATAAGATAAATTCCACTTTAACTCTTGAGAGAATTCCAGGGTATAGCGGGCTAAATGCTAATTCCCTAAGGCCAGGAATCCATTGTGAGCCAAGTAATGTAGGTGGGTTCGAACCCCGGGACGTGTTCATGGGCATGGCACTCAGGGGCGGATGTAACCTTTCCCAATTGGGAGGGCAGGAGAAAATGGTATGGGTGCGGCTTCATCGCCCGTGTCGCTTCACGCCTGTATTTTGATTTTTGGCTAAAAAGTTGCCTCTATTGCTTTGAACTTTTTTCCTTTTTTTGTAAAATGGTGAAGTGTGCCTTTAACATAAGGATATTTGCAGTGTTATTGGTACATGCGTGATTGGGCTGATCATAAAACTCTGCAGATGAATAAAGAGCAGCAGCTACAGCACCAGGCGGCTGTGCATGCTTGAATAGAGCACAGTGAGATGGAATAATGAAATCAGTCCTTAAACAAAAATAAGACGTACTTGCATTTCTGCTGCTTGTGTTTATGTGTCTATGTATTGCCCGTTTGTCACTGTGCGTGCACACGTGTCTGTGAATGTGTGTGTGTGTGTGTGTGTGTGTGTGTGTGTGTGTGCGCGCGTGTGTGTGTGTGTGTGTGTGTGTGTGTGTGTGTGAGTGCGTGCGTGCGTGTGTGTGAAAGCAGTTCTACTACTATGATCGCATTATGATCTGGTGGAAAATGAATTCCGCTTAACAAGACCCCCCCGGCCCCCCACCCCCACACACACACGCTTTACTTCCATTCCATTATTTCAATATAAAAAAAAATAAGTGGGAGATGCATTTTTTTTTTTTTTTTTTTTTTTTACATACATACATGCAAATAGCTATCCATCAATCAATTTGTTGGTCCCAAAACTACCATCAAAGGGGCAGAGGCTGTGAAGTATGCAATTCCCCATCAACAAATGGAGGATTGTAACTGGATCCCTCAAGCTTAATTAATGGGAAGTCTGCCACTATTACTTGGTTTGTTTAACGCGCCTCACACAGAGGGCAAGTTGTCCTTTTTTGACTCACTGCACAGAGTTACACTTGTTCAACATCGCTGAACGGCTTCTCATGCAAAAAACACAATCAATCTAGGTTTAGTTTTTTAAGGGTTTTCTTTCTTGCATTCTTTTTTTTAATCTTTGCCTCTCACCGGGGCCAACGTCGTGTCATTATTTTTGATCTCCATGCTTCCCTGTTTTTTTGTTTGTTTTTTTTTACTTGGGAAAAGCAATAACGGTATAAAATCCTTCAAGCTCATTTATTATCCATTTGTAACTGTGAGAAGTGTTCCAAAGGAAAGGAACCCTTGCAGGTTGGTTATATATGCACTCAGTGTGTGAACTGAGGATTTTACTGTGAACTGTAATCAGTGGTGGAAATTAAAAATACAGTTTGTTACTTAACCCACTTAGTCTAGTGATTCTAGATTCTAGTTTCTGACCCTATATTCTAGTTTCTGACCCTATATTCTAGTCTGACCCTAGATTCTAGTTTCTGACCCTAGATTCTAGTTTCTGACACTAGATTCTAGTTTCTGACACTAGATTCTAGTTTCTGACCCTAGATTCCAGTATAAGAATCTATAAGAGGATACGTATTTACCCATATGAGGCTCACTAGCCTGGTATCCTTTTAAAGCATGTCTGGTGGTCGCCCCCCTCCCGTCATGGCGCCCTAGGCAAAAACGCCCCTGCATATACTTCTAAAGTGCCCCTGTCATTGTGTCACTGGGATTTACAAAAAAATGCCGTTGTCTCAGTTCCCCGTTCACTCAGAGAAGTTCAATCTTGCTCTCGGTACCTTCGGCGCCTCTCCCTCCAGATAACCAATTACATCTCAGTAAACAGGGGAAAAATCCCATCTTTTCGCAGGGCATCGCTGCAAATTTATAATAATAAGCTAATCAAGAAAAAAAACACAGAAGTTTGTTAGAAAAATGTCAAGCTCAAACTTTTTTTTTTTCTCCGCAGCGCAAACCAGAATGGAAATAAGTCAATGTAAATAATAGTTTAATAAAATTCCCTCCGGTGTAAATCAAATTCACATTTGATTCACCAAAATACATGAAAGTTTTCACCCTCTCAAGCTAATAACTGGTGACAGGGAGAGGGCTTAAACAAAAGATCAGTCAAGCGTTCATTTGAATATTCAAATCCTTTTTTAATAAAACTCGGCTTGATTCATTTCCCAAAGATTTGCCGAAAACTCTCGTTTTGCATAGGGAAGAACATTATTTGAATTGTAGAGAAAGTGAGAGAGAGAAGAAAAGAAAGAGCAAGAGATAGAGTGAGAAATGGTAGTGTTGGGAGCAGGGGCGGATATAACTTCTCCCAATTGGGGGGGGTAGGGGGGGGGGGCAGAGAAAATGGTGTGGAGGCGGCGTCATCGTCCGTGTCGCTTCGCGCCACGGGCAATGAAGCCGCACCCATACCATTTTTGGTAAAGGGACTTTTATTAGGCAATTAAGCATCGATAATAACAGTTATTGTTGAAGTTGCAACAGACACGCAGCATGCATAAAGCTAAAGGTCTGACTCAGAGAGTTTTTCTGTTTTCAATGATGAAATGCTGTTGGTTTAGTGGTGACACAGCTGTAGTTAGTAGCAGTAGTAGAGTTTCAAGTCATTTTAATTATAAGCACTTTAATTGGAAATGTGGGTTGTTTTGCATGCCATCATGTTTGGTGGGGCAGTCAGGGCATTTAGGGGGCATTGCCCCCCCCCCCCCCCCATGCCCATGCCTAGATCAGCCCCTGGTTGGGAGGCGAGAGAGAGGGAATAAGAGTCATCCTCAGACGTTCAGAGAGTGCAGATGTGAGGTCACTGTCCAATGCTCTGAGCATAATGGAAGATCCTCATGCATTATGGAAGTTAATGTGTCTAAATATGAAGGGGGTTGAAACCTAGCATGCAAACACAAGCGTGTACTGTAATTACGCATCATACCACAACAACACGCAGACAAGAATGTGCATAACTGAACAGCTCAAAACAGCAGTTAAGCATGGATGTTGACATCATTGTGCTTTATCGTGCATTGGTTCCGTTCTTGTTTGGCAAAGGGGGAAAAACATTTACATTGCGGGTTGCTGTGCTAACTAAAGAACAAGCGTTGAGGGCAAACTAAGCAGATCAAATTTCTCTCGCAAGCTGCACTAATGTATGCATTCACACGGGCAGATGCAAAGATACTCACAATCCATCGTAAGCCAGCGACATGAAGATGCAAAGATGCATCTGGCATTTGTAGCTGCTACAAAAGATACAAAGCTACAAATAAAAACTACTCTCTGCATTCTTTCAGCCTGGGGGAGACAATAATACTGACTTAACGCTCTACAAGATCTATAAGCTCAGCTAAGATAAGCTAAGTTATTTGTCTTTTAGTCATACTGGATGCCTTCTCCATTAGCCGCCCCTTAATTTTAATTGTTTGAGGAAATGCAAAATACAAGGGAGGGTTTCTCTTAACATCCCTGCCATCATTCATCTCATTCTGGCCGATCACAATTTGGATGAACACTTTTGTTTTCAATGTTTGTGTTTACATCTGTCATGTGAACTGATATGTGCTCAGTGGCGGATGTAACATTAACCAAAAAGGATTTTATTAGGCAAGTAAAGCAATCAATAATAACATCAGTTCAAGTTCAAAACAGACACGCAGCATGCATAAAGCTAAAGGTCTGACTCAGAGAGTTTTCTGTTTTCAATGATGAAATGCTGTTGGTTTAGTGGTGACACAGCTGTAGTTAGTAGCAGTAGTAGTGTTTCAAATCATTTTAAATTTAAGCTATTTAATTTGAAATATCTTGGGTTGTTTTGCATGCCATCATGTTTGGTGGGGCAGTCAGGGCATTTAGGGGGGCATTGCAACCCCCCCCCCCCCCATGCCCATGCCTAGATCCGCCCCTGTATGTGCTGAGTGCGCATGTCAGTTCACGGTCCCAGAGTGAATCGCATTTCGCAAGAGAAAGTGTCTTCCACGGGGCATAACGTCATGATTGATGATTGGTCAACATAGGGTAACATATAGGGTAATAACTGTAGGTCTGACTGCATCAGTATTATATCCATATCATTAGGCTGGATGTGGTCGGTGATTTTGGATATTGTACTATTGGCATAAGTGCTCTTTTTTCCCCTCTGTCTTGGCAAGTAGAGCTTAAAGCAACTGGACCACTGTCATTAGTAAAATATTTTTTCCGTGAAACCAATTTCAAGTCTGAATTATTATTTTATTTTATTTGTTATTTGTTTGTTGTTGTTTTTTGTTTGTTTTTAAAAGTAACCCCCCCAAAACTGCAGATGCATTTCTCCTGACTATGATATCTTTCCAACCAATCAAAACACAGAGAATCAATGTAAACTTAAATTTGTAAAGCAGCAACGTGTAGCAATTTCCTTGAGCGCCCGAAATCCTGCGACTTCTGCCACCAAAACATGATCATCGTTTACGAAAGCGAAAGCTCTTGGCCAGCATGATTACGCCATCTGGGTGAAACTCCGGTCCTCACTGTCACGTTGGATAATAATTTGATTTAACTGCCACTATACATTTGTTTCCCATTATCCGGTGAAAAGAAGCAACCCTATGTGCATAGGAGAAGCCATGTGGTCTGGTACACACCCTCCTCAAACCGACAGAGAGGACGGCAGTGACAGAAAACACATGGTGGCAAAAAAATAAAAAATAAATTAAACCAAACACTCACCAAATGGTGAGCGTTTGGTTTCATTTTTTTTTCTTTGCCACCATATGTTTTCTCCACATAATACGGATGCTGGGTTTACCATAAACAAGAAGAAAATGACAACCTCGAACCAAAACATTTTAACTACAGCAGCGCCGCCCCGCCTCCCTTCTTCACCACCGATCGGATTGAAAGCGCAAACTTTGGCTGGTGCCACGTGGACATCGCCAGGCGATGAACAGCGTTTTTCGTACATGTGCGACTGACTGACTGAATGCATGACTCTCCCTGTTGGCCTCTCTGCTCTCAAGGCCTCAGTACTCATAAACAAAGTGATTTATTCAAACTTTCCATATCAGAATTCTGCTATCTAATTACTTCAGGGCGTGAGGTGGGGGGTGTGGGGGGGGGGGGGTGGCGGCGGTGATGGGGGCGGGGGTGTTACAGCATATTCCACTCGTGGCCCGTGAGTTATGGAGATCCTTCTTTATGAGTGAAGTTGATGGAATATCGTGGTGAACGGCTCGCCATAAATCCTCAATAATGCAAACGTTTGAGGAATCTCTCAAAATAAAAATGCAAATGTGATTAAGAATGGGTTAGCCTGTGCTGATATGGCAGCTTGTATCATCTAAAAAGAGACGCAGAAGAGAGAGAGACCTTACGAAGAACACAGAGAGAGAGAGAAAGAGAGAGAGAGAGAGAGAGAAGGGGAGAAAAAGTGGTGTAGTTCCAAGCTGTGAAAATAAATAAACAACACTCAGTGGTGTAGGTAGTAACTGTGTGATAATATGTATTTTTACTGAACACGTGCACACGTGTACGGCTGTGCACAGAGAAATGGACACTCGCGAGTGACACACACACACACACACACACACACACACACACACACACAAATATGCGTGAAAGCACACATACACACACACATACGCGCACACACACAGTACGAGAGCTGTTATGAAAATCAAAGTGTCCCCCAACATTTTAATCTCACACCTATGTGGGGCCTAACGAGACGGCATAAACTTTTAGGAGGGAGGATAAAGTGGGGATGGGGGGGTAGGGTGGTTGGGGAGGTTGAGGGGTTGGGGAGGGGGGGGGGGGCTCTCTCGCAGGATGTAAACCGCGGGGCGAGGAAAATGGCGGCGACGGTGGCGGCGGGTACAATGCGGATGCTTGTTAGTGAGTAAGAGGCGCACGGTCGGGGACGAGCAGCGACACCTCGTCACTCGCCTTTTATCTCTCGTCACCGGCAGGAGAAGAATCGCTGCGAATCTGCCACATCCGTCCACATTAGCATAACAAAGCCAGCCGAGGAGGAAGAGGGAGAGGGGGGGGGTGGATATGGGGGGGCAGAAAGAGGGTAAGAAGGACAAGGGGTAAGGCAGAAAGAGAGAGAGAGAGAGAGAGAGAAAAGGGGAAACTATAAGGCCTAATTTATACTCGGTTGTGGTTGTTGTTGTTGTTGTCGCATGCTGAAAATAGCAGATGTTACTCGAAGCTCACGTTGGCACCGTGCTGCGACATGGCGTGAGTTTGTAGATCCGTTTCTTTTGGTGCACAGCGACGACGACACCATGCACCAACACACAACCCATTTACAAATCTTAGGCGGTGGTGGAGAAGGAGAGGTGAAACGGGACGCCCCCCGACCCGCCCTTGTCACACAAAGCAGCCAAAGTCCAGGTCGTCAAAGTGACGAATCCATCACTTTGTTTTTTTTTGCTGTTGTTGTTTTCTCTCCTTTTTTTTATACATTTTATATATTATTCATCTTGCTCTGTCTGCCCTTGCATCTCACACACAAAACACATTACAGCACCTATCGTACCGTACCTAAAGTACACCCAAAGAGGCACACACGGCACGACACCCTGGCCCCACACGTGTATGTACGTTGTATACTCTGTATATACTGTATATATGGCCCCATGCATGCACGCACGCACGGCACGCAGGACACAGACATGGGGGACAGATGTCGTGCAGACAACAGACACTCTTTTTACGAAGATCGGCCCCAATCTCAGTGCCGCCGTTGCCATTCACGCCTTCCGTGTCAGCACAATAGGATATAGGAAAGAATTACAGACAGGTCTTTCTTTCTTTCTTTCTTTCTTTAAGGAGAAGGTTAAAAAAAGAGACTCATCTCTTCTCTCTATATCTCTACTCACCACCACCTCCACCAACGCTCCTATAACGTACCCCCCCCCCCCCCCCCCCCCCCCCCCCCCCCCCCCCCCACACACACACACACACACACACCCTATACAAAGCTCATCGGGTGGAAAGAGAGAGAAAGGAGTGAGGGGTGGGGGTGGGTGGGTGGAATGGGCTGAGCGGGTGAAAGACATTATGCATATGAAAATGTCCTGAAAGAGGTGTGATTTATGTATGCATTAGATGCAGATTCCATTACGGGCCAGTGGGCTCAAGTGAGATTTCTCCAGGAACACCGAAGCGACCTGATCAAACTCAGTCTCATTACTGGCCATACGGGCAGCCAGGGAAACTACAGAGAGAGAGAGAGAGAGAGAGAGAGAGAGAGAGAGAGAGAGAGAATAGAAGACAGAGAGGCCATATTTACAACCCAGACACACACACACCTCACCCACAGGCACAGGGAGGGAGTAAATTGCAATCTGCCCTCCAAGACCACAGCGGATCACAGGCAAGCTTTCACCTGCAAGACGAGTGGAGCGAACCGGAGGACGACAAATAGATGCACAGAAGAAGAAGAAGAAGAAAAAGTGTGAACGTCTCTGTCCATCTGTCTGTGTATACGCTCGAGGACGGCTGTGGTCAAGTGTGACCAGCGGAGAAGAGACGCATTTATCCGAAAAGTAGCCGACGGACAAGATCACAACCGGCCACGCGTCTGCGACGCGCAGAGGTTTTGTAGAGCCCGCGTTATTTTTCGTATTTGCGAAATACCGCCAGAAAAAAACCTAAGTAAAATGTGCGTGAGTGTGTCGCGTGCTCACGTGTGCGCGCGCCTGCATGTGCACCCACACATGCATCTGTTTGCCTCTGTAAACATTCATGAAGAGAACTTTTACAATAACGCCCCTGTGTGTGAACCCAAACTGACAATACAATGTGTAGGTGTGCCCAACGCACTGAAAAATACTACATGAGCATAACAATAAATAAGTAGGGCCCTAAGTGTGTGCATTCATGTTTATCTATATACACACAAACATACACGCGACACAAACACGCACACTGTATACACATACATTATGCCACAAGAAGAGAGGCTCAGGGGGGGCTGAAGGGGGAGTGGGCGGGTTGTTGTTTGGCTTGATAATCACGTGCCTGGGCCCCAGATAAGGAAAAAGTGTTTTGTGAAAAGAAAACATGGGGCGTCAGTTCGGCGCGCGGGGCGCTGACCTCGGCGCTGTAGCCCCTGTGATTGGGGTCATCCTGGAGATTCCTCTCTGGCCAGCTAATGTGATTGCAT